>CM031670.1:5781569-6166569 GCA_006182925.3 Reinhardtius hippoglossoides
ACCGTTATTGTTATAGGGCAAACTGTTTCCCACAATCTACATATTGTCAGAATGAGTTTCCTCCATTTGTTCAGTTGCATATTTGCAGCATTTATGCACAAATTACATCTGCATATCAAGACCTGGGGAATATATAATTCATCCACTTTATTGCAGTTTAATTAACTTAACATTGATTTGATTACATATGATGTAAACCTATGTCTGCGTAACAACCTGCATAACGTATTGTCTTTTTGAGGCAAATAGGGAAGAACTAGGTTAAAGAAATTGCACTTACAGAAGCTAACGAGGCTTTACATAAACAAACAGCACAGACATATTATAACCATGTAGAAGGTGGGATATTTCTACAGCAGCTACACCTCTACACACTCAACAGATCCAGAGCAACATTGGCTTCCAATTGGAATAATTCTGTTCTCCATGATGAATATGAATCAGATATTCGCCCTTTTAGCTCCTCTTTGGTCTCCCCCACCTTCTGAACACCTGGCTGTTTAGCTGCTAAAAGCTATGTTGTGTTCTTCAACTTTATTTAAAGTCTGCAGATAGAATCCAGTGGGTTTATTTGAGTTGCCTGCTGTAGCTGGAAACTACACTGATGGTGGTGATGCTGAACCAAACCAGTAGAACCAAAGTAATTAAACTACATAAAGGGGAACTGTACTGTCATGTGATCAGTCTGTGTGTCACCCTTTGCCCCTAGAATTTTGTTTTTGATCAATATCATCTGATTATGGTACCTTTAATGTTTTTTATACCATTAGCTATTTTCAACATTTATTATCCATGATCCATGAGATCAGTGAGAACATGTTTAGCTAAAGCTTATTTCACACATGCACTGCAACCCAAAACCTTTCTAGACAGTAGCCAGAGGAGATGCATGTGCGAATGTTAATATCTGAAACATCTGAACAAGACATTAAGCAGATTCCACCCTCCAAGCTTCTTTGAATAACAGCTCTGTTATGTCTTATTGAACCGATGTGTGAATCTGGAGATTCTGAATCCGTCTGGAGACTTCACAGCGAGCCAGTGGACGTGTTAATGACGAATCACTGCTGCCTGCTGCACGCTCTACCCAGGCACCTCCACATCGCCGAGACCAAATGGAATATCTCCAGTAGGTGTGAACAATCTCAGGTTGTGTGCTGTGTGTGTGTGTGTGTGTGTGTGTGTGTGTGTGTGTGTGTGTGTGTGTGTGTGTGTGTGTGTGTGTGTGTGTGTGTGTGTGTGTGTGTGTGTGTGTGTGTGTGTGTGTGTGTGTGAGTGAGAGGGCAACTCAGGACAGTGCTTGTTCATATGTGAAAAGGGATTAGAGGAGCTGGTAACACATGACGGCTGCATACGAGACTGAGGTTTGTCCAGTGGGTAAAAGGAACTGAGAGCATCTCAAAGTATCTTTGCCACCTCAGGCACAAATCCCCAACAGAATGAGGTGAGCAGAAGAAGAATAAATCAAGTTATTTAAATGATAACAATATGTAAATCGTCAATCTATATAAAAGTACTGGTACTATACTAGTAGTAATACCAGTACAATTACGAAGGCAAACCACACACAAGCAAACAAAGGCCTGAGCCTTCAGTCTGTAACAAACAAAGCAGGAGTGATGTGTTTCTTTCACAGAGCTTTGCCCCATGCTGTCATATGCTTAATATTCTGCGATGCAGTGGTCTATACAAAATACTGAACAATAGCCAATTTTCTCAGAGTAGGATCAAATGGGGATCATCAAAGCCGAGGTGGTGCTTTCATAGGATGGATTCAAGTTTTCTTTTTCCATTACAGTTCAGGGAGAATAATAGTGAAATCCCCATGTTGTAGAGGAAGTTACAATCAGCCTTTACTCGTAGCTAAATTCAAGGAAGACATGAAGGTCCTTTGTTGCATTGTGTTGTGTTGTTGTTGTATTGTGAGCAGAGCTAGATTTGTTTCAGAGTTCACCGTGTACGCTCAACTTGATACGACCATGATACCAAATAAATAATTCCACCTTCATCAGAAACCTGTACAGGGTCTATTATGGTTTATTTTTCCTCATGTTTAAGTTCTGGTGCCAACCTTAGCCCGTTATATTTACAGCTACGAATCAGGGCAGCCCTGCACATAACGGAGCATTTGTGATGGCCCAGAAAAGGAGCGCTGCATTTTCCGGCCAGAAAACATCTAGGGTGTTACTATTAAAGCCTTTTTTTTCTGAAACAAGATCCATCTGGAATCAAGACACTGCCACATAATGGATAACATCAGCCACCTTGAAAAGGAAATGGTGAAAGTGAGCGTGGTGAAGACTGCCGGGGCCACGTGTTTACACAGTGTCTGCTGGATGGCGAGCTGACGGGCGGAGGCAGATCTGTCACAGGATACTGAAATTTGCGCTCTACAAATGTATTTAGAAGGTCACGGCCATGCTGCTCTGTTGCAGCCTCGCTCATTTAAATTTAATGATAACAGTTTCATGCAAAATATGAGACCGTCAGGGGCTATACTGGGATGCAGGACTGAGGTTGCCTCATGCTCTCTGGCCTAAAGCTCCAGGATGGCATACTGTAGCTGTACCTACGATAATATTCACTAGAACTGATTAGAGAGGAGTGCGGCCTTTCTTTTTATCCCTTCGATTTGCTTGGCTGGTTTTCATTAGCACATCTAACAACAGTGTTCTGGTCATAATGAATCATTGCTCTGTATTCTCATGATGGTGGATTTAGATGGTGATGAGGGATCCTGATCGTGGTGGCAGCTGATCGTGTTCTATGATTACAACGAGACTGCTTAATATACAATATTCTCACATATTCTACCATTACTGACAACAACTCCTCAATTCATATGCCATTGCTGCTCCCTTCATCTCTATCAGACATTTTCTACTTTAAGCATTGACCCATTGTGTTAAAAACTGTTTCTTCTAATCAATGTTGTAAACAGTGTAATTGTGTTGATATGTGACTCTCTCTAAAGTTTCTGTCTTTTTCCCCCCGTTAATAGTTTTTCTTTTTAGTAGTTTTTCCTTACTCTTGTTGAGGATGTCGCACTTTGTTGAGCCCTATGAGACAAATTGTGATTTGTGAATATGGGCCGGGGCAGTAAGCAATTAAGCCTATCGGAGCAGAATCTGATTTATTGGCCAAGTATGTTCACAAAAACCCAAGAAATTCAGTTCCAGCCATTTCTCTCCAGCAAACCGAGACAATATCAAGGACAATTTACATCTTATTTACAGACAATACACAATATTCAGATGAGATCACACACAAAATATACAAAATCGTGCAACCATGTGTGTGGTAGAGTAAATTGCATTTATACAATAGGTTATAATAACTAACTAAAGTAACTAGATGTAGATGTAGTAGATGATACTGGTCAGTTTCTCATGATGGTGATGACATCAGTAAAGATGTTCCCGGCAGTATTGGTACACAGGGTTCTGTGGCGCCTGCAGCAGGGAGTTCACTCCACATAGATTGTGTCCGTGGTGTGAGGAAGCTGTACGGGGTTTTTTTCTGCCCATTTCCTGCTTTTTTTAAAGAGTACAAGTCCTGGAGGGTGAGCAGAGGAACACCAATGACTTTTTTTCTGCTGTCCTTACAGCTCGTGCTGTCGGTTATCCTTTTCGGTGGCGTCTCCGAACCGTGATTGATGTGCACAGGGTAGATTCGATGACTGCATTGTGGAACTGCCTCTACAGCTCCTGTGGCAGACCACAATTCCTCAGTTGCCATGGAAAAATACATCCTCTGCTCAGCCTCAGAAGGTGTTGCTGTTAGTGTTCCACTTCAGGTCTGGAGAAATGGTAGTTTCCAGAACCTTTAAGGTCTCCACGGTTACGTCTGGGCTGTTGGTTATTATGATGTGGAATAATGCTGAGGGGTTGTCTCCTAAACCATTAAGACTTGAGGTGCCCCTGAAAAAAAAAAAAATTTAAAACCTGAGCCATGTTGAAACCTGAGGGCTCTCTGAAAATCTTTATTTCTCAGCCTCAGAAACATTATTAAAAAACTTTTTTTTAAATCTGAAAGCTTAAACCTTTGGCTTTTGTTTGTCAATCATTGCCTTTGCCTTGGAAGCAGGATATGACTGCACAACAAGCACTTTTGCAGTTCAGTTAAATTTCTGCTGTTTATTCGTGGTATAAAAATGTTAATGAGCATGACGTACAATAAAAGCCGAAGGTTAAAGCTCTTAAATGGTTTTCACTACACATGTTTCGGCGGCTGAGAAATAAAAAGTTGTAATGATCCCCTAACAGCATTGAACCAGGTCAATCTTGACCTACAGGCTTCGCAATCCTCCCCCCCCCCCACCTCCCTCACCCACGTCTCTCACCCTGAGCCTTGGCTGGCAGGTCAGCAGACACATCAGAGTCTCTGTCCGAGTCGTCCAACTCAGTCAACGTCTGTTCTCTGCTTCAAATATCACTCAGGTCGTCAGCCATTGTCTGAACCTCTACTGTACAACTGTATCACAGACGTTTTAACGGTTCTGACTTCCCCTTGACTCACCTGCTTCCCCCCAACTCACTTGAAGCCTGTCAGGAAGCTGGTGATTCACTCACAGACAGTGGGGGATCCAGTGAGCTGGTGAGAGTTTGGGGGGAAAGGATTTCTAGAATGATGGTGTTAAATGTTGAGCTGAAACCGGATCCCTGCATTTTCCCCTGGGCACTCAAGGTGTTGCAGGGTGTAGTGCTCCTGATGAATGTCACAGGACACCTGTCCTTTAATGGACAATGGACAATGACCTCTGACGACAGAGCAACAGTAGTTATTCAGTCCAGTGATGAGGGGTTTCTTGTGGGCTGGGATGAGTTTGAAGCAGGAAGGAACTTCACACAGCTCCAGGGATCTGTTGGACATCTGCATTACGATTGGAGCCAATTGAGTCCACACAGGCTTTAAGACAAGAGAGGAAAACACTGCCTGGGATCAGAACTGTGCTGGTTTTTCTGTCTCTGACAGATCCAGCTCCTCCCCTTCACATATCTTAATTGCAGCCTGAATAATGATGGTTGCCAGAGGTGAGACGGAGGCTGCTGTCGCTGGGCTGGAGTGGGTGAGGGGAGTGAATTTGTTCTCCTCACATTTACAGTAGAAAACATTAAGGTTGTCAGCAAGAGCTTTGTTTGCTACAGAATGAGTGACATTGTTGTTCTGCCTTCGTACCAGCATTTAGGGTTCCTTAACGTCTCTGTAAGGGAAAGCTGGCATGACAGAACAGCCTGATGCTGTTGTGTTACACGTCACGCCTCTGATTCCAGAATGCAGGCGTGCTATCTAAAAATCGCACACAGTGGGACAGCAATGTGCTGCCTTGCTTGGTTCACAGTAATCAAACAAAGGCGGCACGACTATGGGGCAATACAGCAGGATGCCTGTCTAACAGAGGCAACCGATGCAGGGGCCTTGGCTGAAAACCTGTTTTCAGCTTTTCAGTGTAGCTCATTTGAGACACTGATCGTCTTTGTCAGTGAGTTTCTGGCCTTGTGCAGGGCTCAATCCCTACGTCTGCAGTCATCCCCCCCCGGCCTGACGGAGTTGTCTTAGTCTGGCAGTGAACCCCAGCTTAGATGTCTTGTGTCAGCCAGTTCATCAAGGTTGCCAGTTGCAGCTTCAAAAACATTTCGATTGGTGCAGTCAAAAACCTCAAATGCAGTCCCTGCTACGCCTTATTGGTCCTTTTCTCCACTATCTTGACCACAGGCTTTGCAGATTTCAATTTCTGCTCATGAGATGGAATGAGATGAACCAAGCAGTGATCCAAGTGCCCCGAAGCTGCCCGGGTAGACAGAGAGATATGCTACTTAAGGAATTGTGCAGCGGTGGCCCAGTGCGTTATAATCCCTGGTGGAACAATTTGTTGTCTTTATTGTTGTTCTTAATTGTTTAATATTCTTTTGTTTATGTCCCAAAGAAGTATATGAAGTGCGTCTGAATGTTATATATATATATACACAGATATATAGTGTGAGGATAGAAATATGTCTATAGTTTCATATGTTGCTAGTTTATTCTGTTGTACCAAGAAATGATGGCATAATGTTTTACAAAATTCAACAGCTTCGCCTTTTTCTACACAACATGGATGCGGGCAGGAAATGTACATGCAGGCTACACAAATAGACATAGAGAAGAGTGAATGTGACACACGAAGGGGGAATTCAGGAGAAGGACTTCAGTCAAGACAAAACAAGAGCCTCGTGCCTGAAACGGGGGGGCTTCTCTCGCATGTGGTTTGGGTACGACAAGTCTGTAGTTCAGAAGAACTACAGACCGATCCCCACAGCAGATTCTGAACACTGGCAACCTCTTTTACCATTTATTCAAGAATCACATCAAGCAGTGTGAAGAGTCTTCGAGTGAGTGCTGAAAACAAACTCACAAACTCACAAACTGAAGGATGCGTTTGCCTGCTCCACGCCATATGGCACAGAATAATGAAGATGGAGGGAGATAATAACTTATAAATATCTGTCTTTGCAGATGATGTGAAATGACATCCATTGGGGATATGACATTTTGATCATATTGCTCTGCTCTACTCTGCCCTGAGGCGGAATGTAAACACCAACCAGAAGGGAGGATTTTAAAACACCTTCAATGAATAAAATGGCTTCCAGTTTATGAACAATGACTCCAAGTTTGGGCGTCAGTATTCACATACCAAGGCAGTTTAAATTCATGTTCTGTAGCTGGTGGAGTGATTTGGTGTGAAACTCTCCAAATCTCCCATTGTGCTTTCTGTGGAGAGCTGTAAGAGGCTTGTCTGAGGTAAGATTGACTTCAGCTTGGCATTTAGCTCTTTTCTTTTCATTTGCAGTCCAAAACATCTTAAATTCCCCCGATGGTGAGTAGGGGATAAAGGTTTGTGTAATTTCCAGCTTATCCTACTTGACTTTCAAGAGGAATGGGTGTTAATGAAGCAGAGAGCCTCTCCGTGTGGTATTATTGTTAGACCTTGTCAACGAACCAAGAAACAGACCTACATGGAAAAACTGTGTAGCGGGCTTAGTGTAGTGCAGGTTCATTTCAGGACCTGTTTTCTGAGGATTCCCACGTGCATCAGGATCATTTAGTTGCTTTAGATCTGACTGGATGTTATTAGTTGTCCCACAGGATGAAAAAAAAAATGCCAGTCATGTTTTTAATTACATCCCCAGTATAATAAAAAATAATGGAAATGGATACTTAGGAACTATAGCAAAAGACAAATTGATCACTTATCTAAAGACATATTTAAAGAAATGTCTTTGCATGGCAAATCAAATGTACATTAAGCAACATTCTCCACATTAGCATTGAATCAAATGACTCTCAAAAGGGCTGTTAGCGCTCAACATTTCAGAGGCTGCCCGGTCCGGGCTGCAGCTCTGTGCAGCTTCTTCCAATTAATTGTTTTGGTTCACCAGTTTGTCCGGTTGAGTCCCTCTAGCTTTTTTCGCTGACCCCCCCACATAAATCTGTGGGCAGCTGCTCCCAGCTCCGAAGCTCCCACACACTGATTGTACTCTACCTGCCCAGTGTGAAATAGCAGAGTAGCCGGCCTCTTGCGTGGAGTCTCGAGTGCCTGGTAAAGACAGCCAAACATCGAGGAGACCCAGACAATAAAATTCCTCACTCCGGCTGGGCAAAGAGCCCAAACGAATTTAAGTGTTTAATAAATGAGTTAAAATAATTCTGTAGTACTTAAAAGGCTCTTGCACTATGGCCTTGTTTTCAAGTCTATACTTTTTTAATTGCTTAATGCATTATTACTATTAAGAGTAAAATAGCAATTCTACAATTCTGCAGCTGATTTATAAATTAAAACGAATATCCTTGAAAAATAAAAGCTCACAACTCATCTGAAATTTGCAAAGTGGGAAGTTAGAAAATACCAAATGTTCAAAGTTTTGATTATGGTCTGTTTTGTTCCTTTTTGTGCTTTTAAGTAGGCGTCATGAAAAATTCTGATCGGGAACATCAGGTCCATCTTTATTGAACTCGCTCAGGCGACATCACCAAATCCAAACCAAATAATCAATATCATCTTAAATATAAATATTATTCCTCATAATAAACCAACCTTATATATTCAAGCTGATCGAACTGCAGACTTTAAGTGATTGTAACCAGTTATCTATGGACAGCACTTAATCACACACTGGATTATTACTGTGACGACCTACAATTTGAGAGGAACAGTAACAAACACGTCCTCATTATCATACATTCAACACACAATACAGAGGAAGATTGAGAAATCCAGGGAACTCAGAGTTCTGTGCGTAGTGAAAAGCTTTTATTCCAGCATGGCTGACGCCCACATGTTTCAGCAGGGGTCTTCTTTGGGGCGTGACATGTAGGTGTCAGCCGAGAACTCGCAGTGCTTTGGATTCCTCTTTTGTTTTTGCACAAGTCTCAAACCCTCGACTTCAACCAGAAGAGTACATCTTTCTTTTTACAGGTTTGATGTTATTATTATTATACAGCACTGCAGTTCTTCATTTCTGAGATGCAAAAATGTAATCTTGTCAGACAGGGTCTTTGTCTACACACATGGCAGAGGCCCAGGCCGTATTTGTGCCGTATGTATTTGTGGTGTATTGGTAATTTTGATCTTTGAGAACACACACACACATCTCTCTATAGTTGTGATGATACTCATTGACATAATGCATTCGCTAGCCCCTTACCCTAACCTTAACCATCACAACTAAATGCCTAACCCTAATCTAAAACTAATTCTAGCCCTAAAACCCTGTCTTAACCCTTAAACGAGTACAGGAACACACACTATCTCTCTCTCTCTCCAGGGTTTCAACCAGCCATCCAAAATGAAAATACATTGCAAGATGTGTGACAACATTAGCTGAAGTCAGAGCAGCATGAGGAATCGGAGAAGAATTGTGGGACATGTTTTAATTTTGTTGTGGCACATTGACCCAAATGCAGTCTAGTTGTGTCTGTGAGTGTGTCAGTCTGTGGCGGAGACATTAGCTGTGCTGTGAAGTCGGTCTTGTGCTGCCTTCTCTTGTTGTTTGGCTGATGTGCATCACATTTATGTTTATCTTGTTTTGTAATGTGTTTTTTTTTTGTGTCACTGCCACTGTGGTGCTCTGTCTCTCGCTTACAGTGCGCTTGTTTTCGCAGTGATCCACATCACTTAGCTTATCTTGTGTTACTCCAGGGAATAATAATGGGCCGTTTTCACAGCAGACAAATGTCTTCTGGGAAAGAGGTCTCTTCATATAATTTCAAGGGTGTAAGGATACAGGGTGTCAGATGCTGGAGATTGTAAAGCCCCCAGCGACAAATTTGCAATATGTGATATGTATACAAAACTGGCGTGGAAAGATAAAAATACAGGAAATAGTGATGCCAGGGGACTAAGTCATCTCTAGAAATGTGGCTGCAAATGGTGAACTGATGTTTTTCAGATGATTCACACAGAAAGGGTGTCTATTGAATTGTTTTAGGGTGCACACGTGAAAATGGAGGATCAAAGATGATTAGGTTACTCTTGTCCAGCGAGGATGAAACAGAGCATTTCCATTTCATAGAGGACGAAGATGTGAGAAAAACACAACTCTTACTGACTGGCTACTGACCATCACTCTTGGCATGACTTTGAACATAGTGCTGCTCATGTGGAGGTGCTCACATAGTCTGCATGGGGGGGGGGGGGGGGGGGGGGTCATGCCCCTGGGGAGTAAAACATGAGGAATTCATTTCAAAAAGGTGAGAAGTAAAATGCGTTTTCAGTGCTCAGTGTTTAAAGTTCACATTAAAGAGTCGCTGCACGGTTCACCGAGTTAAATTCAAGAACTTTTAAGACCATAATGAATTGAATTTAAGACCCATGTCAAGTGCAAAAGATGTGAAGGAATCTTGAAGTTACACAATAAGTGACACTTCCCAATACTTGAAGATAAGGTTAAGAAGCCGAGTAGAGAATAGCACTCGAAACACCAAAATTAAAACCTTGTCTATTAAAAGTGCAGTTTGAATCTTACTGAGCCAGAGTGAGATCTAGGTGGAGTCTGACCTGAACCCGACATGGTTCAGCTCCTAAAATAATAATTTCAAAGTGCAACAGAAGTAGCATTAAATTAATGAAGACGTACCAAACATTTTAACATATTTGAAACTATTTAAGACCTAAATATTATGATTACTTTATCGCTTGAGGAAAAACAAACACGTAGTGTGTTGAAATCTTTTCATGCGATGATACTGATAGTTTAAGTTCTTGCCTTTAAGTAAGTATTGCATTGCAACATCGTAAAAGCCAATGACCTGCTTGGCCAGCCTCCACCAGCAGCAGCTCTTATATCTGACACGTGGATGGATGCTGTCTCCGTCAGGGCAGTAAAAAGGTACTTAGAGACAGACACAGTCAAATGGAAAGCAATAACGGAAACTGTTATTTTCAGTTGCATTAACCACAGTTGTTGGTGACGTTTGGGTGGATGACAGGTTAGTACTCGTTGTACATGTACACGTTCGGCACTAAATTTACCATTCATCTAGCGAATTTTGTCAAATTGAAGATTATCCAGAATGTACGGCAATGCTTCATTATCTGTTGAAGGACATTTCACTTATTCATTTCCATATACTTACTGACCACTGCTCAACTCAAGATTCCCAAAAGTCAATACTAAATTTGTGGTTATAGAGTTTTGATATTTCTTATGGCCAAGCAGCTGGTTCCATCCATCCATCCATTATCTATACTGTTTATCCTGTAGGGGTCTGACGTTGGACGAGAGGTGGGACACACCCAGCGGTGGCCACCAGCCTCTCAAAAGGAACCTCATCTCAATCTGCATGTTTTTGGACTGTGGGAAGAAGCCGGAGTGGCCGGAAGAAAACCCACACAGACTAGAGGAGAACGTGCAAACTCCACACAGGAAAAAACACTCCAGAGGGCAAATCTCAATGAGGAAAAAAGCTGTTTAACACTGATGTAATTATGTTGGACTCTAATTATTCGGCTCTATAACACTTGTCATTTTAGAGCCATGAGCTGTTTTGAGTAGGTTTGGAGTCATTCAGCTGCCACTTAAAAAATTATAAGCATCCCTGCCTGGCCCTTTTGTTTCCAATTAGAGCAGCAACAGTATGAGAATTTATTGCAATAACAATTCTTTCCCTCAAAACAAAAAAGAAAAGCCTTCTATGGATACGTTTGTCCTCCAAAATAATCATCTTAATTATCCAGCGTCCTCCGGTCTTCTCTTGGCGCTTATCTCCTTCCAAAAACGCGTATGAATGTGGGCATCTTCCGGTTCCGGTGACTTCTCCAGGCAAAACTGTGTGCCTCTCTGGCTGAGAGCCCCGATAACCGGAGGACACCGCTGTCGGAAAAAATAAAGATGGAGAGCCCGCTGATCCCATGCAGGTGTGTTTCTGCATCGCAGCGGGAGTCGCTGATATGCCCTGAACCATTTTGTCCTTCTCCAAGTATTTGATCCTGGCATGGTGGATGATCACATCATGCAGTTTCCTTCTTAGATTTGCAGGGGTTGTTACCTTTATCTTAGGCTTTCATGGAGGATTTGTTTTCATTGGATTTCTCATATCTGACTGCTTTCTCCTCTGGATGATGTAGATGAGCTGGCAACCTTTGCTGCAATACATATCTGCGTGCACCCAAAAAGTATTTATTCCAATATAAATCATATTGCTGTTGACTTATTCTATAACATTAGTATGTAAAGCTGCTGCATGTCTAGATCTGTAGATGCTGAGATTTCTATGCCCATCGTGCTGCAGCTAATTAGAGGCCAAACATTAACACTTCATTTTGAATACCTAAGAAAAATAAACAGATGTAGGATGTAGCATTTTGATGTTGATAATTGAATTGCTCTCTGAAAATGTTTTGCCGTTTAAAACATCCAGGTGTAGTTCTGTCTCCTTCAAGAGTCTCTGGATAATTTCAAAGACGTCTCCGCTGTGATCTCACACAAACATTGTCACTTCAATGCTGCCCACAAGCTCTTCCTGTTTGTTTGCTTTTTGACTTTTAAATGTTTACTTTGAATTTGTCGGTGTGCGTCTGGGACGCGTTTGCCACCGAACAACAAGATGTGGATAAGAGGGGTGGTGGTAATGAGCCCGCTGCAGACATTAAAGCATCACTGACTCAAACATGAGGGGTGCACAAGAGAAGTTATGGATTGTGTATGTCGGACTTGCTTAAAGGAGATATGTGTGATGTGTTGTTATTTTTGGTGAATGCACGATTGCTTTAAAAAGCCGAATGTGTGATGACACGTCTCATTACGATGCCCCACATTTGCAAAAACTGCTTTTTCTACTTTACTAAATTGTGTTACCCAAACACTGAATGCTCGCAGGTTTAGAGGCCGAGGCAAAATAACGAAAGACCTTCAGGAATAAAAAGACTTAAATTTTTGATCAGAAATACTCACTGTCACAAAAGCTGGGTCACATTATTGAATCCCAAAAAGCAACATTTGTGCAATAAAGGAGAGAAAACATGGACAAGTCTCCTGTGCCCGAAACTGGAGGCACATCGATCAAAACAAAAAGCTCAACTATTCAATATATCAAGGGGGGGGGGGGAATCTGAGTGCTAGAGCTGCACTGATGATTCATGGCAGTGGTCACAAGCTGGAACTGTCCAACAGGAGCACGACAGACAAACAGGGTTCACAGTTTATGGGGGGGCTGACCAACAACGTGCATTAGTTTTGCGGGTGCGACAAATCTTTCTATTTCTAATTACAGATTGGTTACTTTCAAGCCAAAGTCATTTATCATCGACTCTTTCTCATTTGCCTGCTACACCGCGTCTGGAAATGATGCAGAAATCATTATTTCCCATTTCCCTTTTTTTGGATGTAAATTCCCAACAGTCCTACGAACATTACCTCAACAAAAGGTACTTGACAATAACTATAAAACAACCAAAGGGCCTGAATGCACTGATGCATATCGCTCATTTGTCCGGGTGCTGCTTGCAGACATTCAGTGACCCATTACCGATGCACACCTCCTTCTCAGTTTGCTCCGTATATATCAAACCGCACGGCGTCACGAGAGAGGAGACGCAGAGAATCAAGGCAACGAGAGACTAATGGTGAGCCAGGACATGTTCCTGAGATAAGACGGCGACAGGGTGAGAGGTCCGCGGAAATGTGAACAGTCATCGAGGGGGACGAGGGGAAAGGGCTTGTCCACTTGTGTTCTTCCTCTCCACAATGCTTTCATGAGAGCAATGGAAGGAATCAGGGTAGAGACAAGGACGATATGGAGCGATAGATCAAAAGCTGAAAGTGTAGGGGGATTTTTCTCTTTAAGAGACGACGATTCTTTATAGCACGGCACTAAAAATTGTAAAGACAAAAATGAGAAGTGCTGTGCTATTGTAATTGAGAGGTTGTCTGGCAACTTTTTTCTCTTTTTTTTTCAAATTTGCGCTCAAGGTCGAAACGAAGTGGTTGATATGATGAGTGGAACTGGGCTGTGAGGCCAGATTACACCGATAGTGGCCCCCTGCTCTTACTACAGCGAATATCATAAATCATGCATGGAACTCCGGTAAGAAACTCACCGCTGGATATGCATTTGCTTGTTTCCCCGATTAGCAATGACATCAACGCACCGCAGCTTCATTCATAGTCCTGATTTGATAATATAAAAACCGTACACTGTGTCAAACAGATAAACATGTCACCTGCTTTCAGTATCTCTACAATAGCTCATTTTACCAGGGTTTAGCATCTGATCTCATACATATTATACACTATGGTGATTTGGGGACTATATTTTGGATGAGCATTTATACTAGGTTTTTTTTTTTTTTATTCACATAATTGCACTTGAATTTTCATTCTGACATTGTGCTTTTTCCTGATGCTCAGTGGGCTGACACCCCACGTGTCTGACAGAGGCAGCCAACGGAAATCAACAGCTCCGGTGGAAGTGCAAATGGAAGCTGCCTGGCTGTTACTCAGACGACCAAGATCCAAGCTGTCGCGGTCCCCTGAATTTAATTCGATAAGAGCGATTTGTCTGTAATTAGAGGTGGACCAATAAAAAGGAGAATGATCCTGATCTTCACCGTCAGGTTCATCAGTTGTTTAAACTGACAACAGAGCAAATGAAAGACGGCAAGATAGATTCTACAAAAAGCATCACACGGATCATTTGAAGCGGTTTTACAAATATTAAACAAGAATCCATTATTCGAGGGCCAAGGACAATGTTATATTTGTACAGAGACTATATTACCCTCTCAAAAGTCAATTTACTAGAACTATAGACAGATTTATTAGTTGGTCAATGATATTGGCCGATATCAGCAAATATGTCCCGAAAGGAAAACTGCTTATTTACATTTTCATTAAAAAAATATTTTCTAAATTATATTTCTATGTAATTAGTTGTGTATGTGTTTTTTTTTATAGTTATTTATAATAAGTATATAGTTAAACTATAAACAAAGTTATAGTAAATAGTTATAATTACATGTCATTATCATATAGGTTGACAGCTTGGCAATCATTCTTAAATTTAAATATTCTTTTTTTCTTTTAATATATTGGTATCAGACGTTTTTCGAAAAATATGCGTATAATAACGTTTGGTTCTTCTTTTTAACAGTTTCAAGGGATTTATATTCTTTTGTGTTCAGATAAAAAAGGTCTGAGTAAGAACATTAATCATTAGCTAAAGTCTAAGTCGACATTATGCAAACAAAGCAGTGGAGAAGCCAGTTTTTTTGCAATAAAGACAAATCACAGCAACGTTTCTCTTACTTTTCACGAGGCTTCTTTAAGAGTGTGTCCCGCTGATAAAGCTGCGACTTAAATCACATGATTGATGTGAGAAGTCGAGCTTGAAGGTTTTAGCAAGTTACAGTGCCCCTGAGTCAAAATCAAATAGGGGTTTAAACTCCCCCCCCCCGTCTCAATTTATCACCACTTGGCAGCAATCTCTGTTTTACAGTATATCACTGCAAGGTCAACAGCTCAGCACGGGACGCGATGCGTTAGGATTGCAAATGTTTCAGAGGGAGACATTTGAAGATCAACAAAGGCATTTTTTTTGGGCTGCTAATTAAAAATGGTTTGTATGAGCGGAGACGATGTGTCGCAGCTTCTGGCAGGAATTGTCTTCAGTGCAGTCAGAAGACAGACGCCCCCAGCAGGGTGCTTACATTCTGTGACAGAGCCCTCGTATTGATTGGCTGATTTCATTACTTGTGAGGAAAGTCACCATAATGACATTTTATTCACCAAGAGGGGAAAGGTGGCTTATATCTTTTTTAATGGTTTACAGAACCGAAATTGTTTCATCCACTGACTTTGAAGACATTGGAAATGTCATTTCACCGTGACTGGTCATTGTGGAAGCGGTTTATTTTAGTTCTATAATATTGTAAGGGCCTTTCCATGTAAAGTGGGTTGAGATACTATGTCATGATTTGGCATTTTACAAATGAAGATATGTATTCAGATCAAACCCTAGGTAACAATAAGAACATAGTGGTTCACCAATCTGCTTTGGTACAGTATCACATATTTCCATTTGTATAATTCTGTACAAAATAGTGGAGCCACACTATATTCTTGTTATTGTGAAAATTAGGGCAGCCGTAATTACCCGTATGTTTCCATGTGTAAACCTTTCCTGTTTCATTTTGTGCGTTTATCATTATTATGAGTTATTTATGCATTCATTAATAAGCTGAATGTGATAAAGGGCTCAATGTAATCCTGCTTTGCTGCTGCTATTTCTTTTTCCCTTGGAAACGAATGACAAAATCATTTTTCTTCTTTTTCTGTCTGCTGTCCTATACAATATTGTTGTTGTTGTTGTTTTGTCAAAGCAATTTCTGGACCATCATTCCACTTTATCAACCCCTTCTGTTTGTCTGTGTCTCCACAGGTAAGTAGTAGGATGGTGTCTGGGGAGGCGGGAGGGCACAGCTACCTGATGGCCTGCTGGCAGCCAATCCTGATCCTGATGCTGGGCACCGTCCTCTCTGGCTCCACCACCGGTTGCCCCTCCCGATGTGACTGCAGTGGTCAGGAGCGTTCGGTTGTGTGCCATCGACGGAGACTGGCAACGCTACCTGAGGGCATCCCCACGGAAACCAAGCAGCTGGACCTCAGCAAGAACCGTCTGAAGACTCTGGGGCCAGAAGAGTTCATTAATTACCCCCAGCTGGAAGAGCTGCAAGCTTAATGAAAACACAATCTCCTCCATTGAGCCGGGGGCTTTCAGCAACCTCATGAACCTTCGAACTCTAGGTTTGCGCAACAACCAGCTGAAGCTCATTCAGCTGGGCGTGTTCACCGGCCTGACCAACCTCACCCAGCTGGATATCAGTGAGAACAAAATTGTCATTCTGCTCGACTATATGTTCCAGGAGCTGTACAACCTGAGGGCTCTGGAAGTCGGTGACAATGACCTAGTATTCATCTCACCCCGATCATTTCATGGCCTGAGCAACCTTGAAAGGCTCAACATTGAGGGATGCAACCTGGCCTCAGTGCCCACTGATGCCCTGAGCCATCTGCATAACCTGTTGTCACTTCGATTGCGTTATCTGAACGTCACTGTCATAAGGGATTACTCCTTTAAGAGGCTGTATCGGCTCAGGGAGCTGGAGGTTTCGCATATGCCCGCCCTGGATTCCATGACCCCAAAATGCTTGTTTGGACTCAACCTTACGTCACTGTCAATCACAAACTGCAATCTGACCGCCATCCCCTACCAAGCCATCAGTCACCTGAGATATATTCGGTTTCTGAATTTGTCTTTCAATCCCATTCAAACTGTGGAAGGCAACCAACTGTTAAATCTACCGAAGCTGCAGGCGTTTCATTTGGCTGGTGGAAGATTAACTGCCATTGAGCCCTATTCTTTCCGAGGACTCAACCACCTCCGTGTTCTCAATGTATCCAGCAATAGCTTGTGCACCCTGGAGGAGTCTGTCTTTCACTCAGTGGGAAACCTGGAGACCCTGGCTTTATACGACAACCCACTGGCCTGTGACTGTCGCTTGCTCTGGGTCTTCCGCCGGAGGTGGAGGCTCAACTTCAACCGCCAGCAGCCCACGTGTGCTTCACCCGAGGTGGTGCAAGGAAAAGAGTTCAAGGACTTTCCAGACATCCTCCCCTCTGACTATTTCATCTGCCAGAAATCGAAGATCATGGATTATAAAGTTCAAGAAAGCCACGTGGATGAGGGCACCACGGTTCATTTCGCTTGCCAAGCTGAGGGTGACCCGGTCCCTGTGATAATGTGGCTCTCCCCTAAGAAGGAATACATCACTACCAAAACCGCGGGATCAAGACTTTCTGTGTCCAACGATGGCACGTTGGAGGTGCGTTACGCCCAAATCCAGGACAACGGCACCTACTTGTGCATTGCGAGCAACGCAGCGGGCAACGACACCAAAGCTGCTCACCTTTTTGTGCATAGCTACTCCCCCAACTGGCCCCACCAGCCAAACAAGACATTTGCCTTTATTTCCAACCAGCCCAGCGACGAAGGTGCTAATGTGACCCGGGCCACGGTCCCCTTTCCATTTGATGTAAAGACGCTGATCATTGCCACCACCATGGGATTTATCTCTTTCCTCGGAGTGGTCCTCTTCTGTCTTGTAATACTCTTTCTCTGGAGCAGAGGGAAAAACAGCACCAAGTCGAGTATAGAGGTCGAGTATGTGCCGCGGAAAGAGGAAACGGAGGAGGCCAGTCCAACTGAGGAGCCCATACAGTTCAACATGAAAATCATGTGAACCTTTAAGAAGGAGGCCATGTAAGCTTACAGACTGCAGTCAGGATGCATCCTATCCTCGCTTCGAATATGTACTCAGTTCGTGAGCGATAGAAATTGCACAGCAGCAAATGCATCTTGACAATATACCATAGATTTTTCTTTTTTTTTTTTACTTCAGGGACTGACTCTTCAAAACAAAATGTTGAATTGCAAATACTACCATTTCTGTAAATTTGTATTGGCAATACTCAGATCAGTATGTTAACATGCACTCGACAAGCCCATTACTGTGTGTAACCAATTTGAAAAGGTAATAGTCTGAACGGAGCACACGGACTGGAGGGATTTCGTGATGCAGGGATTGTTTCATCTCTCTATCAGCACAAAATAAGAGAATGATTGTGTTGTTTGTGTTGTGTTGCATTTCGCTGTGGTTTGTTTTGATGGATGTACAAAGCACAATAACGCACTATTAGAACAAAAAAAAAAATCTGTTAGTTGAATTCTTAAGTTGAATGTAGTTTCTCAGTTTTCTTTTGTCACATTACAAGTGAATGACGAGTATGGGGGGTGGTTTTTAAACGAATACAAAGAAGAGAAAGTGAGATTTTGAGAGATTGAAGATGCACTTTAAAGAAAAGTCACAGTTACAACATATTCAACATATTTTTAGGGATACAAATCTGTTACAAGACTAAAATATTTTTTCAGAATAAGGTCCTGTAAAGAAAAAGTGATGTTTTCGTGGAGTCGTAATGTTCCGATAAAATATGTTTTAAAAAAGACAGTTTTGACCTCATCACCCAACATCACACATTTTGTTTTCTCTGCCAATTTCGTGCTGGTTTCTGCAAAACAAAACATTCAAACATTAGCCTTTACCTTAATGTAATTGTCACAGACAAATTATTACAATTTTACTGTGTCTATCATTTATAATAATCTTGTAAGAGTCAAATTAAAAGTGTGCATGTTAACACACTGACCAAGATAAATATTCCAGTCCTGCAGTACGTGCTCCCTTCTGCCAACACAAGGGACGTTTGTCATTAAATGTATTGACTTGTTCAGCTATAGATATTTTTTCTGTACTCTATTCTTTCCTTGTACATTACGCTATGGCACAATAGTAATGCTTTTAATGGCTGTGGGTTGTGAACATATTACAATCTGAAGAGCAGATTCAATTATCAGTTTTGATGTAAATAAACCAAAAGAGAGTACAACTGCGACAAAAGTTAATTTATTTTCCCATTTGGCAGATCAATAAGCGTGAGCACTCTGCCCGAGTCCTGAGGTTATATTGTCACCAGTGCATCTCAAAAATGGTGACAATATGAATTTGTTGCCTTAAGTCGCCCATTTTCCAGCTTCCAGCTGAGCAATACCCGGTATTTACGTGTAAAATTGCGTTTTATGCCTCATAAGAATGTTATGTTGTCTAATTAATTCCACAGTCAAGGTCTGCTCTGAAGATAATATGTTCATTAACTCTTACAATACTTGTTTAAAGGGGATGGGCAGATGGATATTCTATTAAAATAAATAAAGTTTTATACTAAGGGGTGCTTATTTTATGCTAATCTACTATAAAGTGAATGTGAGGACACATTTTTTTCATCTGTGCTGCGAGCAATGTTCACAGATCTTACGGCTTTACTTAACAGAGACACGGTGAATCCTACTTTTAGAAACCCTCTCAAAACACTCCTCTCACCGCAGTCTTTTAATGTTGGTGTTTGCCAATGTGGCCGTGGAATCCCATAGTTTATTCAGGCCTAGCTAGGTCACGAGGTGAGGAGAGTAAAGTTTTACAGAGGGCAATCTGCGACCCCAAGTCAACACAAAGCACTTAATCAATCAAAACTGAAAAATATCATTTGAGTGTCAGCTTGACACTGGGGATGAGAGCCTGACGGGTCACATGCCTGGTCAGGAATTAGACCAGTACTGTAAATGTCAGTCTCATCAAAAAACACAAGGACTTCAAAAGAACTTGCTTGCTTGTGAACAGGTCTGTAAATATCTTATCGGTTTTTTTTTATAACATGAAATAAACATGACATCCTGTGACACTGCATCCAGTTTATGTGATGTGAGAGTTAAGCTGAAGGCTTCAGTCACTTCTGTGTGAGTCGATCCCTGAATGTGTCTCATTTCATTACAAACACATCGAAAACACTGCGAACATGAGCTGCTTTTACACACGCACTGCAAACATGAACTTCTCCAGGCTTTACTCCGAGGAGCTGCATGCTGAGAACACGAATGACGAATCAGTTGGACCAGAAACAGACATTTCTCTGCCAGCTTCCTGGCATAAAGTCTACTTGATGGAGCCTATGTGTGAATAGAGCTGGTCATTGTCTGGAGAGTGAGTGGGGGTGTTGAAAACATTTCTCTTCCACCCCATGACCAATGAAAAGATATTTCCTGTAGATGAGAACATTTGTGTCCCAGGCAGTTTCCTGTTGTCTGCTCCATGTGTGAACTCCAGATAATGTCCACGCTATTTTGAGTTCATGCATGAAAACAACTATGAAGTGAAGGTCTATATGGAATTAATCAAAGCTCACACATGAAATAACCTCCCACTTTGTAACTGTGATAAAGTTAACAAACCCATGTGGAGAAAATAAGTCTACGGAAACGAGAGGGGCACTTGGAGAGCATTCCTTCGCCAAGGTTAACTCGCTTTCTCCTCATCTCAAACAAAGTGAACTAAAAAACGGAAAAACATTGCAGCATCCTCATGTTTACTCCGATCTGTTATAAATCTGCACGGGTTCCTCCCCGGGTCATGCACCACTCATCTACAACATTCCACTGAAACCGGTTAAGTAGCCTTGGAGTAATCCTGCAGACAAACACACAAACAAGTGCTAATGAAAACACGACCTCCTCTGCAGTAGTAACAATGAAGAGGAGTTTCAAGAGAGAAAGGAAGCATCCTTACATAACACAGATTTGTTGTTGTGTCACTGGAGAAACTTTTCGACTCTTACCTCCGTTACGGAAGTTCCCCTGCATGACAGTTAAGCGCAGGTTTAAAAATAGTATGTTTATCAGGCAACCTATTTTCTTTATTTCTGATGGGCTGACACCAACACGCCGCCGAACTTCATCGCAGCTGCACTAGAAACACGAGAGGCTCTGCAGTAGCGGAGTTTGTAACTGTGTCCGAAAGGATAAAATGTTGTTTATATCTCAATTTCAAGCAAGAGAAACTTGCAGACCACACGTTATAGAATTACTTGGCTCATAAAGACACGCGCAGTGAGCAGTGATGCATTGCTGAGCCAAGTAATCACTTAAACTTTAAAAATCAATTCTGGAACGAAACCTGTGTGGAGAAGCGGACTAAAGAGGCTGATATGGATGAATGAGGTGTTTATTCCTTATCAACAAAAGGCAACTAATTGGTGGTAGAATTATGCACAAACTGGACGTAAACCACGGCGTGGTACCCTACTGCATTTATTCCTTAATCCGAGTTTACTGAAGTATTGCCCTAGTTTTAAGATTTAAGTTGTAAATTCATTTGGAACAACTTGATGTACAGTTTCATGGCTGATGCATCAGTTTGTCTGGAGATGTGCTGCGGCCGTAAACAAGGGTAACGCTTCTGGAAAAGAAAAATGTTGAATATTTCCATCATAATAAAGAGGAGAGCAGATTAAGATGAATAACACAGCCAATAAATAACCTAAGGGAAGGAAAAGGCTTTTCACAAGTAAATAATGAAGCAGGCAGCAATTTTATTCTTTGCCAGATAAAACCGGAGCTGCAAGTAGGAATTAAAATGGGCTGTCGAGAAACCCTTAAACAAAAATCAATTTATAAAGTGCGTTGCCAATATGGGACCATAAAAACAGCTGAAACTGGCCAAGAACTCCTTTGATTTATCTGATCAATAGTTTTGATCCATTAGATCATAACATTAATTTGTCTCACATCCAGGTGCAATCTTTCAGAGCCCGACCGATATGGATCCGTCGGGGCCAATGTGAATACCGATGTTAGGGAGTCAAATTTTACAATACAGATGTAAAGAAAAATCCATATTATTTTCAACTTCTATTCTCTTTGGTTGTTGTTTTCTTTTAATTCATAGGTATATATGATAAAGTTCATGATTAAACTGTAAAATAAAAGACTCCATACATTTCTTTCTCATTATGGTTTGATAACATCGTCTTTTTTCACAAGAGTATATCTTACATTGGTGTCCACCCCAAAGGTCCAACTTAGTCGGACTCTAATTGAAATGGAACATAATGAAGTTGATCCAGACATGTAAACTACAGATTTCCAATAAAACCACCGAGTCCACTCAGCTGGAAAGACACATTTCATATAAGCACTAACAGATATAATAACAAAATCCTCAAGTGCTGAATTTTTAAAACCCTCAACGTCATTAAGATCAGGAGCTTAGCAGGCAATTATTTCTTCTATGCAAAAATATTTTTAAAAAACACATTGAACTTTAACAGGGGTCGCAAATATGAAAACAAATACAAGCAAAAGGTTCTGCAGCTAATTCTGTTCTGTTGAATGTTTTGCGTCCGTAGAAACAGTTTGGCTCGGTCCTCCTTCACATGCAGCCGGTTACCAGAGAGACCAGTTTGTTTCCATCATCAGGGGACGCCGCGGCTCTCTTTGCTTGGTAATGAAGAGTGCTGCGATGCCCACGTAGTTGCACATTACTCACAGAAGTTCAGTGGTCTCCCGTGAGAGGGCCATCGAACATTTCCGTGCTCTCGAACTTCGTGCGAAATTCTGTATTCCTCGCACGATGGTGAAAGTCTAAAGAGGTGTCTCCCAACGCAATTCAAACTAGAATGGCTCTTAAAACATTCGCCGAGATCCAACATTCCCCTTAAATTCAATCATGCTGCACCAAATTGCACACACTCATCGACGCCAGTTCCCTAAATGTGTATGAGTTTGTTTTTTTTTTAAATCAAGATCCATTACTTATTCCCTCGCAAACAATCCAACCAACCAGCAAATCTAACCTCCCGGCTGAAGGGAATCTTGAAGGGAGTCTTCCATTGTATTAACTGAGCAGAAGTTTGGAGCTATCCAATTTGCTAAATCGTTAGCTACCTTCTCATTTACAAGTTTGGTTTTTCACTCGTGAGCTCCACACTCGTACACAGATAGCAAAGACAAATTACCTCTGTGGTAATTCAGCTCGGTTTGGCAAGCTGTGAAAAACTATTTGTTTTCTCCAAAGAGACAACGGGATGATTTTCACCTCAAACTTGGTCCTTGCCTTCACCCAACTTTAAGGGCTGGTTGGGTTTGGCTGCACGTATTGTTAGAGGACATAGGTCAGTCACCACAGACGCAGTTTACATATTTAAATCTTATCAAAAAGATCAAAGTTTGACAGCTCAGGAATAAGCAGAGTAAGAGATCTTTACTTCCTTTACCATTACCGTCATTTCCATCTATAGCGGCCTGTGGTGGAAGCTTGTGACAGAAGTAGGTCGTAGAACTAAGTAAAAACGCTGACAGGTTAAAGGAACTTCCTCTGAGACACGGAGGACTTTTTTTTTATACAAGAACACTGATTATACAAACCTACAAAGAGAGAATCTTTGACATCTACGATTTTTTTCCGCCTAGGAGGAAACAACGACCTTGAGCGTTTCTCAGAAAAGGCTCAACAGGCACTTCATTGCACTCAAGTGCTGCATTGCATCCATTAGAAGACACCTATTTTCTGACATTAATGTAAATCGGGGCGTCACATGTTTCACAGTTTGACCTCATTGTGCAGCAGCTACTTACAGCTCCATGCAGCTCATCTACATCCTCATGGCAACAACAGGTCTCTGCTTTGGATATGATGTAAAGTGGATTAGATGGACTTCACAGCGAATGGATAAATATATATACGTTTTTTGAATGGTAAATTCTAGACTAGTGGGGGTAAGACTGATACATTGATTAACATGCAAGATCCTCATCCAACAAACTGATTGTTTTGAGGAAAAGATACTTGGATTTCTGGGATGCGAGAACGAGTCTCTGCCTCGATTAATTTACCAGAATTAGGTCTTGGTAAAAACAAACGGTATTTGAAGAATAAATTACCAAGTTGAGAAACAAACTAAGATGGGCAGATTTTCTAAAAGAGTAGAAACTGCTGGTGTAACCTTTACAGAGAGTGAGTCTGGGTGACAAGGTTTATTAGTCTCTTGCATCTTACTGTAACAGTACAAAATGTACTGGTTAGTGAATGTAGTGGTTGACTGTGGAGCTGGGGTCCCAGATAGACGGTCACTAATATAACTCATATCCAACAGCTCTACATCTTTACTAACTCCTCATCATACCCACCTAGTTGGATGTTGCCTTTAAACCTATGTATTGTGGCATTAACACACGTTTAGTTGATCAGATTGCAATTGAATTATGTTTGACCACATGTAAATGTAAATGGATCAGATCAGAGAAGCCAAACAACAGAGAAGCAAATATATAAAAAAGGCAAGCTGGAAGTGGAGGAAACAAACGCAAACTGCTTTATCCCGGTCGGACTATTCATTTTTCCGGCAGACTGAGTCTGGAGTCCGGAGTATTTTAAACTCTATTTTTTCAGGTTCAGGTTTCACCGCAGCTTCATGTTTGCTTAAAAGCTCAGAATTCCCCAAGCACAAATCCACTGGATATAAGAGACCGGGGAATAGAAAAAATAAGATCAGAGAGGAAACTCTGTGTGTGTGTGTGTGTGAAAGAGTGTGTGTGTGTGTGTGTGTGTGTGTATTTAGGAGGTTAGGATGTGCGTGGACTAATATGATATGATATGGGGATTGCCGTCTCCCGTTACTTTCCTCTCACGGCTATTATGGCATAGGAGAAAGATTTGTTGAGGCTCCACTGACTGACAGGACTAAAGATACAGTTTACATCTGCAGTACATGAGAGCAGTAGAAAAAAAGACCTCTAAACATACAATGTGGTTAATGTTTATGTTGGTACATTAATCCATGATCAATAAATGGATGCAATTAATCCATCTTTAAGCAAAATAGTTATGTTTGTCCCATTTACCAACTTCAGACTCATCTGCAACAAAGGAACACCACAAATCCAAGTGAGAAAGGGGAAAGATGAATATTGTTTGAGAGAAAGCCATGAATACTGACAGGGTGAGAGAGGAGGGCAGGAGTTCTGAGTTATGTTTTTAATTAAATCGAAGCCAAATGTGGGAATTAAAGTTGGGAAAACACGTCAGACGAGAAGTCGACCCTATCAGGGGGGAGGAGATCTGGTCCGGGGAGCCAACTCCTGATGGGTTTTTAATGTTACCGTAGACACACAGTATTTAATGCTTTTCAAGGACAAAACACATACAGATCATCCACTAATTAACATTCACCCACTGTACAATGGTGGCCTTCTAACTGTGACATTTCTGTAGGGCAGTGATATTTCACAGTTTTTCCAGCTTCCCAAACACAGTTTTAAAATCACTAAGTGGATGCTCAATGAGACTGAACTGATAGTGGCTCGTTCTTCTATTTAACACTGTGTTTACACCGCAATTCACTTCCTCCTCATTAAATAGTGAAAGTAATTAAACATCAGCGACGCACAATGGCGAGACCTGTTTTGTGCGTAACGTTATTTAGCTTGGAAGCGACTTGGACAAGAAATACTTGAATGGAAAAATCTGTCGTAGACGAATTATAACGACCTTTGGATCATAGTGATCACAAACAACCAAATTAGTGATCAGAGCAAATATTGGAACCATTTTTCCAAAGTCAAAGATCTTTAAAGAAATCTGACACTAAAATTAAATTCATTTCATTGCAGTGCTGCCAACGTCACTTTCCAACCCTGCAGATAAACAGAGACTTAAAGGGTTTTATAATTAGAGTATGATCATATACGTGATCAGATATTAAGTTGGCAGATAAAAAAGGTGGAAAATGAAGCTAACCTTATATTGTTGTGACATGGACAAGCAATAGTTAAATCAACTAGAGTTAAAAATACACAAGTTCTGTGCAGCAATAGGCTGTAATGAAAGGAACAAACAATCATATTTCCCTATGCTACTGTGAATTGTATTAAATACAACCATTTATTTTAGAGTGCATTTGATGAAACCACTCGACCGAAGCAATGTATAAGCAGATAAGAGGGCTGCTGGTGTGAGAGTAAATGAATAGGAAAAATAACATCATTTTAATTTCCAACCAGCAATCATATAATCAGAGCACACGGCTGCTGAATTTTCAAAGAGAATGTAAGAGGCACACGGCTTCAATTTATTTTTATCCCAGTAATCAGCGATGAGTGTTGTTCTTCAACTCAACAACAATCCGGCACCTTGTCTTTGCTTTTCCCATTCCTTCCCGCTCGGTGAATATTTCCAGTGGGTGTTGCAGTGAGACGAGCAGTCTGAGACTGACAGCTTCTCTCCGTGTGACCATACTCCCGGGATGACATCGATAGAATTCATTAATCATTAGCAGCCTGCAGGCATCTGACCCACACCCAATATGCCTGCTGGGAAGCCCGTTAAACTGAGCCAGTCAGCTCGCACCTTCACACATGGATACCAGGATTATTGGGTTGTAAATATAGATCTGCCAAAAAAGGAATCAAATTGTGTTATTGGGTTTTCAGGTTTGCTCATCTCCCCCCGACATGCCCACCTGTGCTGTTCCCTCCTCTCATCCTTCACTACCCCCTTGGCGCACGGTAATATGTAGCACACTTCTTAATGCGAGTGGCTAATTTCAGAGCAGCAGAGAAGGGAGCAGTGGGTACAAGATGGAGCAAAGGACCTTGAATGGAACTCACTGTGCCCGCAAGCAGGCCTCATAATTGGGAATGATAAGAAATGATAAAAGCTAAACGTGTAATACCTCTTTTACACGAACATTTGAGTAATGGGTGTACTCAAATTTTTGAAAAATGATGATGAAGTCCATAGGAGTTCAGCTCTCTGGGGTTTTTTATCCCCTGGTGAGTCATGTTTGACGTCACAAACGCTTTCTTTCCTGTGTTTCATCTTGTGCGATAGCTGTTCACAAGACAAGAAGAAGAACACAAACATTCGTGGCTATTGATTCACCAAACGGCCCAAAGTTCAATGTGCATCATGATGTAAAAGGTACAGCATCAGTGGCCGATCTGCCAAAGCAACAACAATACTATAACACAGAGTCAGTAAATGCTGATTGTGTCCATTTCAAGGGGCTCAAGTGAACACGGATGCATTCATATACATTAGTGCGGATCCTCTAAGTACGGCTTCTTTGCCCTCGTGTCGTTTGGCTTTCCGCTGCGTCCTGTGCAAAGGAAACAATTAGCGACAGCAGTAACCTCTGGGTTAGATGCTCCCCTGTTCTTTGTTGCCATGCTGCAGAAGCTCGGCTCTGGAAGAAACACGCTCACAAAGGCTTTCAGAGTAACTCCCATGAGGATGCTGGGTGGAAGACAATGGAGGTGTTTCAAACAACTACAGAAATGCATCGCTAGCCTTAGGTTCTATAGCAAGAAGCTTTAGAGAAAAAAAAGATCAATTGTCGCGGTGTGCAATTTTTGTGTAATGACTGTAGCAGTGCTGCCAAGGTATGTGGCAGGGCTGTGGATCAATGCCGGTGACTCAATTTGCCTCACCGGGAATCTCAGGAAAAACTCCCTTCTGCTTCTTCTTCTTCTTCTTCTCAGTGACGGATAATCACAAACAAAACTATCCTCGCAATAGATCCCGTAATAAATTCTTAATAATGAGCATTACATGTAGGTAAATATTTCATTATGTAAATATTTAAAAAGCTCACAGGTCTACTGGAGCTCATCTCTGCCGCCTGCTTCTAACCTGAGGTAAATTCATTTGGACTATAGGAAGAAACTGTAGCAACCAGAGGAAACTCAGATAATAAATTTACTCCAGGAAGGACCGAGACAGAAATATGAACTTTAAAAGTTTATGCTGTGAAGTACCGCCGTTATGATTTAGCCACTGGGCTTGGCACACACGCATACCTGAGTTTCACTACTTTCTTCTTTATTAAACCAGACCTTGATCCGTCTCTAACCTTAACCGTGAGCCGTGTGTGACTGAACATAACCATACAGAGGATTAATAATGCTGGAGTCCCTACAAGTGGATGTTGAACTGCAAGATCAGATATTCTACCAAAGGATACACTCAGTATTAACATATTTGAAACTTTTAAAATGCATGAATTAACAATGTCCGCAGTTAACACATATTTGTCAAATTACCTGGATATAAAGATGCAATTTCTGCTAGGTAGAGTCGACTGTATTCTTCTATTGCCTAATCATATTTAAGAGGTTCCTCTTTTAGTAGTAGTAGTAGTACATTGTACTAAACAAAAGCTTGATATTGCTTCTAAATACTTCTGGGTATTTACTAGTAAGATAGCTGGTGTATGTGAGATTAACCTACAAATAAACTACAACTCCCATGAACGTCACAGTAAAGGAACATGACTGGACGGCAAAATATGAATCAGCTTCTTCAGATCACACAGACAATACTTGTAACGTCAAGTCATGGTTGGTTTTGGACTTTTCTATAAAATTATCAAATATCACAATAGTTCTTCTTTACAATAATGTTAACAATCAGCGATGGTGTTTATCTTCCCGAGTGAAAGGTAACAGGTAAAACTCGAGCGTGTCACTGCAGCTCGGTAAGTGGAGTTCCATCTGGGCAGTTGTCCCTTTTAGAAATCATTTCACATTAGTAAGCACATGTTTCTATCTGATTTTGTTTTTTTGTCCCATTAAAACACTGTCAGGCAGCCAGTGAGAGTTCACGGTTGAGGTTAAGTGCTCTGTTTTTCTAACATCTCTCCACCAATACATTCACATACTGTAGTCAGGCACACACAGATGATACAAGGCCCTGAATCCAGCGGCGATGCGCTGCTTCCTATGGTCATTTTGCATAAGCAGGAAGTGGATCGAGGTTTGTTGTAAGCCCAGAGATGGGATGGATCAGGAATTAAACCCCTCAGCTGAAGAGCTGGAGATGCTATTGAATATGAAATCACCTTCACAGCTTGTTTGACTGAGAGCATTTGTCAATCAGCCCCAACATTGATCCTCCTCTAAATGAATCGAAAACAGCCCAGTACACTGAAGTGAAAATCCTGCCTTTAAATGGGGCAACGCTGCATTGGAAAAGTTATTTGCAGCCACTGACTATAAGTCCCTGGGTATTTTATCAAGGGTTTGGCATGAGGCAGCAGGGTAATTAACCAAATTCATTGAATTAATGGTCTATCCCTATGCCTCCAGATTTCTAGATGGTACCCGGCTGCTTTAGAAAGCTGTGACTGCCAGCGAGAGAAAACCACTGAGAGCAAAAGACTCAATGTGACAAATTCGCACTCGTTTAAAATTTGTACTTGCAGACAATGTGGATTGATTCAGCCCTTTAACCATTACAACTTCAACAGGGCCGTGCAGCACGGAAATTAACGCCTGATTTACTTTTTCTGAGCCAGAACTTTCATATTTCATGGAAATAGACCCGTGTGTGTTGTTAACACCTCAGGTACAGATGCTCCCCTGCAAACATTTGTCACTCCAAACAAATATGGGTGTGATCTGCAAACTCGACTACTGTTTTGCAAAGGTAAAACAGCTTGCCACGATCCATTTTTCTCAAAACATCCATGTGCACTCAGAATATTTCCCCCCTATGGAGTCTTTACAGTCAACCAAGAACTTGCTGAACTTGAATATTTATTCGTTTTCATAACCAAGACTAGGGTTGGTAGTTTTTTTTAACCATAATTCCTTCAAGCATGTTTCTAAACTGAGACAAACATGAAATTCTACTCATCAAAATAAATAAAACAACTGCAACTGGAAGCATAAAGACTTTGATCAAATCCTCATACTGAACACACCAGAAATGTAATGTAATGAACATCATAGCACTTAAATGGATATGTAAAATGATATTGTAATCACTAGGGAATTATGGGAAAACAATGAAAATACATGTTGTATTGTGGGAATTATGCATCACAACCCTTCAGCTACTGGACACTGATCTTGGTTTTTTATATCAGGTGCTGGGTAAAAGGCACAAAGAGGATGAATTCAATATTAAAAGCAGAAATTCAAAACCTTCAGTGAGTAAGTGCTCTGTTTAAGAAAAGCTGGGCTGACCGCTAACAGTGGAGCAGAGGGTTATTTTCTCAAAGCCGGGCAAGATATACGATTATGATCCATCTGGGTGATTGTTAATAACTCAACTTGCAACCAAGGATGTGACGGTGTGGAAATATTCCTCATGGCAACAGCAATGTTACAGATTGGAGCAGACGTTCAACAACAGAACGTGTCTGAATGGTTGGGATTCAGTCTGCAGAGATCTTACAGTTCTTTCAAATTTAACATTCGATTTTAGGCAGCAACACTATGGTGTGTTTTTTTTTAGATATTTTTGGGGTTTTTGTCTTTATTGACACAACAGTTGAATTATGAAATGGGGAAAGCAAATGGGTGAAGAACGCAGCAAAGGGCCGGGTCAGAACCAAACCTGTGGTCACTGCAGAAGGGCGCCTGCTAAAGCTCACCTGGTAATGCAGGTATTGATATGAGGTTTTTTAATATCATAAAAGTGAAAAACGGACCATGGGCTTCAATGTTTTTTTATTATCAAATAAGAAGTGGGGCTGGATGCAGAATTGTGTAATTAGTGTGTTCCTTGATACAACAATACATCAGTAACACTGAATACTAAAATAATATTTTTTAGCACATCTGTGGCCTCAAGACTTTTTGAAGGTGACATTCTTTGAGAGTTTGGATGAAATAATAAGGAGAAGAAGCATGAAAATAATAACCCAGACACACTAAGCAGATGTGTTTCTGCAGTTCCTCATAAAATGTCACATGCTTGTCAGGTTCAGCGTTAAGGACCAATTCTCTGATTATTAACCTTTACTGCCGACACCAAATGTGAGGAGGCAGATCTGAATCCTTTCAGAGGTCTAGACAGACTTATCTACGCTACCGCTCAGCGAAGGTGAGACACATGACGTGAGTGAGTATGATTTCATTGTCGTTCTTGGGAGATGTAGGAAAACTGGTTTCAGCCAGTGAACCGTCTGCCTCCCTGGATTTTTAAACAAGAATAGGACAAAAAACAAAAACAACATCCTGTCAGTGAGAAGCTCTGTTGGCAAAGACAACTTGCTGATGACGGAAACCAGCGGAAAATGGTCAGACTATTATGCACCTGACACAAAAAGCAGCGCATGGCAACAATTGTGCACAAGTCCTGAAAGCCTGAAGCACAGGGGCGACAGCAGCAGAGGAGAATGCCGGGTTCAACTCCTGACAGCCAAGGACATGAGGATGATGATGCAGGATAATGCAGCGCGACACAAAACTGTCATCGTATCAATATGATTTCAGACAAACGACAGAGGCTTCAGTGCATTAAAATGCCACGCACAGTCACCAGATCTCCAAACAGCATAGCAACCGGAGGGCGAATATTGTTGCAGCATCAATATCTGGCAAACAAATCTGCGTTAACGCCATGATGCCTCTGACAAGTCAGCAGGGTCCACAGTTTTTTTCTGTGTTGAGCCCATCCCTGATTTCAATCAAGTGGCGACAGAGTGCCTAAAGAAGGGCTTGAAATGTAGAAATCTCGTTTATAGATGGGAATAAAGATGTGTCAGAGTTCTGCTAGATCTGTGAGATCCTTTTAGAGGCGTTGAAAAACAGCAAGTACAAGAGAACGAATAATCAAAGAGGAGAGAAAGAAGCAACACACACACCAGAGACTCCGCGATGCAAGAGAAGAACTTATAAATGTTGGAAATCTCATACATTAAACGTATGATTATCAGGGAGAATAAATGAGATGAAGAGGTCTATGTTAGACTAATGCTTTCCTCTGAAGATACTACTCAGAACATCCTATATTCAAACCAACAAAGAAATGAATAATCTTATTCTGTAATATTCATATAAAATTGCTGCTGCAGAGTGTGTGTGTGTGTGTGTGTGTGTGTGTGTGTGTGTGTGTGTGTGTGTGTGTGTGTGTGTGTGTGTGTGTGTGTGTGTGTGTGTGTGTGTGAGTAAGAATATTAGTTATTATCATGACATAATCATTATTATTTAAGAGCCGGGATCTCAACACCACTCGTAAATGGTGCATTAATATATATTAATACTAATAAAGTACTCTACACATTTATTCATCCGTCTTCTATCCATTATAACCTATTAAACATTATAACCTTTATGAAAGCAAGGATTTATTGCAGGGTTGTTGCACAACATTAAACGCCATTAGTTAAAGCTAGATGTACCGAGAAAGACGGCAGTGTAATCACTGCATAGAGGAGTCTTTAAGACTATCTTTAACAAAAGAGTCAAACTGGAATGACATTCAGTGCAGCACACACCTCCACCAAGGCCCAACAGTCCCCTTAAATTCAATCAAGCAGCACACTCATAGACATTAGTCCCCTGAAGATCCGATTTCTTTCCCCTTAAGATCCATGAATTCTTCATGAAAATGTCAAATAACGCCCAAAAGAAAGGGCAAAGATTTACTGAGTTCTCTCTTGACCCGTGTCCCATCCTTCCACCAGATTTCATGGAAATACCAACCAACCTTTATTACAATGGAAAGGGGCACAAACAGGACTTCCTTAGCAGAGGTGATGACTTAACATCACTTTATTTCTGGAAATACAGACGTGTTTGTGCGTTATGCCGATTCAATTAGAACTCAATCTCGCAATGTTCAAGTGAAAATGTAAAGAAATCCCAGGATCTGCCTGATTTGTTCAGACCCATACAGATATCGTACTATTCTTCCACTAAATTGTGGAACTCTGTAAAAATCCCTGGCTCTGCCCCAGATATAGATCTGCCCCAAAATGTAAAGGGTTCCTAACTGAGCCATATCGCATTCTTCAGCCGAGTTTCGTAGTAATCCATCCAGTGGTCTTTACGTGGGTAGAAGAACATGGTATGTAATTGTAATGCGTGATGGTTGCTAACAGGCTGTCCACCCTATTCCCACTGTTTATTGTTTATTTAGACACTGTGACCTTTCCTTTAATGTCACTGTCTAAACTAAGACAACCCCCACCGTGATTGACTGACCCTTTGATAGGTTGATTGACAACATTTGCCTGGTTGACCTCTAGTGCCCCCATCAGGTCACAATCCCGTTTCCCTGACAGTTCTATGTATTCTATTTTTCTACACTCATCTGTGAAGGAAGCGGGGCCATGTACAAACCACTTCAGAGACAATAGCCCTAATGGATATGTCCGTTTTCTGCTGAGATAGAAGGAGAAGTCACTCCAGGGAAATGCTGAACAGCCCCTGTGTAAGCCCTGTAGCGCATCATCAACTTGAAATCTAAGCACCGCTCTTTTCATCACAATATAACAGCACATCATAATCAGTAAAAGGGAGCAGAGCTACAGAGTAAGATGTTGCACTTGACTGCACAACATGGATTTGAGTTATATATAGGGATGCACCGATATGGAAATTCTTGGCCGATACCGATATTTAAAACAACAATCTAGCCGATAGCCGATATTTGTTTATTACTTGAATAATATGAAAAACAGAAAAAGTGACAAGTGTAACTTTAGATGCCATGTATGGACATAGACACCTATTCAGCCAAACATTTAACAGTATCACCAGGCCTACTCAAGACATCATCTCAACTGTAAACAGATGCTTGCAATGTATATTGCATATTTGATCATTTATATCATATAAAATATGTCATTTATGTAAGCTATTTTATTTAGTGACTTTATTGTTGAGGGTTGATGTGTAGTTCCTGTTGTAAGCGGGTTGTTTGCATAGACTGTATATTGGGACTCTTATTTTGAAAGGGGGTTTTAGCGGAAAGGGGTGCTGTGAAGAGGAAGTTGTGAAATGTGACGGGGAATAAACGGGCGATGTCCCGAGTTCATGACCCTCTCTCGCGTCCTTTCTTTGGCTGAGGCCGGACATGACAACAAAACGCTCGGCTACATTTATATCGTTTAAAATCATTTTTCAGTCTGTTTCCTGGCGCGATACGCTCGCTCGCACGCCGAAACCACCGGTGAAGGGCGCTGGCGCGGCGCGGGGCGTCGCAGCCCATGTGAACCGCACAAAGGTTTAACAGGAGGTGGATGGGAGGCGCCTCCTTGGCGCTGCGCTGCGCCGGTCAGCGCTTCAGCGCCGCACAGCGCTTCAGCGCCCGGTGTAAACCCGGCGTCAGTGTACCATAATCTGGATGCCAGATTGGCAGGCTGCAGAAAACATACCAATGAATATCGGCAAATGTTATCGGTGAAAGTCAAGTTTATTACCGATACGCCGGCGAATATCAGTAAACGAGGCGAATATCGGCCGCTACCGATATACGGCCGATACATCAGTGCACCACTAGTTATATACACATAGGAGACGGGAAGAGAGATTCGATGATGTAGACCGAGGATAGCAAATCAATATTTCACCATTAACACGGGATCGTTTCTATGGGTTGCACTCACACACCGCTCGTTCCTGCAGGATCTTAAGTCTGATATTACAAATACTGTTAAAGCACCAATACTGTAGATATAACTGAGATATTTCAGCCTGCTGTCATTTCAAGGCCAGTGTTTGGTGAATCTCTTTCAAAACTAGAATGGCACTCATTCCAGCGCATACCTCCGCCAAGGCCAAACAGTCCTACATGTGATCCTACATGTGATTATCTAAAGTTGTCTCATGAAAGAGTAAAAAGGAAGTGGTCTGAACCCAGAGTGCAGTAAAGAGAAAGTGACAAAAAACAACGTGGATCTTTTTTATCGGCGTCAAGGCCTCGTCTCGCCACCAAGTTTGGAGGTAATAGGTTGAGTAGTTTTTGCATAATCCTGTTAATAAATAACCCAACAAACAGACACAGATGAAAACAATGGAGGGGCGCTCAGTAGAGCACAAACCTCCGTCAAGTCCCCTAAGAAACAACATTTAAATTCACTACATCCAGATTTATACTAGGATCTGCACAAGCCTATATTTTATCATCAAGATCCATTTACTACTTTCCGGGAAATCAATAAAATGTTGAAATACACCCTGTGTCCCAAAGGTAAGGAATTCCCTGTATCGACAGGGGGAAGCAACAATTTTAAACCATGATGCTGATTATCAGAAAAACAAATGTGCCTGTACGTGTTCATTTCCCCAGTATATTAGGTTTTGAATTATGAAAGGTGACCGAGACAACTTGAGCAACAAATCATGACTGCGAGGTGGATTAACTGCAAGCAAGCTGGTTCCGGGCTCTGTCTTCGAAAGTTCAAATCATACGTCTGTCGTTGTTCCATCAACTGGCTGCGCTCTGCTTCTGCACATGTGTTATTTACGCATGTCTACGTGCTCGCTGCAAGTTTTCCTGTCTGCTCGTTTGTTTTTCTCTTTAACATCAACCTGCCAGGGACTGCAGATGAAAATTTGTGTGAAAGGCTAAAACTCTGGTACATTTATATGAACCATTGTGCTCAAATTAGTTATTTAGACTCTCATTTATGGCCTCTTCAGAATCTAATTCACAGAAATCCATCATAGCGAAGGGGAATCCCGGACTTGAGACATTTCCCCATCGGCTTTACATACACTGTTTCAAGCTTCTAGCCATAATTTCTATGAAAATTACAAAACTGCACAGTGAATAAGTACATTAGCTGCAAACAAATAGCCTAACTGCTTATCTTTTATTATGAGAATACACAGTAATTTTCATAAAAAATACTTTACTTTCTGATCAAATTAATAATTTAGACTTGCTATCATCCCCATGGTTGAAATACGATTTAATTTACAATCTCCCGGCAACAACACTCTGCACTCAAGAGGCAGAACAGCGTTACTGCTGTGGTTTCATGGATTTCTGCTGAAAATACGAGGACCTGGCAGCATGAGCTCAGCCCTCTGAAAATAAAGTAGACGGTACTGTATTTCAAGCTACATCATGCCACTGCCTGGCTGTCAGGCAGGGAGGTGGGGGTGTCTCCGGTTACTTTGGCCCTGCCCTGTCCCTGTCAGGGTTTTTATATCATATGGTATATCATCCTCACATCTCATTTCATGGCACTAGGAAAACTGAAGTTGGTTCAGAGGAGCAGGGGCAGCATCTTCAAGAGTGAAGTGAAATTCTCCGGATGAAGGTGCAGTCACGACGGTTTTTCCGCAGCACAAAACAGCTGAAGGTTGTCAGATTAGTGTCTGCGCACAATGCATTGCCATGGTCACTTTTTAATGAGAGGCAGGACACGGTGCTCTTTTTCCAAACCTATGATTTTGGATTCATAGTTCCATTTATGTGCATCAGTTAAAAAAAACTTGTAAATAAACATTTTAAATGCGGTCAGGGAATTAATCCTTTATCAAAACAAGTACACTTGTTTCGGCTACAACACTTGTCAGGTGGACATTTCTTCTCGTCCCAGCACAGGTCATTTTTATGGCCAATTCATAACTAGAATTGCACTCAGCAGGGTGCCCACCTCCACAAGGGGCCCCATCATGGACTGTCGGAGAAAGAAATACAAAATTGACAGATCTGCTCCATTTTCCATTTTTCCAGTACAGCGGCTGAATCCACTTTAAATCTGCTAAATCCACATTTTTATTTTGGATGTGCACTCTCATATATATCCCCTAAGCCAGATGCTCCTCATCAAAAGGCCTTATATCCCAGGAAATCTGATTAAAAGTCAAGTCCTATATAGAAATGTCTATCTTATACCTGGATCTGCCCCTAAATTTGATGGGTTCTTTCTTGGATCATGTCCCATCTTTCCACCACGTTTCATGGATACTAAATTGTTTTGAGTCATCCTGCTGAAAACATAACCTCTTTGGCAGACGTAATTATGAATCTGTTCACCCTTTTAAACAAATATTTTCAGCCTATCGGATGTTTATGCTGCCAAAATATTCTTCCAACGTGCATGGAATGTAGAAGAGCTGCTCAAGTTACAGCCCGTAGCCAAAACAAGCTCAATCAATCATCGATCAATCAATGTGCAGTTCACCGACAGTGTGAGACGATCTCATGCAATGCTTTCGAATATTTACATCTTGTCGAAATGGCTGTTCGCATGAAATTGTGATTATTGCAATCACTACAGTGATTAATTGCTATTTGACCAATTAGTTTCATTTGAACCTCTCAGACACAGACAGCAGGCAAATCAACAGAGCACGCTATAGATTTACAAACATGGCTGCAAGTCCCGTCAGGAGGCAGACACTCAGAGCCAGAGAGACTTCCAGCCCACTCAAACCAGTAACAAACAACCAAACCCACTTTGAAAGCCTGTTCATTCATGAATTAATTCTCCTTCGAAGCCTTTGTTTCAAGATTGGATATGTCTAACATAGCCGACCAATCGTCAAGGGGTTAAAAAACATCCTTTTTTTAATACCCAAGTTCACAAAAACAACCACTGCAGCCGCCAATATCCACTAATTGACTTAATGAGCCCATCTGTGAGGCCGGCAAAGGTTTGAGTCGCTCCTATTGATTAATAACTTACCATTTTTAAGAAATATTGTGAACATTTGGAGCTGGTAATTAACACTACCCTTTTAAACTTTTCACCATCATCCTCATCTAAAGACCATTTTACTGATAATTGATGGCGGTAATTATAAGAGAACCATTTTTAGATGTTTTAATGGTGTTCGACATTTACAGCGCCACTAACTACTATTTCGGGGGAAACCATAAGGGCCATAACTTTTAACTTACAGCTCACTGGACAGAATTGTTGCGTTCATGAAACATAAGTAGAAATCACATTTGGCAAATTAAAGGAAAAACCTGAGCAAACGAGTGAAGAAACAGATGTCTGCACACAGGTGCACTGCACAGTAGAATTAAGCAATTAACACCCAACCGTGCTCTGTGGCATGCGTCAAATTGCTGAGCAGGCTCAATTGATTCTGATTTTGTATCAAGTTAGCAAGAGCGAAAGATCTTGGTGATTTTCAAAAGAGGGTTCATTGTCTGTGGCACGGATGGCGGGAGCTTCAGTCACAGCGTTAGAGAGGCTGGTGTTTCAGGAACAGTGACTGCGTTTAGATCTGTTGGAGAGACGTCAGTGAATAGAGACGCAAACCGTGGTCCACAGTTGCACATGTGATGACCTTGCTGCCCATGCATTAGCGCGATGTGTGTGTGGACAAACAGAGGAGCTGGACGAGATCAGTAAGAGCTCACTGCTGCAGTGCTGCGTTCACTGGTGCACAAAGCAAGCACTACAGAGATGCGGGGGGAAATAGTGATATGATCGAATGAGTCATCCTTCAACGTAATCTCGACAAGTAAACTAGACTGGCACTCAGTAGAGTACAGACTTCTACCAAGGCCCAACAGACCCCTTACGTAACCACATTTAAATCCCCCTAGATCCGCACTTTTATTTGGATCTACACCAAATTGCACACAATCACAGATATATGTCCCTTAAATACTTTGTACCTATATAAAAATGGACAGGGGGTGAAAACGTGTGCATATTTTTTGCTTAGTGTTGTTTAGGAGAATAGCACAGGGCTGAATGCGTGACTCCAATAGTGAGGACATCCACTGGCTCCAGGCATTTTTATCCTATTCCAGGATAACAATGCCCCCATGCATATTGCATGAGTTGTCACTGTTTAAGTGCGAGTATGAAAATGGACCTTGGTGGTCACCCGATCTGACCCCAAGTCAAACACCTATGGGAGACCTTGGATAGATGCTCTTCACCGTCATCATCAAAACACCAAATGGGGGATTATCATTTGGAAGAATGGTGTTTCAGAGAATCAATGCTCCCAAGGTGCACCGAGGCTGTTCCGGCTGCACATGCTGGGCCAACACCTTGCTAAGACACTTAATGTTGGATTTTCCTCTCATTTGTCACCCATCTGTACCGTCCACCGGAGGGAGACGGAAAAATCGAATGCCTGAAATCCATCCTCATACGCAGCAGCAGCAGGCCGGAGATGCACCAGCTCCGCAGCAGATAATTATTCACTTAGGCATATCGAGATCCCAACAACCCACGGCTCAGGGCTCAGGGCTCAGGGCCGGCGGCCTCTTCATACGAGATGTTATGTGGCGTTGATGAGCAGCAGATGACGATCAGTACATGGATATGAGCCTCAGTGCAGCAGCAGGTTAAGCACAGGGGGCTCGGCAGTGGAGATGTAATTAAGATATGAAGAACAGTAAAGCAAGCTGTCTCATAAATAAATAAAATCATCGCTTTGAGTTGAAATATTTCTCTAATATGCAGCCGGCTGTGTGAAGTTTGTGTGGGAAAAAAATCAATGTGGCAAGAGAAATTATTTTCTTCATCTGTCCCTCTGGCCAATTCACTATAGCATTTTTTTTTAACAAGAAACCAAGTTTCGCAATGAAGCAAATCATAAATCCTAACCAAATAAAAACTTGATACCACGAAAAAAAAGACAATTGACACCTAAGCTCCAGTTATATGAACAGATATCAAACTGTAAAATACTCCAGCACCCAGTAGCACCCAGTAACTCCCAGTAACTCAAGTCACAGCTGGATATCCACCATGCTAGCAAAGACAATACCAAGTAGCTAGCTCACCTTTGTGTAGTGAAGAACTCTGGGAAAAGTCAACGACGTCCAGGACTGAATAAACCCGCCCAGATACTCGTCCACCACGTGTAGTCCCTCGGGTCACGTGGTTAGCTCGTTCCGTTGACGTCAGGTGTTTTTGCGGAGAAGTGACGCAGAATGGAAAGAGTTCGGGAGTGGGCGGGGCTTCTAGCGTTCCGTGAAAACTTGTTGATGCTACCAGAGGAAAAGTGTACGGAACCCCTGAAGTCCCAAAAGATGATTTTTTTTATCATGTGCGAAGAAGTTAGTTTCTTGTGGGAACGAGATATTTATTTGGAGAAGATGTTTGCGTTTTAATCATCAGTAGAAGGTTGTGTATCAAAGGCTCACATGAACTGAACTACTTAAATAAAATAAAATAAAACAATGAATGTTCTTACCCTAATCTGACTAACTTTATATCTCTGTCTCACAATAAAAGCTTATTTTCCTCGGTTAATACTCGTGAAGATGTGCCTGTATAATATAAACATAAAATGTGCAGAATGTTTTACTGTGTAAATTACTGCTCTCTCTCTCTCTCTCTCTCTCTCTCTCTCTCTCTCTCTCTCTCTCTCTCACTCATTGTCCTTTTTTCTTTCACAGCTTGGGACATTTGGAGAAGAATCACAAACATAGACTGTCCTGTTTTCTCTTTTTTTGGAGGTACATTAAGTATTTAAGTCGTGAGAAACATCAAATCTCTTGATTTATTTAAATAGAAAATCTTTGTCTGACTCCACAGTTAACAATGTATGACAAGAGCCGTAAACCAATAAGTGTTTGCCTCTTCTATTGTGAGTAGATGAACACTGTGGATCTTTCCAACAGCACCCAGGAAAGAGGAGAACACTCCAGAGGACAGGGACACATTTTAAATTTTTCACAACCATTTTACTGGATTATATTCTTATTTCTAAATCTTCCCTGTACTAATACTTGGACAAAATACAGTGAACAATGAGTACACAGCAGCTCTTTGTACGACAGATTTGATTTAATGATGCAGACATTGACGGGACGGATCAGATGAAAATAAGCAGCCCTTTGCTCACACAAAATTTGGGCACAAAGTTGAATTTCCATTGACTGACCTTTTCAACCGCTCCCGAAAGGTGCAGTGAATGGTTTCTTAAATCGCCAGTGACGGCTGACAAAAGAACACGACGGCCTTTAATCCTCCAAATAAACCTGCATATGCAAATGTTCCTCATGTGGACATATTGGCATATTTCTAAGGGGCCTTACAACTCGGCAAATTGGGGATATTTGATGTAGCCAGAGGGGCAGAACAGTTTCTAAAATAGATTCACCGCAGAGGACTCTGGGTTAAATAAGAGCAAAGTTAAATAAATACTTCATATTATCACGTTATATACATATACGTCCTACAGTGTGGAGTTCCAAGAATAACTACGCTCACCCTAAGCATGAGCTGAACCCTCTCACCCCTTTGCTTTTCCATTTGGCATGTTCCTGGTTGCACTTGGGCCTTGTCTATACCATTGCAGATATTTTTTGAAGAGATTTTAATTAAAATGTTATATAAACACCAGAGTTGATCGATGGCTATTGGACATCATCTTCTTAACCTAAAGTCTAGTCGGAAGAGATGTGTCTTTAGTCTGCAGAGAAGAACACTGTGGTCCAAATGGGCGAGTGGGACGCTTGTGATTGCAGATAATGTGGTGTAGTAAAGCTAAATTTAGCTGCAAACACTTCCAGGGCCAACCAGACAGAGAGAATTTGATATGAAGCTGCTTTCAGACATGCTCAGTGCACACTCTGGTCGTGTTCCTGACATTTTCCAAAGGGTTTGTGTGTGGGAACACAAACGTCCGAATCAGTCTTACTTCTGACATTTTGTGGAACTTCTTCCTGCCAGGCCCTGAGTCAAATGTCAGGGAAATGTCCAAGTCAGCCCACATTAGAATACAGCAGGAGAATGTTGACGTTTTCCAACATGCTACAGACGTGGAGGACATAGATGGACATAGATGAAGATGTCAACTTGTCACCTGCGTTCTCGACTCAGGCACCAGCCCTCGACTGACACTTTCCTGTCTTCAAACGGCTTCAGTGTCAGTTCTGCAGCGCTACTTGCAAAAATATAAATACCAGCTCCTTCCAACACTCATTAAAGTGGAAAGAAATGAGTCAGTGTCATTTCTGTCCACCTGCTCAGTTCTGTGCCGGGTGTTTACATGTTTGTCCGTCCGTGGATACATTTTGTCACCGCGATAACGTCACATCTGTGCAAGATCGTGAAACTTTACAGGAGAGAAGCCGGAGATCTGAATGAGGGCAAAGGCGGCGACGGGCCGACCCATGAGAGCTGAGAACCCATGTAATAATGTTGTATTTATGACTGAGCTGTCATGTAATAATGTAGTTATGACTAATGGGCTGGAACGCCAATCGCTGTTGTCGCTGGTGTGATCCCAGTGCAAGACGGTTCTCTTGTTTTTTTGCTTTTGATCATTTGTGACATTTACAGGCAGCTTCAAAACCAAACACTGTTAAGAGGGATAAATGCCACCGGCTCTGAGCATCAGGAATCCCAGTGCCTTGTAAATATTCAAGACATTTACAGCAGCACCTCCGATTATCTGAGTTTTCGTGAAAGGTTCGGCCGGGGCGTCACTTACAGACTTGATCCAATTAGTTTAGTTTGGAATAAAGGGATCTCGGTGATAGCACTGTGAGTCACAGTCTCTTCAGTCACTCTCTTGTTCTGGGGCTGCACTTTTCTTCAGTACATATCTCATACAAACAATCGCTGCTCTCGCCTTCTCCCCGTCTTCTCTCTTTTAGATGTTTTTCGGTTCATTTTGTGATTTATTTTACACAATTCATTATACAACCCTCTCCCATCCCTTGTTGTCACCCTGCTCCTCTCCTCGCTGGCTCTCGTTCTCCCTCTCGCAGATGCTCATCTCTCACCCCAGATAGGACAGTGCTGTGTGATGTCAGGACAGGAAGGGACTACTTCTGCTCCACAGCACAAGACAGGACGAAAGACCCACACAAAGCACATCTCAGAGTGCTGAGCATGTGGACCGGGCTTTCACCGGGCTGAGGCCCAGAGTGTTACAAATTGTTCTGCCAAGCAGTTGAGGCATTGTTTCCCTCATTTCCACTCTTGCAAAACAGCACAATAAAATGAATTCTGTGTCACACTGAGAGTTAACACTGTGCCAGAGAGCCTATGTTAAGAGAGGTACCTCAATTGTTATGGACCATCTTGCATCTTTTCTGTTTAGGGAATATTGGATATCATTGTCCTTTGGGAAATCGGATTCAATCTCAAATAAGTGGAATCCAGTGCATCATTGTGAGGACACCCAGGATCAACACCATTCTCCCGACAATTGGAATGGCAACTTTTCACATCAACCATCCATCATCCTCAACCCCATCCACCAACATCCATGCCTGACACCATCGACACACTCCGTCCTTCCTTGCCATCCATCCATCTAGCCATCCATCCATCCATCCATCCATCCATCCATCCACCATCAATTCCATCCATTCATCCATCCGTCTATCCTTCCATCCACCATCCATCTATCCATCCATCAACCACCCATCCTCCATGCATCCATCCATCCCACCATCCATCCATCCTTCCATTTACATCCATCTGGGTCATTTACACCATGTTTTTTCCGGGCTAGGAGGAGATGCTTAGGCTAAAAACATGGTGTAAATGAAGCTATTTCGAGTTGAATTTGAATGTCTGGGCTTACGGACACTTGGACGACACCACAGGAGCCGTATTGAGGCATTTAAGGTTGTTGTTGTTTTACATTTGAAGATGTGTTCACCAGTTACTTCAATTGTATTGGATTTGGCTGCAGCTCCAGAAGTGTTTTGTGGACTCACACACTTCACCCACCCCTCCATCGGCATAGTGGTGAGTAGATAACGAGTGGATTTTCCTTTTTGGGCGAACTATCCCTTTTTATGTGCATGAGTCTGACAGGCTGAATCGCTGATGTGTCCTAAAATGGCCATTTCACAGCCCATAAACTGTTTTATTCCAGTAACAGTTCCATCAAGTCTTCTAAGCCCAAAGTGCCTCAAATGCAAATATTGTATCATTTGCAGCGATTCACAGACACGCAAACTTTCATATTTCTCTTGTTAAGCTTTGACCAACACCTCCTGTACACATCACTCTATCCTACTGGAAACTTTACAATAATCAGATTAATTGCGTCTGTTAAAGACACAGACTAATGCTCGTAAATCACCCTGATTCGATAATCCTGACTGCCCTTCAGTATCTGCGAAATGTGACACTGGTAATATTACTGGTAATAACCTTCCGTTAGGTTTAGATTTCATTGTAAAATTTGACGGATCTCCGTTGTTCCTGTATCTTCCACACACCGTTTTCCTTTTGTCCTTCTCTGAGCATGGGCTTGTTGTGCACTGCCTGGATTGACAGGGCTCTTTAAGTGCCTGTGAGTCATCGCATAGCACAGCGCTGATCAGACATTGTGTTTGCTTGATAAATACAATATGAAGTAAATACACTTGGCACCAGACAGCGGTTTAATCAGCTGCACAGGCTCCTAGATCGAGACGACAAGATTGAAAATCAGCAGCAACCTGAACTATTTTATCCTCAAAGACTGAATTCTTATGAATACAATTAGTCTATCGTATCGTATATTTAGTTTTCATAGTATTTAGTAAATGCCATACAGCCCTTTGTATTCCCTTCCTTTCTTATACAAGATGTCTATGCGATTCATATTGCATAACACAGGGCCCAAGCTAAATATAGACCATGTCTGGGGAAAAAAAGAGGCAGTGACAGTATTCTCTACTGCAGCTCTGTGCACTCATCATTACCCCAGGGTGTCGGTTTGACAATACAGTCAATTAATGATGACAGAAGAGAAATTCTCCAGCTCCGTGAATAGTTATCTTACCTGAGCTACAACCAAAATCTCCAATGACATCTATCGATTCATCTATTTTTGTAACAACTATGTATTTTCAGGGGAAAATCCGAGTTTTGAAATCGGATGCTTGCTAAATGGTCTGTGTTTGTACAGCACCTTTTTAGTCTTGATGACCACTCAAAGCGCCTTCCGGGTTTTACCATTATCCGTATTCACACAGTGCATCTACACTTTCATGGGGTTCAGTATGCTGCCCAAGGACACGTTTGGCAAATGGAAAGGGGGAAGCTGGGTTCAAACTGCAGACCTGGTTAGTGGACAACATACACTCTTACTCCTGAGCCACAGCCGCTAAGAGGAGGTAATAATAGAATGCAAGCGTTGAGCAGCTGAGCAGAACTCAGGAAATGTCAGGGTCAACTAGACAAGGTCATTGCTAACGACACTTAACTGCGTCACACATGCATTGAACTCCGGACAATTTTCTGCAAAGATCGCAAATGTCTGAATAAGTTGTTCCCTCGTTGACATTTTCCTGCGTCTAACTCTGACAATCTGCAAAACGCGTTCTTCATATGTAAAAAACAAACTCTGGAAAACGTCCAGACCAAATTTGACCCTTGTGTGATTGAGGGACTCGACATTTGTAGAAAATGTCTAACCAATATGTAGTAGACTTACATTTTGTACATAATTATTACATTTGATTCTGTAATTATATTGTATAATGGCTAAATAAATTCTTAAAACAGCAGGAGACCTTAGTTTCCCCCACAAATATTACTCAAACAGGAGGGAATAGTGCATTAGTTGAGGATTGATACACACGTTGTGCTCCACTGAGTATTTTCAGCAGCAGAATGGTGTTTGTGCTTCTGAGTCAAAATAAACTACAATGCCCATGTTCATCATTATGAAGGAACATCACCCCCAGAGCAATGGAGTGGCCCACTGAAGTGTTTTCATAGTTATTATGGAGCTCTGTGGCACAGAAAATTAAGCTGTAACAGGTTTTTGTTTTCACAGGAAATACTTGTTGGTGGCATCAATTTATTTTCTGTTTTTGTCTTTTCACTGCATTTGCTGAGAGTAAGACAAATATAGAATACCCAGAGGCGTATCCTGTAAGCTCAACAAAATTGTCACCGCCTGGCGACCACTGTATATTCTTATAACCTGTCAAGTTCAATGATTTCCCAGTTTTTGCGGCTGTCCCTCACCCTTGCAGGACCTGCAGCGTCACATAAAATCAAATCAGCTGTAACAATATGCTTTCCCGGCGTCCATCGCTCTCATGACAGGATCACAAACACGGGCGGCCCTCGCTGCCTCTCCGCAGGCCACACAGCACGGACGGCGTGGGGGAGCCCTGGTACCCCGAGGACACCTCAGCAGCAATTACACTTAACTCTTGGCTTTTGACTGACAAGGAAAGTCATTCAGAAATAACCTGTAGCGTGGTGTAATGCTAAGTGCTGAAATCTTTGCCTCAGGCGACTGTGAGGGAGCCGGGACCAGCACAACAAGCAAGTTGCTATTTTGAACGTAAACTGTTCCTCCTTTGTGGGGCTCTGGTAATCTGCTTTCTGAGACATAGCATGCTAACTGGATGAGACAACATCGGCATGGATGACGGGTTTACCACTACTAAGTCTCCAGCTGTGGAATAGATACACACGGGCGGATCTTCGGGTCTGATTTCAAGGGCAGAATCTTTAAACCATCCCCAGTTTGATCAGGTCCATGGACGGGGCTCTGGAGCGGAGGGTTGTGTGGAAATGTTCACATAATGGACTCGGAAGTCAGTGAATCAATATTTATTGATCCAGCACAGCAAGTTGTTGCCCTTAAAAGTATTCAGATGTTTAGAAAGTCAGAAAAAAAATGCATATGTTCTCATCATCTTGCAGAAGTTTGCAGTTTGAATTAATGATTAAACAACATACACAGAAACTTGGTGAGGACTATAAATATTTCCTGTAACTTTTAAAGAGCTTTCTTTTATTTTTATTTTACTGTGATAGTCAATACTGTCTCTGGAGACTAAAGTCTGGTTCTGGCTGAAATTGCTGCACATTTACATAAGCAAAAACATAAAACATGCAGAAGTGTTGCATGGGAGAGCGATGCGATGAAAACACTGCCTGGAGCTGAACAAGAAGGAAGTGGATTTGCCTCAAATGGGATTTAAAATGTCTATTACCTAAACTTTAAGAGCATTTAAGGTAATGTAATGTACATTCAAAGCATTACAATAGCATAAAGGGTAATTGTTCCTGTTGCTAATTTTAAAAACTGCACACGATAAAAGAGGCTTCAGTTACGCCCAATGTGTGTGTGTGTGTGTGTGTGTGTCTGTGTTGATGTCTCTTTTTCAGATGCTGACTTTTCCCACCTGTCCACTTTACTCCCTCGGTGTGTTTTCCCTTGTGAGTTATACTTCCTGCACAGCTGGTGCTCCTCACCTATACTTTATGAATAAACTTTTTTTTGTACAGCACCTTTCATACGAGAAAAGCAGCTCAAAGTGCTGTAAAGACAATATAGATAAAGATTAAAAAAACATGCTAATAAAAATATAAACATGGTAAAGTGTTATTCATATAAGAGAACAGATTTTAAGTAGCATAGGAACATGTTAAGATGACATTTAAAGGAAAGGAAAGAAAATTGAATCTGAAAATACATAAAAAGAGAAAAGATCAAACTCTAGTTAAAGGCTGAAGCAAAGACAAATGTTTAAATCTTTCTTTTAAAGACGTTTACTGAACTAGCTTTTCTGATGTCTAGCAGCAATCTAACATATACAATACTAACACATAATCAGAACAAATTCATACGATATATCAGTAAAAAGGTTGATTCATTATAAAATATTGTCAAGTCATTGTATTCCACTCACGTATCTTTACCCATTTTCCAAATAAATACTTCACTGAAGACAAAATGCATCAGAACAGAGATTTAACTTCATTCCAATCTCCTCCCCACTCAGAGAATCTTAAAGGTGAATTACAACCGGAGTCAAATAATCTTTAGTGAACCTGTTGCACCGTAAAGTCGGGATGGATAACGACTTTAAAGTGACTGAGGTGTAATTAACAGCCCTTTGTTGAATCTGCTCCTCAAAGTATCTGCTGTAAATCGCGGTGATGAGGTGTAATGTCTCAAGTTGAGATGTTAATTGGCCGTAATGGTAAATATTCAGTGTGTGTTTCAACTTATTCATTCAGGACAACATCGTGTTCATGTTCGCCCATTTCTTGTGGGAAGGGAGCGGCGGTTTGAGGGTAATGCTCCGTGATACAACAATTCACATAGTTGAAGAACTTTATCAATTTAAAATCTTCTTTCCCATAAAACCATTACTGAGGTCCAACCAAAAAGACTTTCTTTATGACCCTTTCATTCACAATTCTCTCCCTTATTGAGTCAGATGACTGTGACTGTTTTCAGGAATCCAATCCGATTTTGCCAGGATCTCTCAGCCAATCATGTCCTTGCTATCAAACTTTAAATCTCACTGTCAGCTGTCATTTCAGTGGTTTGATGAGCCCCTCCTCCTCCCCAATAACCTCCAGTCTTTAAATCCAGAGCCCTGGGGAACGTTCGAAAAATCCTAATAATCTCCTCTCCCAGTCACTTTCCCTCGATCCCAATGGAAAACGTCACAAGGTCAGGAAGAGATGTGAGGGAGAGGCCATGAGGAGTTAGGAGTTAGGAAAGGAGAACCACGATGCAGAGGAAACCTTAACTTACACTCAGCGTTTCTTTTTAAACCAACTGTATTCATAATAGAACGATACGCACTCTGAATGGCTGTGAGCCACGTGAAGTTTCCTGTCCAAAACAGAATGACACATCCTGAGAGAATATGTTTTTAGTTCACACCGAGGGAACATCCGTTACTCACAGAAATGAAAAACAAAATGGATTTTATTGAAAATAATAATGAAACAGACAGGACTGAAAGGTTGAAATGAGAAAATAATGTGAGGATTATATGAAAACCGTACGTGGATGGAGAAAATAATTACACAACCAGGGGATTGTGGCCCGAGCAGAAATACTACATAATAAATATAAATACTACTAAAAAAACAAAATGGACTATTCGAACGCAGCCCTGGTGAATTCCAGCTGAGTCCATCTCGTTAAGATCTTCAGCATCTCTCCATCCCATCAACCACCAACAGCGTCTGGACCCAGACGACCAGTTTCCTACACTACACTCAACTTCACCCTTGTTTGTATCACTAACTTTTCTCCTCTTGTTGTGCTCGGCAATAAACATTTTTCATTTGAAGTCTCTCCTGATTTTCCCCAAACTCCAAGAACTACCTGGTACCTCCAGCGGCTGAATGTGTCCGGTAAGGAGATTTGATGATAATTGCATCTGTGCAGCCGTTTGGGGCTGAAATGCATGAATGGACTGCATTTATATCCTGCTTCTCTAGTCTTAATGGACACTCAAGCTGCTTCACAGCACAAGTCACACCGATCCATTCCCACAGGGCTTCTATAAGCGGCACTTTTTCCATCTGACATCATTCACACACACTGAAATTCACCGCCGTCACTGAATTTCCACCTTGATTACACAAAAACAACTGTTTTGTTTCAAGCGATTGGCTCGTGAAGCGGCTGCAACATCACAAAAGAAACACATGTACCCGTGTGCATCATTTGAAGCAAACCAAGGTTGTTCACCAACAGTGTTTTTGTCATGTCAAAATGGGAGTTTCATGACCGTTGACTGTTTGTTTTGCCTTCAAGTGCCGCACATAGAATGAGGGTTGCATAAGAAGCGCCGCCTCCATCCTTCAGATGCAGGTGAGAGCGGGACCCTTTTCACTCGCCTGCATTCACAGAAACCTTTTTGGAAGAGGACAGCCTTGTCATATTTGGTCAAGAAACACATATTCCAAGGACGCAGCCGCTGAACTGGGCCACGGTGAATAAACGCACACCAGCATCGACTCGGTGACGCACACCCCGGAGACTCTTCATCATTATTAATTGAGTTACACCACAGTATGCCACATGAATAGGCTTAGTTACTTGTGTAGAAAGCCTCTGCTTTTCCTCTTCCTTATTGCAACAGTTGACACCAGAGGCCCATAGCTTTCTGACTGCCCCCTGGTGTCAACTTCAGTAGGTGGCTGCTGTATCCTGCCAGGGCGCAGTCAGCCGGGCGAATGTGCTCGATGCATGTGGTTTGAAATGCACAGGAATAATCGCTGGTGGGAGGAGAAAGTATAAAGGATGATGCAGCATGAATGTTGCAGAGTATGTAATTGTCAATAGACTCATAATGACTGTCTGGAGTAATAAAGACATACATTGAAGATGAATAACAAATCATCTTTTGAGTAACATCAATACACAAGTGTGGACTGAGTCTCCTGTCCACTCCGTCATAATGATGTGCTCTCAGAGCTTTGAGATCAATGTGTGTGATATTAAAGGGGCTGCAATCAACTATTATTTTCATTATCTGTAATTATCTCCGACAATCAGGAAGTGTTTTTTCACTCCTGTCTGTTTGTGGGTCTGTGTCTCAGCAGGATTACTCAGAGATAACAGAATAGTTTTCCACAAAACTTGGTGGAAGGATGCAGAACGGGACCAGGAAGACGCCATTGGATTCTGGTGCGGATCCGGGTCCAGTCTCTTTAAATTGGTGTCTTTCAACATTTTCACTATTTCCCCAGGAGATAATTAAGGGGAGTAATATCTATGAGTGTGTAATTTGCTGTGATTGAATCTAAGGGGACTGTTGGGCCTTGGTGGAGTTTTGTGCTCTGCTGCCTTACATATTAACTATTTCATTAATGGATCTTTTGGGAAATAACATATCAGAAAGTAGTGCAGGTGAAATGACACGAATGTCCTCAAAAAACCATGCGATTTTATGATTTTGATTGTCAGATAAATGGATTTATTTAATGTTTCTTGACATAAATAAACAATTTCACACGTTGGTTAAGCAGAAAATTTGATTTTCTTAGCTTTTCTTAGAACACTACATGTTTCGTTTAACCAACAGTCTATAACCCCCAGCGTGTTCAGTTTGCTACTATATAAAAACCTAAGGCATGTTCACAACGTTCAGTTTCGTCTCAACCTAAATAACAGATTTGAAGCGCCTCAGTCCACGGTCACCGTGGCTGCTTGGACGTTTGTTTCAGCGAATCTAATGGGTTATTCAGTTCAACTCCAAGCATCCACATTACTTCATTTCCTTCACACTGTCAAATAGCAGCATGTCTGACCTTCGTGATCTCTGCGCGTCCTGGTGGTAACAGCACGCGCCGGTTAGAGTCGTGTTTAATATCTACCTGGCAACAGATCCTGTCATCACGTGGTCGCTACTTGACTCCTAATAAAATCTGCTGCAGTGAACTTGTTTCCTCCACCTTGCACAAGCTCGGCCAAGGTCAGCGCCAAAAAGAAAAAGAAAAAAATCCTCAGGGTAACCTTGTCAAACTAAGCTGCATGTGTCCCTAGAGTTTCTTTAGATTAGACTAACTCCAGGGTGGGTGACGTTACTTTCAAACTATAATTAATCACACATAAGTCAGGGAGCGGTTTTATGGAAATTTCTAGCTGTAATATCTTTTATGACTTTTGCTCTGGTATGTAATAATGTCATATGATCTATATTTCATCACTTATTCAGAGGTTTTTAATGTTCTGAACAGTTCAGAGGAGGGAAATAGCTGAATTGAACTGAAACTGAATGTGTTTGGACTGTGGGAGGAAGCAGAAGCACGCAGACACGTGAAGAACATGCGAACTCCACTTGGAAAGACCTCCGGCAAACCAGGATTCAACCTACTTGCTGTGCGGCGGCGGTGCTAACCAGAGACCAACGTCTGAACGTCATCTCATACAAAAGGAGGCCATTTACTTCTGCGCCAATGAATTCAGCCAATGAGCACATTTTCTTGAGATAATAATCTTTTTTGAATAATAAATGGGGCACGCACAACAATGCAACAATTAAAAATTAAAGATATGTTATAAAAACATTGCTAATTATGCACTTGTCTCCGTATGAAAAGGAGGTTTATGTGCATGTATGTTCAGCTGTACAGCACCAAGGCCAAGATGTTGAAAACAATAACATCTACAAATGAAAATGTTTCTCTCTCTCTTTATATACCTCCGTGGTTATACACTGCAAGTATTTCTCATGTATACAAATTTCCCTTTAAAGCCCAAACCTTTCATTTCAACCACATACAAACCTGTTCACACATATAATTACAAAGTTTTAACGAGAATAATTATATAACTGAAGTGAATCACCTGGTTAAACTGCATAATATGTGATTGTTGAAACTCTTATGACCTTGATTGATATCAGCAGAGCTGTGCGACAATTATGAAATCATTCAGATCTTGACCTTTGAAAGTTGGTAGGTTATATAGTCGGCCTTTTATTATGTCTTTAGTTTATGTATAATACAATAGATGTATTCAAGGGTCTTATTTAGTATTATTGTACTAAACAGTTTCCTATACACACAGCCTCAGCCATACAGTAGGATACTATACAGGAATATACTACATGACACTACACTATCCAACACGATTTGATACTGTACTGTACTATACTATAGTATACTTTACCTTACTATAGGATATGATCAAATACTGTACTATATGATACAATACTATAATTACGATATGACATGGTACTGTACTATACTATACAATATGATAAGATACTATACTGGACTATATGATGCAATACCATACAGGAATTCGGTTTAGGGACACAACACTACACTATGCAACATGACATGATAGTGTAATGTACTATATTATGCTATGCTTTACTGTATTATAGGAATACGATAATGTAATATATACTATACTATACGATATGACATGGTAGCTATACTATAAGATACAATATGATACAATACTTTACTGGATACTGTACTTTACTGCACTCTAGAATACGATACTACTATACTATAAGATACAATATTATTAATTCATTTAGAGTAAATGAAACACTTAAATACTTTGTACTGTAATATACTAGCATAGTTTAGTGTAGTATAGTGTATACTTAAAGCTTCAGTTGTGTTTACATGTTTACAGTTATGTTGTGTGATTCTTAATAATTAAGTGGAAAAGTCAAAGGTGTGTGTTTTATATACACACAGATCTGATTCGTGGATGTGGCTCAGGAGCAGATCCGAGTTCTGAAACAGTAAAGCGTGTGAACATCTGGCGGCTGACAGCGCAGCGCCTGGCGCGCACAGCTCTCCGGGCTGATAAGTGCTCTGACAGAGGCAGGGGACATTCATTCAGGGCTGAGACTCGCCACATCCTCGGCAGCCCAGAGAGCTGTAAAGTGAAATTAAAGAAACACCATCCCGGTGATCTAGAGCATTAATAACACGCTTTATGTCGCGGTTTCATGCGCCCTGGCGCGATCCGGCGCGCAACAGAAGGTGAGCGCACATGGGCCATGGGCACATGTGTCCGTTTGAGTCAGTCACCGCAGGAAATAACTGAGATAAAGTTCAGCCCCCGACAGGAGAGAAGCGGGAGGTTATCATGTCGGATTCCGGGAACGCACGGAGGTCTTCTGCGCTGGCACGTGGGAACAGACCACCGGACCTGGAGCTGTTGGAAACCACGTTCAGCGAACCGGGGGCACCGGCGGGCGACGGCACGTTTCGACACAAAATGCCAGGGGACGGTAACACCCCCAGCGAGGCACCCCCCATCCACCTGCACCCCTACCTGTCCCACCCTCGGATGTCTATGCGGATGTCGGTGTACAGCACCGGGGTCCGACCGGTCGTCACCCGCGCCTACATCCAAGGACGCGTGTACAACTTTCTGGAAAGGCCGTCTGGCTGGAAATGCTTCGTGTATCACTTCACTGTGTGAGTGTTTTCATTTTCATAATCATCCTGATCCATGGGGCATTAAAGGATATAATTGCAACTCTAAGATCCTAATTAAACAGGGAGTTAATTGCGCATGTAGCCTCGAAGCGCTCCCTCCGAAGAACTGCTAATCCTGTGAATTTTAGACAGATGCTGCACAGATACCACTGCACAACTGGGTGTCCCTCTACAAGTATTATAGGGATATTTGAGTCCAGTCACAGCAGATTATAAAAAATAAAAAAAAGACATATAATCCATCACAGACAGAATCTGAGACAGAAAAAAAGTTGGAGCACTAAAGGATCCTTTATCACCAAGCAATTAATTTCCCAGAGCAGGTCTGTGTTTTGAGCTCAGTGAGACTGAAGCAACAGCACTTTTAAACTAATCCAACCTGACAGGGAGGGTTTAAGAATACTTTCCCTTCCTGACAGTGTGACAGGTGTGTGAGGCTACCTGCTGCTGGATGAAACATAAATAATATAGCAGGTAATGAACATCAAGCTTATGTGGTGATGTGTTATCTGATGAAGCACCAGTTTCGTAGCTGAGAGACCAGTGGATCCAGCCTGTTCAGGAATGTGGGATGTGATCTCCCAGCTCACCCCTGTGAGCACTGCCTGTCCCCACTTGCTGCCACTGATAGCAGGCAGCTAAACTTGGCAGTGAGCGTGTGCTGTGGAGGAGGTAGCAGCCCTTTGAGGCGCTGCTGCCCGGTGACCCTGCCGTGTCGGAGGGGGACACAGGGAAGCGCAGGCTGTCGGAGCAGGTTAGAGTCTCTGTGACTCAATGGGAGCGTGAGCCAACACAGGGCAACTCACATACATTAGTATAACTGCACCATACACACTAACAGGGCAGCGAGTGGCTGCTCGGATCACAGAGTTTCTGTTTAGGCATCAACATTTTGAACATTATATTTATTAACAAGCAAGATGAGACGCTTTTACTTCTTTAGATACTGATTTTAAGAAAGTTAGAGAAATGACAACACAAACGTACATATTAAAAATAAGCCACACAGGTCAAAGTTCACCAAAGTTGAACTCAGATTGGATGTGAGCGGAAGTTTCGCCACTGATACATTCGTGGATGTGTGATCGTGCCTTCACGCTGGACTCTGCTCATTCCTGTGAATGGGGTGACGTCAAGGCCCGATCACACATACACAAATGTCAAAGTTCACAAAAGTTGAACTCAACACGAAGCCACCCTGCGATTGTCTTTGCCACAGAATTCAAATGTTTGATTCGCCTCCTTGCTCGCACAGACTGGATGTGAACGGGAGGCGAAGTGTTGACGAACCGCATCGTGGTTCCGTTGCATTGCGTTGTTGCGTTGCGTCGCTCACACTGTGTACGGAGACAGAGCTCAAATGTTCACGCTGCAACGGTAGCACCAGCCAATCAAATGCTCAACCCATTCAAACAAACGTTCAACGAGTGCGAGCAATCAAATCACTTCAATGTGAAAGCGGAGGCAGCCGGGGAACCTGGTGTGTTTATCTGGTTGTTGATTTCATTTCCTGTGTACTTCTCTTCAGCGTTGTATCGATAGCTAGCATGGCACGATAGCTTGAAAGCCGGCTATGTAGCGTCCCAAGCATGAAACCAAGCGTTGGGCTCGTTCACCGTCAAGCTCAACGAATACGTCGTCCATATGTAAGATGGCGATTCTCTGTTTTTATAAACAAATCTTTCAGTTTGTCACTCTCATCTGTGATGGTTGCCAAAACACAGAGATCCATCCCTCGAAATCCTGTTTCCCACGGCTGACCGAGCACATGCAAATGGTGAAAGTTGAACAAAGCGGATCTTCAGACATCAAGTCTGCATGAAAACCAGCCCAGGAAATTGCTTCCACTAAGACAGTGCCGTCTTGAATGTGTCTGTTGTGTGAGGGCTTCAGTCCACGTGAATGGGAGACAGAGCTAATATTCGCAGGACTGAAGTTTTATGCGATCGTATCTTTACCGACAAAGACGACAGGAAGCTCGACACTGAAATCCAATCAAAACTTTACAGCACAAACGCCCGGCACTGTTCATTGATTCCAGAGTTATAGTTTAGTTCAATTTCATTAGGTTGGTTAAATTTCTATTGTGTCTCGCAATTTTCTTTTCTAACAAAACTCTCCATAGGAGCGGGTGTTTGTCGGGAGACCACGTTACGATGATGTCTTTAAACGTCCGCCTGGTTCTCGGGGGTCAGTTCAGTACCTTGTTTTGTTTGAGTGGGAGAAAATCAGTTAGGAACAAGCACGGCCTTATCACTGACCCAGAACTCCAACGTCAGAGTGTTATCAGAGGTACCCTTGTGTGTGCGTATTTGCACATGCATATGTGTGTGTCAGCTTGTGTGTGTTTGTGTGTGTGTGTGTGTGTGTGTGGTGATACAGAGACTTTGCAAGTTTGTTATATCATTGTTAAAAAGGCCGCAATGGTTCATTTCCCTGAAAAAAAAGGAAAAGGCTTTGTACAATTAATAAAGCAATCCCCCACACTCTCTTGATTAGCACTTTGGAATGAAAGAGCATTTCTCCATGTTTTATTGTTTGCAGGCTTAGCACCACTTGCTTGTTGTCGGTCTGCACAGTGCTGCAGCTTAGCAGTAAACGCACTATTTTAGTGTGGAACAGCATGGATGCCTCCCACCTGCTGGTTGCAGACGAGTCGACCGGGAAGGTTAAGAGAAAAACCCCCAAATCAGATGGTGTTTTTCAGTATGTCAAACAGTATCAAGCTGCAGGAAGTGAACGCCGACATAATTCTAATGATTTAAGAAGCAGGGTAAGAGTTCACGCCTGGTTATTCTTTTCAATTTGAGCAACATCTCCGACTCGACCTGCTTGTGCTCTATCCTATATTTTACAAAGTGGTAAAGTATTTTCCACTCTCCTGCCTCGCTTCAAACATATTTCATTTGAGTCTGTTTTGCAAAAGCACAGGAGCTGAGGTTCTTAACGGAGCAGAGAGACAAGGTCACTCGCTGTTTACCACCTTTTATCTCGGCGCTATTAACCCCGCGCACGCCACAGTTTTGGCTCAGGCCGTGGCAAAGGCTTGTGTTGACTGTCCGAGTTTCAAACAAAAGGGGGGGGGGGCTCCGGCCTTAAAAGCTCACTGTAATACATTTAGTTTTATCTTCCGTTGCCGAATTCATCTTCCCGTGTTTTCCTGTCTTTCATCACTTGACAGCACATTAAGCCCGTGATCAAAATAAAGGACGAGTGTTGTTCCAAACAGGACACTTGATGGTAACAGCCAGTGACATGGTCAGCAGTGTCACTACTCACTCTCATCCCGTGCTCGGGCTTTGTCTTTACACTCGCTGCACAACAGACTGCGAGTGAATGTGTCCATCAATAATAGATAGGAGCAACGCTTTGAGCTTTTGTTTAGGGTTCAGTGGTGCCTATGTAGCCGAGCCAATGTATTATTTTGTCTGTTGCTACACCAAGCCCACTGGTGCCAGACAGTGACACAGGGCCTGTATTATCTATAGGCCCGGAAAGTAAAGCGGGTGAATTACGACGGTGCGGTTTGCGAAGGGAGCCACTGACGAGCCAGATAGTCTCAGATGGATTCAACGTGAAGCAGAAGTGTACGCTCAGCATACCGAGTCTCCGTTTAATGGCGTCTCAAATGCTCCTGAAATAATTTAAGCGGAGCATCACTGACAAATTACAACCATTAGCATAGCGTGTGGAAAGTTTGATGTTTGTTTGCGTTTCCTTTGATCCTCTCTCCTTGTCACATTGGAGCAGGAGATTTTAGGAAGCACACTGCGTCCTCACTTGTGACCCACTCTGCTCCGCTCAACAGACAAATGTGTGCTTACTTACACGGGGAGGCAGGCTGCCTGGGTTTTGATGTCGTTTTGCAGGAGAACAAAACTACAGAGTCATTAGTGCAGCGCTGTGTTGTCGACTTGTTCTGTTGTTTCAGACAGGACCAGCTGCTTTGTTAGCGTCGCTGCACACCAGCCCGTCTTCTCTGAGAGGGTCTCTTCCTCGCTCTTTTATCTGTGTTGACGTGTGTCGTGCACATTCAAGTCCGCGTGTGTGTGCGTGTGTGTTAGTTTAAAAGGGGGTATTTGGATTCCTGGCTAGTCTTCAATAAACTGTAGCTGTAGCGTGTGGTGATAAGGGCGTCCGTGGTGCAAACACAGACTGGAAACTATAACTCCCTGTGCACATAGTTTCCATCAAGTCTGCTCATATGGGCACGAGACGGCGCTTGTTTAGTTGTGTCTGCGCAACAGTTTGAAACGATATCAACGAGACGATTGTGGAGCAAACGCTTCCACCAACACACGTCGAGATATGTCACTTCCATACTGGGTTTCTTCAATGTCACAGTTCCACCGGATCGCCATGAAATTTGGTTCAGATCAGTGACTGTGTAAGTAGATCAAGGTCACGTCTCCACTTCCTGAAGCCAAATTATCCTGGATATGGGCGGGGCCATCTTGGTGACATCATTTGGCGTCTGCGTCATGGACCAATCACTAGTCAATCTAGGCTTATAGCATCAGATATCAAAACCAAACCTGAGCACCTGAACATACATCAGCGTGACAACAACTACTTTTTGTTAACATGTAATTTTACTTTTACGTTTATGACCTTGCCATCAGGGGCCGATTCAGATGTTCTGGCGAGTAGTGATTTTACCATCAGCCCCTTTGTGTTCAGTGCTAATTAGAAAATGTTCAACATACCAGCAACCTGTTAACTGAGACTGTAAACATGGAAATCATTAACGCATCAGCATGTTAGTACCGATGTTAGCATTTACATCAAAAAGCTCCACCGTGCCTAAGTACATGAGCCCCACTGAGCTGCTCGCGTGGCTGCGTCCTCGGTCACAGGTTTTAAGATGTGAATGTGTAATTGCGGTGTCCCTAATTTGAACCTGGATGCGTTTCCAACTGCATCTCTTTCAATTCCAAAACAATACTGTGCCCTATTTACAATAACAAGCCAGAAATACATGTCAAAATCCAGGTTTTTGCCTCCATATTGCTCCGATTCATATTTTATTGAGCTTTTTTCTTTCATAAAGAGGAAGCAAACAAAGTTGAAGGCCTATATGTATTTTCAGTTCTTTGAGGATCTACTTGTAAAGTTTTCTCAAATGTCCATAACAACCCTCCTCAGGTCTATGAGTGTGTATGTGAACATATAAAGTAGATTCATGTAAGTGCTCAGTGTACTCAGGTTTAGAAATGAGAGAAGGCAGCAGGGTCACACTTTTATCTAAAAGGGAAACAACCCTTTCAACTGAGTTTTGTTCTGTTTGTGCCGAGTGAATTCATTCAGAGCTTCCGTCCTTCGTCGCTATAACGCATCTCTCGAACCGGCGTGAATTAAAAGTGTGTCTTTGACCCAACCTGCCTGCAGAGGTTTCATCATCACATCATGTCGTTCTTCATTCTCCGAGATGAGTCTGCTCACCGACAGGCTGCTAAAGCGTACAGTAAGTCTAATAGCAGCGACTGTAGTGCGTGAACAGGAATTTTTTAAAAAACGAGGGCGTTCATGGCTCGGCAGGCCGAAGCACACGAGCTCAAGGTTATGAGTTTTGAGACCGAGTGATTGCCGTCAGCGCTGCTCTCCCATTTTCATCCAGCACCGTCAAATTAAACAGGAAAACTTTAATGAGAAGCTATGAAACATGATCACTGAAATGTATTCACCATATGCATAAGCTGCCAAATATCAAAATACAGTCGTGCAGAGATTCCTGTTGCTCCTCAAATATGTAACTTCTTAAAAAATGTCCTATGAAAGAGGTTAATGTCAATGCAGCACGGAGCCTCATCTGTAATAAATAAAATATATTTCTCTCAACTACGTTGAGGAGTTACAGATGCCGTTGGAACACATGTGACCTTGAGGGGGGCTAAGGAGAATGTTAAAGAGGAATTTTGTGTTTGTTGATCGTGTGTGTTTGTGTGTGTGGGTGTGTGTGGGTGTGTGTGTGTGTGCAAACCTGTTAGATTATTATTTGTCGAGTTTATCATGTGCTTTGCATTCATTCATATGCTGGAGTTTAACAGGTTCACAGCTTTCCCTCTGGAGGAATGTCCTTGAATGTTTGCTTGAATTCACTCAGATACTTATTCATGACAAAATGTTATTATGTTAATCTTATGTCGTTCTTTATTTATTTTTGAAAGTGGTTAAGAAGAAGGGGTTTTTTTCAGTTGGAATCAAAGTCTGATGTGTTGACATAAACATCAGCTGAAAGAGTGGAGCGGGGAGATTTGTGTTTTCCTGACTTGACTGATGAATGGGTGATAATTTCCAGTCAGCTCTCTTGACATCCTCGCCTTCTACGTGTGTGGCACCGCATTTCCATCCTGCGATTTTTTGCGTTTGCCGTGTGTTCTGACATCGGCTCCTGCTGACATTCTACAGACTTCAGGGGACTGGCTGGAGAAGTTTTCGCAGAAAGTCCTGAGGCTCTCACTTTTGCGTTCGCACATACAGCCCCACCGGAGAATGTCTAGAGGTTCTCTGGAGTTCAGTGCTCGACTGAAACAGCTTAAGAAAGAATCTCAGAGCAGCAGATAGGCGTCCTCTGCCAAAGCCAAACAACTTTACACGTGATTGTCTAGTTCTTACACGAAAGAAGAAAAAACAAGTGGTCTTATAAATGATTTATAGTCTCAGATCATGAATATCAGCAAACTAAATACACCTGATTTTTGTAAGATGTGTGTATCACTTCCTCCCATTGCTCCCAGCACTGCTCTCACCACACCTGCACCTCTGCACCAATCCCTCACTCAGTATAAATTACTCCTGCTCATTCACCGCTGCCCTGCAGGTTGTTGCACTACTTTGTGTCTGACATTCATTCCTCATGTAGCCCTCCTGTGTCTGACCATGGCCTGTTTGGGTTTCTGCCCGTTTCCTGTAAGTTTTGCTGCCTTGTTCTGGTTTCCTGACTTTTTCCCTGTTTTGGGATTTGGGGATTTTTGCTGTGTGCCTGCAATAAAGCTGAATTTGTCGATTTGAACTTCAAGTTTTGCCTGATTCCTTCACCTGAGTCTCTGTTGTTGGTCCATTCATCACAGTATCTTTCCCTGAAATATGTTCTACGTTGCAGCGTTAAAGAAAGTGAAAAACAAAACAAACCTGAATCTCTCCCTTAATCTGTATCAGAACCTAAATAAAGTGGGTTCTTCCAAGTTTGTTGGAAATGAGTTGTGTAATTTATGTTTTTACAAATAAACAAAACAGACCAACTTTTGCGTTAATGTCAAAGCTCAACATTCCCCTTAAATTCAACCAAGCCTCACCAAATCGCAGACACTGATACTAATCCGTGCTCTAAGTATAGATTTACAATCTCTGCACGATTTCATGAGAAATTCACAACCCTCCTGGATCTGCCCCCTTAATTGAATCTGCTCCAGAAGTAAATGGGTTCTTCCTCAGGTCACATGCATGTTTCAATGAAATTGGTAGTTTTTGCACAAACTTGCAAACATTATGACCATTAGACCAACGGCAACAAAACATAACCTTTGGCAGAACAAAAACAATAAACCTATATCTTTTTTCTTTCCTCTCCAGGTTTCTCATAGTTCTGGCTTGTCTGATCCTGAGTGTCCTCTCCACCATCGACCAGTACCAGGCTCTGGCCCACACCACACTCTTCTGGGTGGTGAGTGTTGAATTTGATTCATTTGAAAAGTGACACCTGGAATTAAACAATAAAGAAAATAACATTATCGTGACCCTCGAAGTGTTTTAAAAGCAGTGATCAGATCAGAGGGAGGCTTTGCTAAGAGGTGCCGGTGATGTAGTAGTTTATCAGCTCTATAAGTTCACTTAGTTATCTACAGGTATCTACGGTTCTCTCACAGCTGGATGCATCTTCATCTTAGAATCCAGCAGAGTTTGGATAGAATGACATCGAGATAGCTTTCTCCTATCGGACTCTGTGTCTGTGTCTCATTTCCAGTTTTCAGTCGATCTTTAAAAAAGAATCCTCAAGTCAATGTTCTGCAAAAACTACACGTGGATCCATTCTGCCTCTGAGACTGAACCTCGATCATCTGCTTTAAATGTGGGTGAGAGGGGGGTTTAAGAACATGGCCACAAATAGGAGGAGTTTATACACAGTAAAATAAACCAACTGCTCCAACACCTGTAGTATACACACTCACAGATTATATATATATATATATATATATGTAAAACAAGTCAAACCACCTCATGATGGGGTTAGACCTGCTCCTAACTTCCAAACGCAGGAAATTAAAACACTTTCAATTCCATCCTCATCGTATCCGTAATATTTTGGCTTCATGTCTGAATAGTAGGAGGAAGTGGAGACGCGTTGTCCTGACAGATATTTCCCTTACATACATCTAGTGACATGAGCATATAGAGAGAATATTGATATACAAAGTGATTTTAAGACAAAATCCACTGTTATGCAACACGTGTTAGAGTCTGTAATGTTTTTCCTGCTGTAACGGTTGTTGCTGCAGATGTCCGTCCTGCCCACGGTCATCTTGTAGATTAGATCTGAGTTTGAGAAGTTTGCCTTTTCCAATGAATTATGTTGTACTACTAAAAAGTTACGCCGCACCGGTAAGAAGCGGCGCTCGCAGGCACTCGGTGCCGCAGCTCGGGAGGCATCCGGAAGAAGAAAGTGTGGGGCGGGCGGGGGGGGGGTCTTAAAGAGCCCGGAGCTAATGATGCTTATTTCAGTCGGAGGCGTTGCATAACAGGCAGTTTGAGATAAATAAGCATTTTTCTTTGAACTGTGAATCACACAAAGCAGCTGGAGCGAGTCGTAGAATAAAATTATCGAGCTGTGAATGAGAATAATGTGTCTCCTGTAAGTGGTTAAGGAGGAGCTTTGTTCCTATTTCGTGTCCAATAAATCGTTTTGACGATTTAGAAATGGTAGCGATGCTCAAACCACCACGCAGATAACCTACCGGTCATTTTCACTCGATGTTGATAAACCTGTTTAATAAGGCGCGTGGGTTAATATGCAATTAATTTTTATCGCATCCTTATGTTGACTATATTTTTAAAGGTGTCGCTGCAACAATCCGCACCGAGACCGAGGCGTTGCTATAGAAACGAATATCAAATCTCAGTTTTCTCGTTTCAAAAGCAATTTCATGGATTGATTGACCTAACTACTGCCTCCCGAAAACTATTTAGGGACACATTGTTTGGAACAACATCAGCTTTTCTTTTCTATGAGCAATTTCAGGGGGTGCCCCCGCTGGCCCAACGGGGGCAAAGGCACCTCCTCTGAAAATCAATCGTAAAACTTAACCCCCGAGACGCCTGGTGAGTCTTTGGAGGCTCAGACAAGAGAAAACCCAAAGAAAGGATGGAGAGGGAGCGTGAGGGTTTTTCATGGCGGAGGACTGGAGCGGGCCACGTGTCACGGTTCACCTTGGCCTGTGGATAATGGGATGAAATGGTCATGGCTGTTCATGAGCCGGCACGTCAGGATCTCAAATCCTATTGTGCTCACGGAGACTCTGCTGCAGAGGCTCCTGTGTTTAACTCCGACCTGTAATTAAATAGACAATATAACGAGATGTATTTTACGGTGAAATGTTTTTTTCTTTTTCCCGTGCCCTGGCTTCACCCTCTGGAGATATTTAATCTTCTTATTCTTCTGCACGGATAATGAATAATTAATATTTACCAGGCTACTAAACCAAGCAGAATCTCAAACATTCATCTTTTCAATCCTCCGTCCCACAGGGGCCGTTTTTGTACTTTGTGCTTTCTAGTTAAGAGATTTGCTCTGACCCTGGCTTTCCCTCACATCTCCGACCACAGAAGCATCTTCCTCTCCGTCTTCCTTTCTCCCTGCGCACTCAAGGTTAACGCTGTTCTCACTCGGTTACGTGGAGGTGCAGCGGCGGCCGACAGTGTTTGGCCAGATGTCTGAAAGCCTGCCCAGAGGATTCACCTCCTCACAATCGTTTGTTTGCCCACGAGTCAAATTGACTTTGAACTATTGAGTTTATTCATTTATACGTTTAAAAAAGAAGAGTGTTTGCTACATTCCGTGGCAACATGACGTGTTTAACTTCGTGGCTTCACTGACAAAGACCACAGAGTCACCCACTGATGCAAATTACATTATTGGAAAGGAAGGATGACGGCTGATGGGGTTCGAGGAAATGAGGGGATGAACTGAAATGTCGAACTGGGAATCGATGATGGGTTTTGGTGGAAAGAGGCTGTGGAGAGGAACCCAGGAGAATGAGACTCTGTGTGGGGGGGAAGTGGTAAGAGGAACTGCATCTATGGCTTAAAGCAAAATTTAAAGGAACAATTTTATACAACGGTAAACAAATACGAGCAATTTGTTTTTAATTAATAATAACTTAAAGTCCATTTTAACCTCCTGCACAAACAATCGAACCGTCTCTTGCCAACAGATGGACAGAAGAAGACTTCTCAATCCACCATCTGTGAATCAGACTCTAGAAATGGATTTTTATCATTTAATAGGAAACATATTTTAAATGAGCCACTGGTTTTTCCAATTGTCTTCAGGCACAGACGAGTTGAATGAGGCCCTGCAGGACCCAATTAGGCCGAGTGTAGTTTGGACCCGTGAGGACCTCGATCACGTGACCTGCAGATGTGACGAGCACGGTCGTCGGGTTGTAGCTGATTTAAACCTTGTATTATTCTGAGCACTTCTGGAATATGTCTTCCTTGCTGGCTCAGTTTGACAAAGGGTTGTTGACCGTGGAAACAGCAGTTGATAGTAAAATCGAAAAAAATCAATTTACATTCTCGAAAAATAAGGTTTCAGGGTCAAGAATGAGCTGAGAGCGAGAGAGAGAGAGGAGAGAGAGAGAGAGAGAGAGAGAGAGAGAGAGAGAGAGAGAGAGAGAGAGAGAGAGAGAAAGCAGGTTTACAAAGTGCTTCACAGAAATGGAGAATACAAGTCAATGCAAGAGATAATTAACAAATCAATATACCAAATATCTTGTGGAATGCCATTTCATACGTTTTTCCTTTGAATCATTCTGAATATAACATATTTAACATCAAGTCACAGTGACCTTTGACCTCCGAAGACCAAAATCTAATCCGTTCATCCTTTAGTTTGAGAAAATTAACAGGAGCCTTTCCAGAGATGCAGCGTTTTACATGAGACGGACAATCTTGCCTCTGACTCTGGTGTCACCTTGTGCACAGGCATGAAAACAACCATGTAGATTCTCCTCTACTTCTCCTGTTCAACCTTCAAGTACAAATCCTCGGAGAATAAATCAAGAACTGAAAACATTTTAAACATTATCTTCCAAGAGCACAATTGAACACATTCTGACATTTGATAAGACGTGAAGTTCACTGATGTTTCAGTCTTTGGCTCTGACGAAGGAAGACACCTATTCCCAGCCGATCACATCCTCCCTCCCTCTGCCGCTTCCCTCCTCCCATCATCCTCTGCAGAAGGATTATGTCACCCTGAGAAATCTTCGAAAGGCCATTGATTTGCTCTCAGACGGCTTCATTTGCAATCGCTTGTCAATCATTGAGGGACACCTGGGGCGGTAATTGCAGTCTCATTCACACCAGTTCATTAAATGCAATTTTGTGCCGTACTTTATTTTTATAAAAATCCATGTGCCCTCGAGGAGAAGTGGAGGAAACTTGAATGGAATGGAAATAATGATGCATTAATTGAGCAGCTCTTAGCTCCGTGTTTGGCGTCGGACACATGCTGCGTGGCTCGTTTCCGTAATTGTCATGTGAATTACAGATAATTAGGAGAATAACAACCAGAAGAAAACTCGGGGACAATCCAGATGTGTGTGTAAATATGAAGCTTTCACCAGCAGCTGTTTATCTAGGATAGAGACAGTTAGTGCGGCTAAGTTTAAATCATAAAACTAAATATATACATATATAAACTAAAAATAATACATTTTATATTCACATTTTTGTACAGATTAAATATTGTTTTTGGAGACACCAATACTGTCTTTTTAAAAAAACACTTCTATACGACAACAAACTAATTTTGCACAAATATAATTGAGAATAAACATCTATAATAATTATTAAATCTTGATTTATAGTAGTAAAACTAAATTATAATGTCATTTTACAGCGTAAACTCGACTGAGGCGCGCGAATCATCGAAAAAGAGTTTTTCTTTAAGTATTGGTCAGAAAACATAATCACTTTTTTTCGTCAATCAGGTCCAATTAGTGCATTTATCAGCAGAACTACAGAATGAGTCGATGGCTCGGACCAAATCACTGAAACGGTGGATCTGTGGCAGGAGGATCAATAACCCGTATGAATAACAGTGATGTTACCAGGTCTGCGTGACGAGCTGCACCCAACAGCTGCATCCATTCAATTCACCCAATATCTCTTTTAATTCACACTTTGCTGAAGTCGAAGCAGCTGTTCAGGTGTTGCTGTGTTTTATCTCCCCCCACCTGTCCGTCTCCTTCATGTGTCTGTTCTCCTGTGTGTGTGTGCGTGTGCGTGTGCCCGTTTCGCTGCCAGGAGATCGTCCTTGTCGTGTTCTTCGGCGTGGAGTACTTCATCCGCCTCTGGTCGGCCGGCTGCCGCAGCAAGTACGTCGGCATCTGGGGCCGACTGCGCTTTGCCAGGAAGCCGATATCTATTATAGGTGAGTTCACAACACCCCTCCCCCCCCCCCCCCCCCCCTCCCCTCCCCATCCTTGCAAACACATTTCCATAAGACACGCACACAAACAGACCTCTCATCGACCCCCCCCGCCCCCCCCGCCCACGCATGACATTTAAACAATACATGTAATATATCCTGAGCTGCATCCCAAAATGAGAGATCTCACACAAATTCGGCATGAAATTAAAACTGTCACTGATCTTTTTTTCCTTTTTCTTTCATTTATAAAATTAGAGGCTTCAGTTTATTTAAATATGCAGGAATGAATATTTTTGTAAAAGTTGTTATTTCCACTGATTTATAGAAGAATAAATGATAAACTTCTGCTTCTGCTGCACTTTAGGTCTTTCACTGATGTAGGACGACACTTACACCTGTTCAGTGAACTGCTGCTTGCTTGTGAGTATTTCTACTTAAAGCCGTTTATTCTCCGTCCGTACAGACCTGATCGTGGTTGTTGCCTCGGTGATCGTCCTGTCAGTGGGATCCAAAGGGCAAATGTTCGCCACCTCTGCTGTGAGGTAAGAGACGCCGCTGTTTCTTCTTCTGTGAATAAAGATGGACGACACGTCTCCTCTCTCCCTCCTGTTGCACAAAAATAAATCAAAGACTATCCCGGGTACAGCAGCTGCCTGTCGGTCAATCGTGATGTTTCACCGCCACATCAAGTAGTTTTTAATAATGTGTGTTTGGGTAAATTGACAGATTGGATTTTTAAATTGAGCGCGTAGATCGATAGCTTTTGATTGTTGTTTTGTCAGGTGTTGGGGGGGGGGACGATATATCTTCTAGTGGCTGTGAGGATTTGGTCCCAGTGATAAGAACTACATTAAATGACAGAATCCATCTTTTGAGAAATAGTTTTTACTTTTACTTTTAGTTTGGTCCATGTCCCACACATTAACATGGAGGAGGCCTGTACATGACCACTACTGCAGCCACTATAGCGATCACGATGATTTGGCTTCACCTTTCTGGAGCCGTCACATCGTCCATCTTTATATACGTTCTAAAAATCGACCTTCTCTCTAACGTTAGTCCTTTCCTCACCGGTCAAAAAACCCACTAACACTTAATATCATCTGGTTTTTGTCTGCAATGGGAATGAATTCATTCGGTATTCACTCCAGGGTCCAAAGACTCTGCCGTAGAGACTCTGATCGGCAGCGATGGAAACGTGATGAACCCGCTAATTGTGCGAGACAGCGAGGTGAGAGAGCTCCTCAGCTTTCGGGGCGTTAGTGACATCGAACATGACGCACCGCTGCTGGCAAAGGGAAAGGAATCAATCACCTTTGTTTAGAGGGTTTACCCCAAATAAAATAAACTGTTTACCACCTAATTTGGGGGTGAAAGAGGTGATGGTGTGCCACTAAATGTGGGGCATAGAGATAAATAAATCATTTTCCCACTTTGATATTAAATACTCCAAAGATTGAGTCTGGATCTCCACCTTATCCAACATCTATGGAATGAATTGACCGACTGTGAATCAGGTTATATCCTCACTAACGCTGCTGTGAGTTAAATAGAAGCAGAACGTGGCGCTGAGCTCGGGGGGGGGGGGGGCCTTCCACAAAGAGCGGAAACAGATATGAAATAGTTTTGGACTGAGATGTTAAACAATCGATATGGATGTGATGTCTTTTCTGTCCACATACTTTTGCCTCTACTCTGTGTGTGTGTGTGTGTGTGTGTGTGTGTGTGTGTGTGTGTGTGTGTGTGTGTGTGTGTGTACAGCATCTACATTAATTTAGTTTGAATCCAACGCCAGAGCCCTTTTGTTGTTTTCCAGAGGGATTCGCTTCCTGCAGATCCTGCGTATGCTTCATGTTGACCGGCAGGGAGGAACCTGGCGTCTCCTGGGCTCGGTTGTCTTCATCCATCGGCAGGTACACAAACACAAACACAGCTTCAAACGCCCGGGCTTCTGATCATTACAGGTAAAGTGGGGGCTCTCTGTCATGTGGGATTTAAAAGCCTCTCCTCATCATGTAGGCCATTATTTTTTATTACCGTGCAGCGCGGAACAAAGTCTACATATGGAAATCTATCGTATGGCTAAAGGAATATTCAGCAGCGAGCCACAGGAGGTGTAGACTCTGACAGAGCGGTCGTGATGATCCCCACCGGCCTCAGTAGCTGTCTTCAGTGTCTGTGTAGAAAAGAGAGACAGTGATGAAGGTGAGCAGAGCATCAGGGACGTTGCTCTGTGCCTCCTCGTGTCGGCCTTGGCTGATGACCACGTTGTTCCCCCGGCGGACGACGGTCACCGGTCATTGACCTCAGCTGTAAAGAATGTGAGCGTCGGTGCAGGTTGCCCTTCACCACAGGGTTTTCACTCGGCATGAAATAATGCAGCATTCACATCTTGACGAGCAGCCGGGAAAAAACACTCACGATGAGAAAGCTATGCAGAGAAACAGCTGTGGGTAGATGTCTGCTTGCAGTGGCGTTGCAACAGGGTGGGCGAAGCAGGTAATTGCTTGGGGCCCCCGGAGCGGAGGGGGGGGGGGGGCCCAGACAGGGACTGATTGTTTGTTCACAGCAACTGCAATTGTTTGAGAACCTTAATTTCTATAATGGGCTTTGTACAGGGGACTGCAGCAGTACCATGGTGGGAGAACCACCTAACAAGAACTTTCTGCACAAACTTGACAATCTCAGAGGTTTGGTTGAAGACCAGAACGTCTCAATGTGGGGGACAGACGTGCCTGAGGTGGCGCTGGAAGTCTTCACTTCAACTTTACCACTTTACTTTTATCTATGAAATGCACAGAATGGCCTTCGTCCCCGAAACATCCGTTAGGATCAGTGTGTACACGACAACACAGGGAATCAATATGCACTCGTTTTTCCTGAGCACAAGTACAATACGTCTTATATAGTGTAGTTCCAGGTAATGTGTATATTAGTTTCCTTTGTACATTCATAATGGGGGATGAATGAGTGTCTGTTAAAAGTTTCATGTTCCTGTCTGTTATGTTACTGCTGGTCGACCAGGCAAATTCATTAAGTTTGGTTATTCAATTTAAAAAGGAACATTTTTCTTTCCTTTTCCGTTTTGGCCTTTGAGCTTGAAACTATTTAGTTTATCTGTGTTCTGGTTTTCACAAGGTTCCATGATACTTCAGGTGAAAAGAATTGTAAACACAGTATAAAGGAAGGACTCGTCGGTATGTGATGTAGATTGAATGAAGTGTTTTTTTTGGGGGGGGGGGGGTCTGTACGATGTAGGGCCCCCCTGCTCCCTTTTGCCAGAGGTTTTCCAAAGTTCTTGCAACGCTCCTGCCGCTTGAGACCCTCTATACAGGTTAAAGTCTCACTTGTGGGTCTGGGTTATGAGGAGTTCAACTAATTCGATTTATTCGCAGGTCAGATTCAGAGTTATCCAAAATCCAAAAGTGGTTCTTTCTTTTTTTATTTATTTCCGCAATCACAATAACAATCATCCAGATTCCTCTACCCGCAGCCTGACAACCTGTAGTTTAGTTTTTCTGGAAGATGGAATTTAAATTCACATAATGTTTCCTCCATTATCCAGCACCTGTGTTTACCGCGCACCCAGAGTGGCGGAGCCTGCTGCAGACTATTTGAGGCTTTAAGTGTCTAATTATACTCCTCGCTGGCTGGTTTGGGACGGGCCCTAATGTGGCACACCTGTCACATAAACTCACAAATTCTTGTTCGTGTTGTTCTCTCGTTCCCTTCGTGCGCCGCCCGTGGAGTATGTGCTCGATTAAGGCCCCGAGGGGAAACGCCGCGTGCGCTCTCAGGACAGTCGGTGCAGTCGAGGTCGAGCTCCCATCAACCTGCTCCACACCGACGCATCGCACCTGAACATTTTCTCAATTTCAGCCCTTTTTGTGTTAACAGCTGGAGTTTTTAAAGTGCACTGCGTTTCATTCAGTCTAATCGGTATCCAGTCTTCATGTTATATCAGCGTAAATACACTCTGAGAAGCATTGTGCTGCTCGTGGCTCGTAAAACACAATTTGCACAGTCGCTCCTCGCCGGCAGATGGGAAGCGCACGTCTCCTGAATGTGTTTGCCAGGTCGTAGCAGCCGCGGCGCTTCTATTAAACCTTTAGTGGCGACTTAAGGACGATGCACCTGAATGCGTTCGGAGCTGTTATTTCCATGAATCAGGCGCTTGTAAGTTGCAAGCGGCGTTGTTTGATGAAAGTGTTACAGGCTCTCAGCGATTTCCCCCGCGGAGTTTCCTCTCGCATCATTATTCAAGAGTCTTTCATTCTGAGAGCATTATTTCTTCATTTCATGTCCAGATTTTTTGAAAACGCCTCAAAGCTCAACCCCCCCCCCCCCCTCTCTGTCTCTTTCTTTCGCTCGCAAAGTTGCTGCATGAATGCAAATTTGCTCTGCTCCTGCTCCAAACTGTTTGTCTGCACCACTATAAACTATTTATTTGCGAAGCCATTTTTAAAGATTCATGCCTTGCTAGGATCAAATAGGCCGGAGGTCAGAGAGCCACAGACGAGGGGAGAGGAAGTCGGGAGTATTGAAAAACTGACGAATGCATTGTTCGCGTTGGTCGTATAATAAGAGAAATATGGAATGATGCCAGACTGATCGTTTTAAGCACAACAACTTTGTACCAGAAGAGAAGCCCCTGAGCTGAAAGAGAGTGTGAGTCCACCTTCAGCTGAACAACACGAGGCGGCAGAGACAGACGGACACGCCGAAAGAAGATTTTTAATCATCTTATTCACAGCACATGTACATGAATATTCACATCCACATGTCATGCTATCGGCAAATACAGCCCCGCTGGACCGGACCCAGCCACATGGATATTTCATCATTTTAATTTCTACATTTAATTTATTCATCTCTCCTTGTTTACCGAGTTTGAATAATATGCATTTGCACCTTTTGTGTTTCAGGAGCTGATCACGACCTTGTACATCGGCTTCCTGAGCCTGATCTTCTCCTCGTACTTTGTCTACCTGGCAGAGAAAGACCACGTCGACAGCAGCGGCTCCGTCGAGTTTGGGAACTACGCCGATGCTCTGTGGTGGGGAGTGGTAAGAGTGTGTGTTTGTGCATGTGTGTGTGTGTGTGTGTGTGATGATAAAGATTGTATATCATGTATTTAACAATGGACGATGAATCTCCATTTTGTCCCGTTGAACGCAGCAGTGATCGAGGAGTGGAACCGTAAGTAATTAAATCGAACTTAATCATAAAATGAACCCAACATACATCAGGTGGATGAGAACTACCTAACATGACAGAAACCATGTTTTCACATTAATTTTGTATCAGTTCTTGATAATGTGAGGATTAAACAGCTGATCTGTTTTTTTATATATTTACGTGGGTGTGTCCAGGTGCAACTTCGAGGAATTGTGGGGCCGGCATTTTCTCTTTTCCCTTCCTAAAGGATGGTTCGATGTTTCCTATGCTGAAGGAGCATTGAAGCTCCTCTCGTTAGGAAGGTTCCTAAGCTAAATGTGTGATGCTTGTGAAGAGCTTAGTTCTTCACCAGTGTTGAACCAGGGACTCGATATTTAACGACACCTCAGGATGTACATTTGAAGATGAGAAGATTAATTGTCCTCATGTGTTTGTTCAGTAAATATGAAGCTTGGCGGACTGGAGGCCGGAGGGGGAACAACACGCCCGGCACGCGCTGTGTCTTTGTTTAATTTATACATAAACTGTCTTTTCATTCTTTATGCTAAGCTAAGCTAACAACCTGCTGTGACATGACAGTTTTACGATCATCTCATGTAACTCTCCTATTGCAGCAGATTATTCACAAAAATGTCAAAAGATTCACATGGTAATACAATTATTATTATTTTAATTACAAGCAATACTTACAAATAATACTTTGACCAAGTTCTTGTAAATATGTTAATTGGTATCAAATTAGGAGTCAGAGTAAAAGTAACTTGTGTTTTATAGAATAAAGCATTGCAGTCCACATGAAGCAATAAAAAGCACAAGTTACAGTGAACATCAACAATGTGTGTAGAACAAACAGGACAAAGACATTAACACAGGGGACGACATCAATTCAAAGAAAGCCCCACTGTTCGAAGGTGATGAAAAGGGATTTCAAATGATTAACAGGGATTTATTTTCTTGTCCATATTTCTTAAGCTTCCGAAGACGTTTCCACTCGTGTGGAGAACAGTCATTTAAAGGCCAGTTTCTGAATCCCAGAATAAATATACGCAGATTTGTAAAGGAGCAACAACTTATTGGGATCTCGTGCTGTGTGAAGAGATATAGTTAAAAACACATGCTGGATACACAGGACGATGCCCGCCAGGATTTCTCATGTAGTAAACCTCGTTCTAAAACCATCCACAGTTCTGACCCAGAACGAAAAGACTGAATCGGGAGGTTTAGGGAGTTGAGGCCGGAGAAATCATAAAAATAACATCTCAGTCCATAATAACGGATTGAGAGGTCGATCTCTTTGTTGTTCCGAGTTGTACGAGCCTACAGGAAAAAAATCCTTTTGCTGTTCGGGACGTAGTCGCTTCTTTGTTTGTATGTTTTTTGAAGTCTAGCTTGTCATGGAGCCAGAAACCGAGGTTGCCAAATATTGTTTTAGTAACATTCCCCTCTTGCCAAAACGAGGGTTTTTCAGAAAACATTGTTGTAAACAGTATTTTGGCATGTGAGAGGTCAGGTATAGACTGTGTTTTATCCGCACTACTGTTGTTGCTGTAGGAGAAGTGCTGGAGACCCTCGGGCACATCAAGTGGGCCGCTAATACAATCAGCAACGCGAGTGTGGTGCAGAGAAAACGGGATGAAAATGTATTTTCAGGCAATAACTCACCACCTTCTCTGCTTCTTGGAAACTCTGATATTAAAAAAATGTTCACACACACAGACACAGAGCGGAGTAATAACAGCTTCTCTCTTACCAATAAAGGTTTATATTTGAATATTCACACATTGTACAGGGGCTGTACCGCGAGTGTTTGTCAGGTTTCCCTCCGACACACTGACGATGTAAATACGAGTCAGAGCGGTGAGGTCAGAGTTGTGGTTGGAGGGTCGGGGGGGGGGAATATACAGTAGAACTCAAAGCAGGTCTGGTCACAACGGACCACGGCCGTCAGTCAGACTTTTAGAAGTTAAAAGATTTCCTCATGAAGCCAGCTGCGTTGTGACTCGGTTCAAATGTCCTTTCCGTACTTTCTATGAGCTCTGCTGGCGACTCTGCTTTGAGAATTGCAGTGTCTGTCGTCAGTCCTTCATTGGACCGAGACGTCTCCCCAACTATTCAATGGATTTTGATTAAATTTGACAAATTTTCCCACTTCTCTCAGGATTAACTGTAATCACAACGTGTTCTAATCCGGTGTCATCTATTTGAATGTATCGCTGTTCGACTCTACTCTATTACGAGCGAATACCTGCCAAACAAATGACGGTTCCACCGGCCTCAGCCGTACTGAAAGTGGTGATTAGATCACCGATTGTCACTGAGAGCACGTCAGCAGGCTGAGGTTATTTAGCATTTAGCCAAAGTACACACTGTGCCCTCATGGAGCTGCTGGTACGGCACAGCAGCAAGAACTAACTTATGCATGACTCAAGTAAGTTCCAGGACTATACTTCTGCAACTGATCAATAAATAATTAAAAATGTTATGGATATGTTTTGGCTGGTGGTGGTTGTATTCCTCTTCTCTTCCTGCATGTTAATGATATTGAAGCCAAATTGAAGCGTCTTGTTGTAGCTTTATGTTTTTGTTGTGTTTCTAAGGTGACGGTGACGACCATCGGCTACGGAGACAAAGTGCCACAGACCTGGATTGGAAAGACCATCGCCTCCTGTTTCTCAGTCTTTGCCATTTCCTTCTTCGCCCTGCCTGCAGTGAGTGGAAAGAGGAATCGCATAACCTCGTCATATTTCAGGCTGAGGTGTCATTCAGCAGCTCTCAAGTGTTGTGTGTTCTGCCTGTAATACATCCTGCATGGTGAGGGACGTCCACATAGAACCTCTGGGAAAAGAAGATTCGCCCCTTTGTCCATATCTGCCCCAAAATTGTAATAATTCTTTCTTGGCCCATGTCTGATCCTTCCAAGGTTCATAGAATCTGTTCAGTAGTTTTTGGATAATCCTAAAAACCAAAGAAACCAGTAAACAATCGTGGGGGGTGAAAATATAACCTCCTTGGTCGAGGTCATTTTATAGGTCAAGTAAACAAGTGTTGGAATGAAGGAATAATGTGCTGCTGCTTCGTCGCCCTGTGTCTTTCTGTCGGTATCGTGCTGCTGCTGCCTGCGAATATGCGGCTAAAACTAAATTAACGAGCTGCAGTGACTGTGCTGCTGTTCACAGGGAATCCTGGGCTCCGGCTTCGCCCTGAAGGTGCAGCAGAAGCAGAGACAGAAACACTTCAACAGACAGATCCCTGCAGCCGCCTGCCTCATTCAGGTATTTGACCAGAAAAAGAGAAAATGACTGAAACAGAACCTCAATACAGAGCGTGGGGGGGGTACTCGACTGTCTCAGAGCCCTTGTCTTATTATTGCGACCATCCTTTCATGTAAGCCTGATACCTTCTCTGCAGCACGGCAGACGTGTTGCTGTGAAATGTGTTCTATCCAACTGAGTCATTGCCATTTCCATGCCCCTCCAGACGTCATGGAGATGTTTCGCGGTGGAGAACTTAGAATCAGCCACGTTCAAGAAGTTTTTGAAAAGGCGGTCCCACGTCACCGCCTCCTCGTTGTCTACGCCCAAGTCCACGAAATCGGTCAGTAACCTGCCTGCTGCTTATTATCAGTTTCTCTTTTATTAGGTACAACAAGGAACAACGACTTCATGACAGTTGTGTGATGATTCGACACTTTAAAGGTGTTAGTTTGTGGTGTTGTGGAGTGTTAAGCCAGCAGATGATCCAGAGGCTCTCATTCTGACATCTGGAGTTCAGTGCATGTCTTGATTGTTTGATATTATAGACTGTGTATAGAGAGATGAAGACAAATCATCTGGAACGCCCCCTGGTGGCTGGCCACTGTGTAGATGAGACATATTGACCAAACTAAAAGGCAAAGTACCTTTCAAAGAAATTGTTCCTCTTCCCCTTGTCACACTGATGTATGTTAATGTGTTAATGTTGATGATGAATTTGTTTTCATTGTAGTGGATGGGACATGGACAATCTAAAAAGATAAAGCACACGTTAAATACAATTCCAGGTCTTTTTAAACTGTTCTTATCACACTTGTGTTTATTAAAGTGTTAAATTTGAAAAGGTAAAAGTGAAACATCTTGATTGACAGCTGAAACTGACTCTTGATTGGTCGAGAGTGTGTATCGCGGGACCTCGTGGCTACACACCAGGTTCACTAAAGCCCAGACTCTGACTCCAAATAACGTCAAAACCGTTAGATGGCTGCGGTATAGTTATAATATTCATACTCATTGAAATATGGTGGACATTATTTAGTTTGGTGTACCTAATAAACTGCTGGCTGCAGTTGTTCACTTTGATAATCTTTGTATTGAGAGCTACAGGAGCTACAGTTGGTCGTCTGTAATAGTTTGCTCAGCTTGACTTAATAGAAGAAGACAGTGTGAGACAGAGCCGAGGGACAAGGTTCTACATTAAACTACTTAATACCATTACAACTTTGTCACAGCTTATTGTTGTGATGTTGTGGAGGATTAAGAACCAATCAAACATCATCAGTATTACCGAAGTTGTCAGTGTGAAATCTGTTTGGGATCGTTTTATTAAATATAAGAAATGAAAGAGGAACAGAAAAATAGGAAATGGAAGAAAACAGCCGGCAGGAGGTTATTATTGATTTATGTTTTTCAATAATCCAGCTTCCAGGCCCACACCACTGCATATGTTTTAATTTCATTTCAAAGTGTTCTCTATATTATGGCCTCAATTTAAGGTGAAGCCCTACCTAGGTCACACATCTACATTCTGATGAATATATAAATATGCTGCATTTAGACTCTCCATCAACATATAAAAAATGGAACTTGAATATAACGAGCGCAAATAACAAAAAGTAAATAATTGAGACGGGACAAATATGCGTTTCCTGTTGTGTCAGTCAAATGTCAACCTACGTACAGAAGGTTGTTCCCGTGCAGCGCAGCAGCTCTTTGATGAGCCGCGGTTGTTTGCATTTCTCTGGCAGGTGAAGATAAGGAAGAAGTTGAAGAGCCCTGACAAGGACAACGGTCTGATGTCTCCCACGATCCCCAGCATCACCTTCGACTCTGTGTTCGACAGCGGCAGGGAGCTGAGCTCGGATGTTTACAGCACCGTGGGCACAGGTACTGGACGGAGTCAAAAGGAAGTGCTCTGGTGCAATAGGCTCCAGTTCACCTCCCATGAGTGGTGTGGGGTTTTTTTTGAACAGCAGATCAAACGTGCACAGAAAAGCACAGAAAAGCAATAATGAACAGTGCACCTGCTGCGGACCACACATTCAGCGAAGACGGGGGAAAAGAAGATGTTTAGTATGAACTTGAGTTGTAGGGTTGTAGCCACAGGAGGAGGAAGGGGGGGGGGGGGCAGCACAAAGTCCAAACATTAAAGATGGATGAGCCCACTGCAGCAATAAAACGTGAGGTAGCACTCGTGAGTGTGAACTCCAGCAGAGCACTGCCGAATTCACAGAGCTCAGCACGGCACACGGTATCGGCCCGGCTCAATGATGGAGAGAGTGACGCAAAGAGGCAATTTAAATCATAAACCGTATCCTCCCATCTTTCATTATGTCAGGACGCTTCTGTGACCGTGAAACGCGGTGGAATCGAGTGGCAATCGGCAGCAAAAGGAACATATTCAGCGCTGAGTAAGCTGAACTTCATCTGGTTGCACCGTGGCTCGTATTCGGCTCATACTCAGCTTCATCATTTTAATTCTGCTGCTTGAAAAGGTTTAATGAGCAGGAAACATCACTTTCCTCATGCAGCTTTTTAGAGCCTGTCTCTTCAAGACCCCAGTTGGTCTCATTCTTATGTCCAAACAGTTTGAATATGAAATTTCCCCTTTCGAACGTTTGAAAGAAAGTTTGAAAGTTGGAATGAAAAGTGACAGCTCCAGCTGCCAGGTCTGCATTATGCAAATTTTAAGACGCAGACGAGTGACGAGGTGTTTTAGCAGCTTCAGGAGGGGGAGGAGCCGACTTTGGGCTTTTTAACTTTGTAGAAATTATACACAACAAACCTATACAACACATTAGAGGAATGAAGAACTGATTAGGAATAATTTGTCTCCTTTAAGGACGGAAACGTTGGCTTGTCTGTCCATCACTTCTGTCTTAATTATACCAACAACTATTGGTTGGGTTGCCAAGGACATTTTGAAGACACATTCGTGTTCCTCAGAGGAAGAACCCAAGACTCAATGGCTTTTCATCTGCTGCAGGTCAATGGTTTCAAACCCTCTCTTACCCTTGGGAGAACACTCGAAATGGGGTTAATTAGCCTTGGTGTCTCATTCCAGCTCCAGTGTAATGTCACCATGCTTTTATTTAATCCTATGAACGCACCCTGCTCCGTACCTGCCGGCCATGAATGACTCATTTGTTCCCGAGAGCAGACGCAAGGATGTTGAGAGATATGAAGTAAAGATAAATAACCTGATAGAAGGACGGATGGAGGGACAGATGTATTATTGTTTTCTATCTATTTATCCACTTCACTCATTTCCTTTATGGAATTTCTTTGGGATTGCGTCTCGGATGTTTACTTCTCTTTCAGTATTTTCCATCTATTTATCAACCTGCCTTTTTATAAAGATTTAAATAAATAACACGAGCCGCCATCATCATCATTATTATTTATCATGGCAACACGGAGGGCATTAATGGATATTCTGTTCAAAGCAGACGAGGAGACCAGGGTCTGTTTACTTGGAAAATTACACTTTTATCACGAACAACACATACAAACATAAGATCTGATTTTGATCCCGCTCTTTGTTGTGCTCAGTTTGATAACGTTTATCTCTTACACCAGCCGGGAACCCGAGACGCTGCGTGACGGCCTGTTGCTTCGTGTTCTGTTCCAACGTGTTCGATGAGGATCGGCGTCTTCCTCCGTGAAGCTAAACACATTCTACACGTCGTCGTGCTGCATCTTAACATCCACCGGGTGCTGCTTTAAATTATGACTCATTTAAAGTTAATTGCCACGTTGCCATCTGGCGAGTGGTCCTATTGACGGGACGCACGTCGACGGCGGCTGCAGTCGTCAGCTGCTGAGCCAACGCTGATCTGATTTTCATCCAAGTTCTAATTTAAAGTTGCCGGGTTCATATTGTCGAGCTTTTGTTTACTGGTAGTTAATCAATAGATTATTAGAAGACACAGGAAATACGGATACAGAATTCAGATACGGGAATCGGTCAGCCGCATCATGCTTTTCGTAGGCGCCTGTGGCTCAGGAGGTAGAGTGGGTCGTCCACTTACCAGAAGGGTGGTTGTTCAATCCCCAGCACCTCCGTTCTGCGTGCTGAAGTGTCCACGGGCAAGACACTTTGACTTTTGAGTGGTCATCAAGACGAGAGAAGCCCCACTATAAACACATTTACATCTTTTCAGCAGATAATTAGGTTTTATTGGAGGAATACTTCCATCACTGGTTTTCATTATCATGATTAAAAACTGTAAAATCCTGTGATTTGACAAACTTTCTGTTCCTGTCTCTATTTCCTGTCTTGTCTTTTCTTCTCTGTCTCAAGCAGGATCCCACAATCTGGCAGGATGTGGTGAGCCGCTGTTAGTGTCCATGTCCTGCACATGTCCTCATAGTAAACTCACTGTCCTTTCTTACTCTCTACTCTAACACTCACTCCATTACTATAAAAAATCGGCACAATAATCTCATGGGGTGTTGTGGTGTTCTTTTGAATAACTAATGTAAATAAAATAGCATCTAAGCACTATAGCTTTTGACTAACATCACTATTTCTTTTTGTAGTTTATGCTCTGTCGTCATCATGATGTTTGTCTCTCCTCAGATCATCAGCAGTCCTGGACGTCTTTATCCTCCCTTCAGTTCAGCTCCCCCCCTCCAGGTAATCGATGTTATGAGTGGTTTTCTGCTGCTCTGTCCCTAGAGGTGAAGCTCTGGCCTGCACGGTCAGCTTCAAGTGTTGATATCGCAAGAGTATTAATATTTAAAGGAGGCTTATGATGCGTTTTCAGTTTTCCTTTCCTCTGGTGTGCTATGTAGGTTTTTTTGTGAATGTAAAAGTTCAGCAACATTTAAAAAGCCTAAAGTCTGTGGTAAAGGCAGCTCCCCCCCCCACACACACACACACACTCACACAGACAACACTGCTCCTGAAGCTCGTCGGCAGTCCGACAGATACTTGCGCATCACCGTGATGTCATGTGACATCGCAATACCCCATGTTTGCATAATGCACCGCTAGCAGCTCGGGCTGTCACTTTTCATTAGATATTCTAACATTCATTTCAAAGTTTGTGGAACAGTTCATATAAGAAGTTTAAGGATCAGATATAATTCAAGATATATATACTGTATATATACAGTCAAGAAGCGCTTCAGACTTTCTGAAGTAGTTTACCTTATGATCCAGCAGAGGGCGCTCACTATCAGTTTGACCTATTGCATCCCCTCTTGACCATTAGGTAAAGTAAACCAGTATCGATTAAAAATGAGCTGTAGAGACCAAGTGTTTCAGACAGAGGCTGAAAAGAGGAGCTGCAGCAATGCACAGTTTGAGGACAGTGTCATGTTTTCTGAACATTAAATCCTGTAAACCTTTTAAAATAATAACCCAAATTAAAATAATCAACATGAATGAAGGCAGAATATCAGAATCCTGACGAGTTTGAAGCTGTTTCTGAACAACATATCCGTCATAGATCCTTATTTGTGCTGGAGTATCACACAATCCCCTCTGAGGGGGTTAAATCGGTTCTGTGTGTTCTTCTTGGGAAACATCCGGCGGCCTGTCAGGACATGACATATGACATCCGACATCTGTCCCCGTTGACAGAACCAATTAAATCTGTTCCCTTCCCACTCCCGTGAAAAGAAAACCAGTTATATATCCTGGTGTTCTCTTCTCCAGCTGCCAACAGACTCAACTAATTAGCAGGTTTCCACAACAAGTGGAGATACTTGACAATATGTTATCTTTTCTCAAAAAAGAACAATTTGTTATTTCCACACAGTTTTTAATTACTCACAGCTAGTAGAAAATGAAAGTTGACAATAAACCTTTTCTCTTTTGGTGACAAACACATTGACAACTGGAAATGACAAATCCCTTATTTCACCCATGAAGCTGTTTAAAATCTTCGTCATTAGTGGCCTAATAACTGCAGAAGTAAACTCAGATATTTTGTTCCCATCTGGAAATAATAGTTCAGTCATAATCCAAATCCGATCTATGTATAGACAGGGTCATAATATTCCCACCCCGAGGAGGCCTTCCTTAAAATCATTAGAGAATTTGAGAAGCTGCTTAGTTTTATAACATTTATTTGAGCCATCTACTGAGGCAATGACTTTCATCTCAGTAAACTAATAGAACATATAGACTCGCTTTATTCTCTGTTCTTATTGGGTATAGATGACAAGCTGTTGGTGCATCAGGGGAGAAAAAAGAGAGCAATTAAATGAATCGCTCTGAAAATCCTCAGGTTTCTCACATATACACACATACACAACAAAGCCAGGCTGGAACACGAGCAGCAAAATGTAGTTGGCATTATCAGTGAATGTTCTGGATGCACAGATAAAAGTCTTGTGTCGTGTGTGTGTGTGTGTGTGTGTGTGTGTGTGTGTGTGTGTGTGTGTGTGTGTGTGTGTGTGTGTGTGTGTGTGTGTGTGTGTGCACGTGCAGTGAAAAGAAGCCCGGGCCTCTTGGATGTTCAGTCCCCCGGCCCCCTCCAGAGAAACTGCAGCTTCGCAGACGACCTGGAGCTGGAGCCGGAGCGATACAGCGAGCTGGCTCCCGTCAGCTCAGTGTCACAGTGAGTTCACGTCGATGCGGCGTGTGTCTGCGAACATACCTTAACGAGCACGTTAGAGAATGTTTGCATGCGTTTTTTTTTTCCTTTGCTATTTTGTAATTAACCTTTGTTATGTGCCGAACAACCGAGTTCTCCTGTGTAATGATGATCTATTAGGGGGGAAATGCACTGGTGCTCGCGGAGGCTCTGGCACTGCGAGAGACTGCGAGCGTTATGAGGAAATGAGCGTTAAGTAACTGCAGTGTAATGTAAGGGCACGGTAGTGAAACAAATGGAGCGACAGTTTCCACCCATGGGATCATCTTTCTAAACGGTGGGGTAATGATGCAGAGTGCCAAATGCACGCGGCTGCGTCGCTGGCAAGGATCACTCTGTGCTCTGCTGACGACCAAAATATGGAACCAGCTGTTCTCCGCCAGCAACACCACCACAACCAGTGTCATGCTAAATTGAGCCATTACGAGATGCTACCGCTGGTTTTGTTCATAACGAGACAACACAGAATTTAAAAAGCTTTAAAAGAGCGTTTGTCAAATCTCTGTGAATTCCATTTTATCCATATTATCTACAGCAGCGGAGAAATAAATCCTGCTCTATAAATTGGGGAAAAAACACATTTAAGACCTATTACAGATGTACCTTCTCAGAAATGTATTTATTTTGTTTTAATGCCCACTGTATTTGTATGGATCAACAAGGCTTCCCTAAATTTAAAGGTTCAGTGTGTAGAATTTAGTGACATCTAGTGGTGAATGTGCATGTTGCAGCTGAATACCCTTCACCTCACCCTCCCCTTCCAAACATGAACAATAACCTGTGGAAGCCTCCAGTTGTCATAACAACTCAACAGGTTTAGTTTGTCCAGTCTGGGCTACTGCAAACAAAACATGGCGACCTCCGTAGAGAGGCCCCGCTCCGGATGTAAATATAAATAATTAATATAAAGGGTCATTCTAGAGTAAAGAAAACTATTTGTACAATTTAGATGAAACACATTAGTGAAAACATCACTAGGATTAAACTTCACTTCCAGTCAAACTGAACTCGGCGTCCCCACTGTTCCCCCCCCCCCCCCCGGGGCCTCCTTCTGTCTCCGGTCATATCGGCGGCACACGAGCACATGCATCACATTTTGGCTGCAAACTGGATTTCCCATAATGGATCGCTGAGCACATCATTGACATTTCATGATGGATGCCGTGAAAGGTGCATTTGAGAAACAGCCGGTCGCATTGCTTGTGAAAAGTCCATTATGAGACACCTCTCCACGCTTTCCCCCTTAACTAGATCTGATAGAGAGCTCACTGCTCCGCCGCCACACACATACTCATCCTCTGCTCTACCAGGGTAATGACCCCAATAAGTAATAGATCCTTAATAACCCCCCCCCCACACACACACACACACACAGTATAAATGTGCGACAGTCACTCCCAGCTTTTATTAATGATTTTCAGAGAAACACTCAGACCCCAGAAATCGATCAACCCGCCTTGATCACATTCAGAGGAAGACGAGTCATAAGGGAGTGGCGTTTTGACGGCGTCGGAATAGTAATCAGGAAAACTGTGCTGCACTGAATATTCGCCCTAAATTGATATTCTCCGGGTATGAGGGCAATGTTCAACAAAAGGGAAAATGAAGCCGGGGTCTGACGCTTGGAGTTTTTCTCCGACACCTCTGTTTTATATATATATAAAAATCAATTCAAACAATATCTTCCACCGCGCTCTCGGTGTCATTACATTTCCTCAGGAGAAATTTCAAAGTAACATGAACTCATCCCCGTGAAAATTCTCTTACCCAGAATGACAGAGTCGCACCGAACAGCCATTCGAGTGATCCAGAGGATGCGTTACCTCGTGGCCAAGAGGAAGTTTCAGGTAAATGTGACTTTGACTATTTCTTTGAATGATTTGTAAAATATTTGCTTAGAAAGTTTCTTTTATGCTGCACATCAAACAGACCTTGAAATGTGCACTCTGAGAAAACTGAAGACCACTTTGTTCCATTCATTCTCAGTTTTTCAACGTTCACATTTTATGAATGTATGAGTAATAAAAGTTAATTACGCTACTTATCCAGTTGTTTAGTTTGTGCGCTCTGTCGTCACATCACCTACAAGAAAACACAAAACCCCAGAGATTGGGGATCAACAATAACAAACTTAATACATGTTATCTCTGTAGAAATCAATAGTCGTACTTTCCCAGGTCCATGTTTCCATTCATATTAAAACAAGGGTCCGTGTCAGTCTGGCGTTCCTGTGTTTCTCATCCTGTTCCATTCTAGTGGGGGGTTATATTGTACCTGCACACACAACCAGCACAGTCACACATGTTTGTGTTGTACACTTGGACGTCTGCATAGTGCTGTGTCCGTGTGCACTGAATGTGCCTTTAGACCTGCAGGGACAGATGTCGGGGTTATGGTCACAGCATCAGCAGCGTCGTTGTGTTAACAGCGAGTGTTTGAAGTTGTGTAACGGCAGCGATTTGTAAATGAGCATTTCAGCAGCAGCAGCCTCACAGAGTAGAAAAGGTTGTCTGGGGCGTATGGGCTTTGTTCAATCTCCATTTGAATCAATGAACTCAAATATAGGATAGTTACTCTTATGGGGGGTGCAGTTGGTTAACAGGAGTTTTATATGTTAACCTCCGTCTCTCGCCCATCATCAGCTGTGTTTGCTCCAGCTCCCCCTCGACCCAGATAAATGATATACACACGTTACTGTGTGACAGTGAATACAGACCTGCAGCATTAATATTCAGCATCTGATTTCTATATTATATTTAAATTTGACTCATTCAGTAACATTGTTATTCTTATGTAAATGTTTTGTAAAGTTTGCCCTCAACTCCTAATTTCTAACCTGTAAAGTGCCGTGTAAGTGTTTTGAAAGGTTCCTATTTCAATAAAGTTTGTTTCATTATTATTATTATATTATTCTAATTTATTATCATCCTTCTTCATCTTATTATCATTATAAGCTCAGCAGCAGAGTGAGGAGTGACCAACCCCTTTAAAAAACGTCGCATCCTGTAGTGACATCATTTTCCAAGACAAATAAAATAAAACCAAGAGTTATATCAGGAAATATTTTATGACGGACAAGATGTTTTAAGTTTGCTGCATTTTGTCTTTCCTCCCGCAGCAAGCGCGTAAGCCGTACGACGTGCGAGACGTGATCGAGCAGTACTCCCAGGGTCACCTCAACCTCATGGTGCGGATCAAGGAGCTGCAGAGGAGGTAATGGATGAGTGGGTCCCCTGAGTGATGCGTGGACCAGCGGTGTGTGCGAGGAGATTCGGAGCGAGTGTGTAGATTGTGTTAACGTTTACTCTCTTTGACCGGAGCCTCCCATTGTTCCTCTCAGACTGGACCAGTCTTTAGGGAAGATAACTTTGTTCCAGACGGGCTCAGGTAATGAATCACTCCATTGCTCCTTGAAAATACACGACAGTGGCTGAGCAACACACCGCAGCCCTAATCCTCCCGTCTTATTGTCTCTCTCTCTCTCTCCGTCTCTGAAGACAGAGCCAGAGACAAAGGCACCAACTCCATCGGCTCCAGACTCAACAGGATGGAGGATAAGGTGGGATTTGTGCCATTTCACTGGGAAACATTCTCTCGTACAGTTTTCAGATCGTTGTTTTTGTTTTGTGAGGGAATGTACGAGGCCGTGTTTGTCTTGTTTTTATGGTTTGTACTTTTATGAGAACAGGCTTTCTCTCTCGGGGGGACATTGACATTACAGTGGCAGTTTCACTCATCGAGACAAACACAACGAGGAGCGTTTTGGAGAATGCAACACAAGACAGAATCTTTTTGTTGCATTACATTGTTGTTGTTGTTGTTGTTGACTCAAATATAAAAACAGCTTGTGCCAATTCTGCGGCGCAAAAAATAGAAACTTTGAGAGTTGTGCTTTGTTCCATTTCTACTTAAGATGTATCAAAACAAGGAAATTAAATAAAACGTCCCCCAAGTGCCTTCAGTTGCTGCCTCGCAGCCATGTGCAAAACTATCAAACACACTTAATTCCTGGAAAATTCGTTTTGCGAATAACAAATTGATTTTTCCCTTTTGCTTATGAAAATAAAATCAAACTTTAAACTGGCATTTAGTGGGGCTGCTACCGACTTCCTTGAAATGTAATTTAGTTTGATCGAATCCCAATAGACTGTGCACGACACAACTGTAAAATAATTAAGCATCTTTTCTGGGTAATTAAATCATATGATGGATATAACTGAACTGTTCTCCTGTGTTGAAACTCACAAATTAACATATTTCATTTAGTTTGAATGAGTGAAAAGAATCATTTGTTGTGTACACCGTGAATGCTTTGATTCCTCAACTTTGTTGACCTTTAAACAGATAACGCACATGGACCAGACTCTGAAGCGTATTGCCGAGTCGCTGTCCTTCTGCAGGACCAGAGGGACGTCGGTGGGGGCGAAGGTGGGGACAGGCCGAGACCTCAGCCCAGGCGGGGCAGTAACGTCCTCCCCGGCCAGGACAGCCTGCCAAGCTACGAGCAGCTGTCCTCTTCGCCCTCGTCCCTCTCCTCCATCTACGTACCTGGCACAGCGGCCGGCCCCAACCCTCGCCTCGGTGCCACCGCCAGTCAGGACGAGGGCTGCTGATCCGTCCGCCTATCACTCCGACTGTCTGTCTGTCCACCTGTATGTCCCTCACCGTCTGTCCATCCATCCATCCACTGTTGTTTCTATCCCATCCATCCATCTCTGTCCATCCATCCAGCTTTTCGCCAATCCATCCATTGGGGTTTCTATCCCATCCATCCGTCTGTCTGTCCTTTTGTTCATCCATCCATCCGTATATTTATTCCATCCACCCATCTCTCTTATCTGAAGCATCTCATGAGACTGTTATACGTGAACGAGAACAAAGAAATGAAGTGATTTCCTCTTTGGTTTGTTTCATAGCAGTCGTCTGTTAGATGTATTTAGACTAAAGCAGCAGCATCTTGTTCTGTGATTCATACATTATATATATATATATATATATATATATATTTGAAATAATTTTAATTACCTTCATCTTTGGGGAGAGGCCTTATATTTCATTACTTCACATATCATTTTAATCAAATGCTGTTTTCCCCTTTTTCATTTTATTTCACCTTTTCTCGCGAAATGTTTAGAAATATTCTTCTGTAGCAATAAATGATTGTGGTTATTATTACCCAGTGTTTACTTGTTGTGTCCGGTGCCTTCGGGGGGAATCTCTGACTCAAACAAATGAGCTAATTAATTCAGTTTCAGTCGATGGTTTGTTCTTGGTAAAAAGTTATATTTTCATATTAATAACCGAATGTTTTTTACTCTTTCTCTTCCCTCCTCTGTCATTAGTCAAAAATGATGTTTAACCTTTGAGGCTCCATTCAGAGTTCTCTTTGTAGTCACGTATCACCGCAGCAGACTTTCCTTTATCGTGTTGAGGTGGGGGTGTCCGCCGGAGTTCGATCTGACCTTTCTGAAATGCCCTGTAGGACGGCTAATACCCCGGCCTTTACACTCGTGACCTTTGGGGCAGCAGCTGGTGACCTTTCCCCCCCCCCCTGCCGGCCGTCCGTGGGGTGCCTTTACATTCCTTCACTCGAGTGGCCGTGTGGAAGAAAAGGCCCAAGCGACCATCTGCCTCTGGTGTCCACAACAATGGGCCCCACCCTCCTTAAGTGTGCTGAGGGTGTTCGGCCTTTGTCCCGGCCGCGAGTTGGGTGAGGGGAGAGTTTGTTTACGACGAGGCTGTAAAATGTTTTTGCCCCCCCGGTGATGAGTGTTACTTTGGATGTTGGCAGAGGAAGTCTGTAATTAGTCGTAGAGCCATAAACACTAAATAAATAAATACCCTTTTTTTTTTCTTTTTTTTTTAAAACCTTGAATGAGTTCTTTGGCAAAATATTTACAGTGGAAATAAAAAAAGAATATTTTCAGCAAAAAACATTTTATTTGCTTAAATGCACAAATCTATAAATATGTGAAGTCATACTGAGTTTTAATGGATTTAACGTTAGCTTCTCAATCCTGTATGTGAGTGTGTAGTCTGCACATTTCCCTGAAATGATTCTGAGGGACTGAAAGTGAGAACGCAAATGTCTGAGTCAGTTTCTCTGGACATTTTCTCGAACCTTTCCTGCAGCTCTCTTTAGTATCCGAAAAATGTCAGAGTGAGTCAACGTGAGCAGAAAAATGTCCTTAAAATTCAAAACTGAAGCGATACAAATACCTCAGGATGACAGAGAGGAGCCATGTACATAGAAAACACAGAAGAAGACTTCAACTCCGAAAGACGACAACATTAAAGAGCTTTTGAGCACAAGGGCTCACACACCGACATGTCCAGACCTCATTTTCTCTGCCATTTTCAGACTTAAAACACATGTAGTAGACGGCTACTGCATCAGATAGACAGGTCAGCCATCTCCACAGTTTTCTCTTTCATCTTTTTCCAATCATCTCCACAAAGGAAGTTGTTTTCCCTGACGTCTGTTTGTCTGCACAAACGACTTCCATGAAAATTGCTCTAATGGTCGTTCTGATGGAGAAGCATGAGTTTCTCTTCACGTGTGCACTCTCTACTTTGGTTTATGCTCTTCTAGTTTTAAAAAATCAGACTAAAAACCTGTAGAGAAGACGTCCCAGTCATGACTACAGTTTTTATCTCTGAGCAGATGTGAAACGTAGGATTTTGTTTCGTAGCGAAGATTAATATCAACACTTTCAGCCGGAGCACATCACTGGGATGTTAATTGAGTCAATCACAGCAGTGTTCTTACAGTGACGGCTTCATTCACTGATGATGCACTGAGCAGCTTGTTGGTTATATAAGAGAATATAATCAGGCAGTGGGTGGGGACACTGGGAGCCCACGGGACCCTTTGATTATTGATTCCTTGTCCGGTAAACAAAAAATACACCCAGAGGAGCAGAGAGTCACATCATCTGTTCCTCATTTAGATGTAACACACTTAACATTGTTTGTCCTTGGCACCGAGTCATTTAATAATGCAAATGTGATGTTGGCTCTTTCTGTTAACGCTCGTGGGTAAATATGAACTCAGACCCCCCCCCCCCCCCTCCTCCCGGTGGTGGTGGTGACACACACACAAGCTTCAAACTGGGCACATGTTGGGATAAAGGCTGCCTCGACTATGAAAAGGGGAAAAGTGAAGACAAGAGAGAAGCTGAGGAAAGACCTGGGGGGGGGGGGGGGGGTCATGGAGCTCTAAAGGCTGATTTGCAGGTGAAATGATGGCACACTCTGCTTTGTGGCCATTGTCCTGCGCTCCGGCCAGATGGCCTCCTAAAGTGCTTCAGAGCTGAACCCCCCCCCCCCCCCCCCCCCCCCCCCACTCACACAGTGGGGGTGCATGTGCGTCCGTGGGCTTCAGTCTCACTAATGGGCTAATTTGGCAGCTACAGCTCATATTAAGTGGTTTAATTTTAAGACCGACAGCACCGTCCCTAGGATTGGGATTATGAGAGATGTCATAAAACCTCTCATAATGCATTTCAGATAAGATAATATGATATCATATATATACGATAGACGATAAGATTGACCCATGTGGAAACTCTCCCCTGCACAGTGTCTGCAGTATCAAAAACACACGGTATAAAAACCTGCAATAACTTTAAAAATGTTTTGTCAAACTTGAATGGATTTTGTCTATGTTTTCCCAGGGACACTTTAACATTAATAGCGTACTCATCTGTGGCTGCCACCCGAGTCAGCATAAAACCAACGATCTGTTTTCTCACAGGACGGCAGTTATATTGAAAAACACAATCATCTTCAAATCTCTATACCGATGGCGTAATTTATAAATCTCAGACCAGTGTTTTGAAGCTTTATGATGTTTTTTTTTAAACCTGAAAACTCAGGAAAGCAGCTGAAGTGTTCATCATGTGTATAAAGACCAGTCTGACAAGAATGGGACTAAAATGCATAATCTGTGGCCTGTGCAAGATTTTACCCACAGGCAAATTTTCACAATGCACCAGAGACATGTTGCACATAAGAATGCTTCGTTTCCTATTATACAAATCATTTTTTTTGCAGTTATCTTCTGCAGGAACCTGAGGCTTTAACTTTACTGGACTATTTGTGAGGCATTCACTGGAGAACTGAAGCAAACTTTCAGAACTGTTTCTTTTTGTATTTTTTATTGAGGGATAAGGAATCAAATCAACACGGTGAAGAATGTTCTGCACATCAAAAGAATGCGTGAATAATCTATTTGCATTAATCAACAAGTGAATTCAAGTTATTATTTATCATGTTTTTTAGTTTGCAAATGGAAAGTCTCTGTGCACAATGCTGAAAGGAAAACACCCCGGAGCAGAAAATGCAATGACAACAGAAATAAGGAATCAAACAGTTTATTAAAACTGAAATATTTGTAGACATTTACCAGCTCCTTGCGTCGTCTCAGCTATTGAGGACAAAATAGTGCTTTTTGTAAATATCATTAATCGAAGCAGCTCCGTACATTAACATCCATTCACAAGATATAAGATCAACAAAAGCAAAACAAAACATTCGCTTGTTTGAATGTTCAAAACTGATCTTGATAAGTTAACAAACATTTTTTAAATAAATAAAAAAAATGCCCATAAATAATATAAATAACACAAAATTGCAGAATTTCATGTCAGGAACACACAAATGCAATACTTTAAATTAAAATAACATAAAATCCCTTTGGTCCAGTCCAGGTAAATGTTCTGCATGTGGAAATATAAATAGTCTTTAAGTTTTGTTCGGCAGCTTGTTCATCTTATTGTTTTGCACTGAGCTGCGTCACTGGAGCTTGAGTGGATCAGGATCTTAGTTTCTGTCGATCTCCTCCTCTTTGCGAAGAAATCTGCCAGGAAAACAAGAAGAAAGACGAAGTTAGGATGAGTCCACGTTCTCTAAATAAGAATATGTTCGAGGATGAAGTAAAATATTAAAAAACACATTGTGCATTTGTACTTTTCTGCTTGTTCCTCACCTGTAATTCGTGCGTAATGTCTGGGTTTGGCTGCGGGTTTGGAGAGAGACCTCTTCCTCCGGACGGGCGTCACCTCAGCGGGACGCTTGGTGTTGGAGATGCGGGGACAGTTCTCCTGGTCGGTCCCTGCGCTTCCTCCCCTGTCACCACCACCATCACCACCAGCACCACCAGCACCATCACCACCAGCATCCGCATCCTCAGTGCCCGGGGCACCGGCAGCCTCCCTCGGCTCCGCAGGCTCCAGGTAGAAAGCAGCAGCGCAGTCCGATGGTATCTCCTCCCACTGGAACCGGCCGGGCAGCGGCGTCTCAGCCTGGAAGTTGAAGTTCCAGCGGCGGCTGTCCTGCTCGCTCATCTCCCGCAGCCTGTGCTTCAGGTCCCGGCGCAGCTGCTCGTGGTCCACGGGGCCGAACAGACTCCGGCACACCGACTCCCCGCGACTGATGGAGGTCATTGTGCGGATGGGTTTCCTGGTGGAGCTGGAGAGTCTCTGTGCAGATTGAATGAGTGAAGAAGCTGCTGCTGCTGCTGCTGTCTCCGTCTCGGCCTCTTGTTCTGCTGCGTAATTTGGCTGCAGGGCGTTTTAAAAGCGGCGGGACGCACGGTGCTGTGTCTGTACACAATGAGCGCAGGACGCTGATTGGCTGCAGCGGTCTGAATTGGAGGTTAAAGGGGCGGAGGGTGAGGGTCATCCATTGTGTGATGACGACCATTGACACAATAAATAAAAAACTCATTGTTTATATGGCCTTCGGGTTCTGGCCCAAACAAAATGGATGTGAGCCTAAAGTTGGCAAACGTGGTGCTTCAGCAGAGGTGAAATCTGGGTGTGAACCTAAAGTGGCCCCAGTGGTAGATGTTGAATATGGCCCCAAATATCACAAAAGAAACGTGGGCCACCTTTGGCACCTTTATTAGACATGAGGTATTGCCATGGCCCGATTTCCATCATCCCTCATGCTATGTAGCCCGGACGTGGGCAGAGTCTGGGCCAAAACAATTCTGCTGTGTGGGATCAAACCCGCCTGTTTGGAAAGGGCTGTTTACTTGGCCTGTGTCAGTGCTCTGCAGCTTCTGCAGAATTATTCCTTGTCGTTAGCGAGTCCTTCACAATATACTGCCACTTTTGATTGTTTGTGCTGGACACTGTGTGCAGAGCTTTTTTAAACACAGTAGAAAAACTTTGCGTTCATCCTACCTGGTTTATCTGCAATGAAGATTTTATACTCAATGATTTTCAGACGCAAGGTCACAACTTTTCAAGAGACACTCTGCAACTCAGCTCCATATAAAGCATCAAGGCAACAAAGTGGACGTCACGCTGTTACCTTGAGGACAAACTCCGTGACCGGAAGTTATTCCATAAATGTTGCTGCCGAGACGGAGATCAGCACCAGCAACAAAAGTATAAACGTCTGTGTCAGGCTGATGTTGCTGCTGTAATTTATCTGTGGACGTGGAAGAAGACATGTTCAACTTGCCCCCGATGACTACTGCAGAGCGCCTGTTGCGTGTTAATTAAATTTGTATTAATTCGAACAGTGTTGTGGGTCTAAACTGCGCCAAAGTTAACACGGCTGTTCCCGAGGACATTAAGAATTCACATACCAAGTGTGAAGCCGATAAAATGAATGGTTTCCACATACAGACAGTCAGACGTTAAAGTTTTTCCTAACCAACCATCAGTCTTTAATCTTATCCTTGGTGCATGTGACATCTACATTTTTAAGTGTTGTCATTGTGAGTCCATCCTACTTTTCATTTTCTTTCCCTGTTGCTAACTGTTAGTGAGTGAAAACCCCTGGTTGCAGTCGTTCTGTTCCTGTGCAGCCTCTGTGCGTTTTCTTCTTCTTCTCAGTGAACTGAATCAAAATGCAGTACTGCAGTCGAGCCTCCAGGGAGCGATGATAAGTGGCCGCTACCGGGATTTCCGCCTGCGGGCCAAAGAGGCCAACGTCTTCTCAAGACTGAGAGTTAAGTGTATGGTCTGAAATGAGAACTGGTTCAAATCAGGAGAAGAGGTTTTCTTTAAGTTACATATAGGTCAAGACCACAGTAATTAAAAAGTCGTTGCTTTAATTGCTTTTCACTCCCATTGGAAGACGAGTGTCCACAGGTTGGAGTTGTACAAATGTTCTCGTTTTTGCATTTTGCCTTCGAAACCCAAATCACGTGTGTGATCGTTATTATCTGAAAGTGTAATTTCTACTCAAGTAAAAGTAATTTCTTTAACTTTGACTGAGAAACCTGAGGAAGGTCCCGTCCTCGCTCACTTCATCAAACTCTTATAGCTCCCAGTGAAACCACAGTCTGGTTTTCTGACCACACACTGTGCAGCTCCAGTGGAGACATCGGGGGTTATGGGTTCTTGCACAAGGGCTTGGTCATGACCTGGCCACCACTGACTGGATTCAAACCTTCACAGGGTCATTATTTCCCCAAAATATGAAAAACATGGTTTGGAATATTGAGCCACGAGTCAGAAAAGTTGCTGCTCATCGATGTGTTCGGTTCAGTTCAGATCAGTTGTTGTGTCCCAGGTGGGAAACTTGGCTCGAGTCAGGTGCACAAGGTAAATACAAGAGTACGGCACAAAAACAATAATAAAATGAAAGTTCAGATATGTTCCATGCAGAGATGTCTCCATAACAACTAAACAAAGACCGATTGGAGATTAAGCTTAACCACGTCTCTAACTTTTCTCTGCTTCGGCACAAATAATGTTCAGATGTTGTTTTATTGATCATAGTTTGCTACAGGCTGCAACTTTGTTTGTGAACTTTCGTTATGTGAAAATGAAATCTTTTATTTAGTTTGTGTTCCACTTTAATTTACTCTGATCCCGTAACATCTATTCTGCTGCTTACCAAAATCGAACAAGTGCTGTTTATGTAGATACCAGGATTATTCATATACACCATGTAATTGCAGAGCTATACTCATTTATTTTAGACGTGCATGAGCCTGAGAATTGGGGCCAGGTAGATTAAATCATTTTTCCATTTTCCACTGATTTGAAATTTATACAGTTATAAAATTGTATATTAGTGTATACAAATGAAGGAAGTAAGTCTCGTGACACCTGAAGTGTGTCTTTGGCCAGCAGGAGCGTTTGGTCCTGATGAGAGGAAAGTGCCCGCAGCCGACCGACATGCAAAGTAACGGAGACGAGGCAGCGTCGGGATTGGCCGGAGGGAGAGTCCCACCTTTGACCCACTTCCTGATGGCCCAGGTACTTCACCTGAGGGAGAGAAGGAAAACGCACCCTCGGCCCTCACAGGTGTGGTTCAGCAGGAGGAGTTGATCTTTCCCAGACATGCAGGAGAGAAAAGAAATACCTCTGGTGAGTGTTTATCACGTTTGAACAGGTCTGTGCAAGAATACTATATATTGTTTATATTGATAAGTGTTTAAACTTAAAACTTTGTGTCTACTCTATGTATTTTTCATCTTTATGTGTTGCATGATGTAAAATTGCATTTGGTTTTATTTATTTCTATTTTAATGGAGGATATAATTAAACAGTTGAATATTTTGACTTGAGGATGAAGCACAATTGATTTGGTGTTTTTCTTACCTATAAGACTGCACCTACAGTATTTCTTCACAATAATCACGTCCTAAATTAATATTGATATTCATCAAACCTGTTTATGTATAACTCTCATGGCTTATTGCATTAATGCAAAAAGAACAAAATACCAGGCCACAAGTAATTTATTCAATATTGCACAATCATTGAAGAATCACATCAATAGTTTTCCTCAAAAGTTTATATTTCTTTCTCTGGGTAGATATATACGTTTATTCTGTGTTTATTTTCCAACGATGCATCTTTTGGATCTTGTGTCTAAACAGGATTTTTCAGCCCCACAGTTTTACATTGACTCATATACCGCAGCTGTGTCTTGGCTTTCTGCTTCAGTGACACAAATTGACTCAGACGTCCCAGATCCGCTTCTCTTCTCCCCGAGAAGAGAGGAGTTCATTGTGAAGCCCCTCAGACAGACAGTTGGCCGTCCCTCCCTCCTTCTACCTTTGCATGCAAATCGTGCTGTTTGCATACCCAGTCGTCTTCTCTCTCCCCGACCCGGACTCGCAGTCAAATAAAGGCTCCCACAACAAGCTGCTCGCTTACATTAGAACAGATGGCTACACACTAAATGACTCTCAGCGTGTGAACCACTGTGCCACCGCTCTATTAAAACACTTTCCTTCAGTTCAAGGTGCACAGGGAGTCTGCTGCTTTTTGTCAGAGAAATACGCACTTCTGCTGCACCTTTTTATTTTCATCATCTTTCACGAGCGGCTCAAGTGCCCGATGCAAATAAGGCCGGCGAATGAAAATCATCGTGTACTCAGGCAAAGGGATAATCTTATTAAAAATGAACGAGTTTCTCTCTCTGAACTCGGAGCCATTTATTCCTATGAAAATAATCATTGCGAGAAATATGGACTGTGGCTGTTTTCAGGCTTAAACACTGCACAAACCACATGTGTGCACACTTGTATAGGGAGAGTTTTATGTTTAAAGGGTCTTGTTGGAGCTAAATATAAATGTTTCATGTTCTATATATATATATTTACACCTATGTCATCTACTATATATGAGTGACAGCATTTTGTGTTTCAAAGTTCAGGCAGGAAGCTCTTTGCATATGAGGCGAGGAGGAAAATCCTGATAATTTTGCATTTACCACAAGTACTTCTAAGGACCTTTTGCATATGTGATAAGTGAGTGGTTAGTGAGTCATAAAGCATTAAGAGAGGAGATTGGACGTAATATCTCTGTTTTACATTTGTGTACAAGGGGACGCTGCAGCCGCGGACTCGATGCCTCCGATGTGGGGATGTACTGGAGTGGTCGGAGGAGCACAGGTCTGTGTGTGTGTGTGTGTGTGTGTGTGTGTGTGGGTGTGTGTGTGTGTGTGAACCGATGACTCATAAACTAATCTATACCATACATCCATGACTATAGGTCAAAGCTCTTATCTGAAGCAAGTGACGGCGCCGTTCAATATTCAAGGTGAAAAAAGAGACGAAAAGAATCAGATCCCCAGAAAATAGACGTCCAGATCAGTCCGGTGATTAACGGACCATAAGAGGCCTCAGCTGATTCCAAGTAGAGTTTCCCGTTTCAATTATTCATGAGAGCGGGACATCATTCCCGAGCTGTAGAATAAAATGCTCCCGTCCAATGTTAAATACTAAGAAAAGCAAAGTGCTGCATCCTCGATACAGTAGATTAAACTATAAAGCACTTTCAGTACCTCCAATGAAACTCAATCATACAAACAAGGTATTTTTCAAAGAAACAAACACGTGTTTCGATTTTTTCATCCATTTCTCTGCATCTGGATCTACTTCAACATGAGACGCCTCAGACGCCTCAGACGCCCAATTAAGGATGAAAGTGAATATTAAATGACACTCGAGATTAATTCAGTTATATGTCAAACAAAAGAAGAATAAACTGACATGTAAACAAAAGAAGGAGTCAACATTTGTTTGTTCTGTTGAGGAGGAACTCATTTAACGGGGATTTATAAGTGGCTACACGGCGGCATTTGTCTTTTTTCTTCCCTTTGATCCACAGCTTCACTGTCCTGCAACGCCGATCGAGCTAATTCCCTGATAACATGCAAACGAGCAAACAGAACCGAACAGTCGCCTCTTTGATGCAGACACTCGATTTTATTGCAGGTTGAGTTGGTTAAAGGATAGATTGTGACTTTCCATGAAGCAACAGTAGAGATCAAAGTAAAACGTCACCTTCAAATTCAGGCCGCAGTGCCTCAGACCTAAATTATCTAGATTGTCTGTGTGGGACGACTCCAGTAGCAGCACATGCACTTTTGTAGCTAAGGTGTTGTGGCGCCATACAAATAAAATTGAATTGAATTGAATTGAAAGATTTGGATCAACCAACATTACTTAATACCCGTCTACATCGGTTTTCAGCTATAAAAAAAGGTGACTTTGGGTTCAGTCATTCTTTAAAAAGCTGAGAGTCTTAAGTCTGCGTCGGAAGGTTCCCCAGTACTTTCTCGACTCCTGGAAAGTGCGAGGACATGATGTTCCAGGTGAGCAGTTCACCTGAGACTGCGCCTCGGGAGGCAGATCTTCTTTTTTTTCTTTTAACTTTGTGTTTTCGTAGAACCGACTGTATCTTTGTGTCTGTCAGTGTCCTGCTGGGCTGCTCCTGCTGCTCCACGGCAGATGAAACACTGGAGAAGGTAGCCAGAGGCCTGGCCAGCAGAATGAAGAGGGAGAGGAGTCACTGGGCAGCTGGAAGAGTGGGCGACATCGACTTCACTGGCACCACTAAGAAAAGAGGAAAGGTGAAGAGCAGGCAGCATGAGAGATACCGTGGGTTATATAACGGGAGTTTGCCCTGACATATCAACTTGTCCGTTTGTTCAGTTTGTGAGGGTGTCCAGCAACACGGACCCGGTGCTGATCTACCAGATGCTGACGGAGGAGTGGGGCCTGGCTCCTCCGCACCTGGTGGTGGCGCTGGTGGGAGGAGACGAGCTGGCCCAGATGAAGCCATGGCTCAGGGACAGGCTGAGGAAGGGACTGGTGAAGGCTGCACAGAGCACAGGTCCCATTAACCTCATCTGTTGACCGGCTGCAGGATTTCTATAGAAACACATCTCAGAGATAAAAGATGTTTTTGTTTTTTTTCCTTGCAATGCACGAGGCCTAAAATAAGAGTCATAAATTATTTATAGTTTTTCGTGTGTTTTTTTAAAGTGCATGATTATAAAAATATTTTTCCATTAATTTTAATGTATGTAAGGAGGACTAACACTGAAGGCTTTATAACCATATAGGGCTAAAAATCTAATTAGCACCATCAATGGACCAGCTGCTTATACGAAAAAACCAGAACGCAACTTTCCAACATAGTAAATATTCCTTATTAGTTTTTCTGGACCCCACAGAAAACTGTCCAAAACACACACACACACACACACACACACACACCACACACACACACACACACACACACACAACACACACACACACACTAACACACAAACACAACACACACTAAAACACACTCACTCCTGCTCTCTCCTCTGTTCTCTAGGGGCCTGGATTTTGACGAATGGGCTTCGTTTCGGCATCACCAAGCACTTGGGCCAGGCGGTAAGAGATCACTCCTTGGCCAGCACCTCCTCTAAAGTTCGCGTAGTGGCCATTGGCATTGCACCCTGGAACATGATCCACAACCGAGAGGCTCTGCTCACTGCCAAGGTTTCACACACACTCACACACAAACACACACACACCACACAAAGATAATCCAAAAAACAGCAAAGCAGCAACGGCTACGTTCCCTGCATCTCAAGGTGGATGAGCCCGCTGCGTACAAGCCGCAGGACTTGCCGCATGGCTCGGTGTATTCCCTGGACAGCCATCACTCCCACTTTGTGCTGGTGGAGGAGGATCCCAGCCGGCCGGGAGCCACCAGTGAAATGAGGGTGAAGCTGCTCAAGCACATCTCTCTCCAGCGCACTGGCTACGGAGGTAAAGCCCCCCTAGGTCACTGCTGGGAACCAGTAATAGGATGAGAATCGTTTCCTCAAGTGGCGATAAAAAAAATACCAGAATGCAGATTGACTCCATTAGATGTTAAAGTCCTGCATCGGCTGTTTCTTATATAAAATGCACAGAAATATAAACCTGTAAAATGTGCTTAAATATTCAAAGTGGGAGTACTCATTCTGACAAATGGTCCGTTTAACGTGGTGTTAAATATTAGATGTGTTAACCATTATTTAACTGTGGTGCTGTTTGTAGTTCAGGTAGCGGCTTTATTCACAGCCAGCTTCAAAAGAGCCTGATTCATATTTCATATGCTGGAAAAATCACATGGTTTAGAATTGTAGACAAATGCAGGGATGAGAGTAAATGTGCTCGGAACAGTCGCCTCGGTATCTGCTGTTGAACCAAACACTGTAAGATACACAACTTCACGACGCGTCTGAGTAATCAAAGGTACTTTGGGGTTTTTCCTTGTAAACAAACAAGTTGTTTACTCACCGTGTTCATCTCGAGGTCTAAGAAATGTGTCCAATGCATTTTCTTCCTCGAGAAAAAGATTTGTAAAAGCCAATTCTTTGAATAGTACAAATTATAATAACAGTACCTTGTGTTCTTGTCGTCTGCAGTTTCAGGGCCATCGCTGTGCTTCTTGTGTATTAACAACATAGACTGTAAATAAGGATGGAGGACACAAAAAATGAAGCCAAAATATCACAAAATTGGTTTATTTTTTTTCCCTTTTCTCACCTACATATTTTATATTTGTCCTCAGGCCTCCAAAACTGTTTACCAATCTGATCAGGTAACATCATCCTTTTAGTCTAACTGCTCACAACTGGCAAAAAGAAGCTGTGAAATAAAGCTATTTGTCACCATGAGTACGAAAAACCACTTTGGGCAGAGATGGGTTGTTTTGCAGTTGGCAGGAGAAATGGATGCATCATTCACACGAGAGCGGGAGGAAATAACAGAGTGGCAATAACTTGAGATGCAAACAATAGTATCATGAATTCTTGGTGCTTTCAGGTGCAGGCAGTTTCGAGATCCCTGTCCTGTGTCTCTTGGTTCACGGGGAGCCCAGGATCCTGAAAGTAAGTTGGGACTTCATTATGCAATTAGCACGATTTTTAAACAAGGCCACCTTTCGGAAAAAAGCCAGACATCTGTCGTGTCATGTGAACGTGCATCATCTGACTTTGAACGCTGGGTTGAGATTCAATTTTGAATCGCAGGCCTGAGCCAGACTGTGAATCAAATCTTTCTGTTTACACAAAACGAATCTCTGCGAGTTAAAAGCCTGTCAAGACACCCATTCATTTGCATAACTAGACCCATATCTGAGAAGATTAGAGACGACGTCTTGCACCGATCAATTTCGCTCCTCTGTTGATATTTACCGGCGGAGTTATTAAGTCAGAACAACGAGCTCATCTACTCGTCTGCACACTGTGTCCCCTTCTGCAGAGGATGTACAGAGGCATTGGCAATTCCACACCATGGCTGATTCTGGCCGGCTCGGGAGGCGTGGCTGACATCCTCGTCACGCTGATGAATAGGGGCTGCTGGGATACGGACGGCGTTCGCGAGCTGCTGCTGGACACCTTTCCAAATGCCCACCACAGCACAGACATCAGTAACTGGGTCAATCTGGTGAGAGCCATGTGCACACAGCATGGAGGCAGCCACATGCACAGATATACACATCGCAAGACTCGAGCGTTTGCCAGAAAAATGGGGCACAGTGGGAAAGAGTGTGAGAGAAACTAACGTAATGAATGCTAATGTTTCATCCTTATCTTGAAAATGTGTATGCGATGACCTAATTAACAATATGAAGGAGGTGGGAAAAATAACGATAATATAACGTATTCTTTTCAAGCTGACAGTGAAGGGGTTGAAATTCACAAAAAGGAAAAATGCACTTTACTTGAATATCTGTCCACCTGCCCTTCAGATCCAGAAGGTGCTCGATCACGGGCATCTCCTCACCGTCCACGACCCCCAGCAGGAGAGCTCTGAGCTGGACACGGTCATCCTCAAAGCTCTCGTCAAGGGTAAAGTGCTTCTGCTTCGGGACGAGTCATCAAGGAACTTGCTAAAACCTCCTTGAAATCCCAATGTGATGTGTGTTTGTGTGTGTTCATCAGCTTGTAAGAGCCAGAGTCAGGAGGCTCAGGACTTCCTGGACGAACTGAAGCTGGCTGTGGCCTGGAACAGGGTGGACATCGCCAAGAGTGACATCTTCAACGGAGACGTGGAGTGGAAGGTGAGAGACGTACAGAGACATTTCTTCAGAGGTTTAATTACACTCCAGGAAGTAAACTTACCCTATATTCATTGTGGCTAACGCTGTGAAGTGTGTATTTATGTATTTACAACATTTCCTGGTATAAGTGACGTGACTTATAGCATAGGATGACATTGCCTTCACGATATGTCATTACATAATATATCACCTACATTAGACCCTATTACTTCATTGTATGACACCGTTCTTGACCTTATAGTGACATCATGATGACATCATACCTGCAATGTGATCGGTAATCATTTTTGATCTATATAAACCCTAGGTCTTGTCTATAGTCTTTCAAAACGTATTTTTGATCTATGCATGATGTCATTTTGACTTCTTATTGACGTCACTTATTGGATGACATCACAAGATGGGGAGAAATCTTGGAGACGACAGCTGATTTATGAGTCACTGTGATAAAGACACATGATCTTTGCAGGCGGACGACCTCGAGGAAGTGATGATGGACGCACTGATCAACGACAAACCAGACTTCGTGCGCCTTTTCGTGGACAACGGCGTGAACCTGGGCGAGTTCCTCACCTACGGCCGTCTGCAGGAGCTTTACTGGTCCGTGTCGGAGAAGAGCCTCCTCCACAACCTGCTCCTGAAAAAGTACGAGGAGAAGCAGCTCCTGCTCGGAGCCGCCAGGACGCCCGGGCCGCCCGGGAGCCATCCGCCCGAGCAGGGGAAACCCCGCTTCACGCTCTTCGAGGTTGCCAAAGTGCTGAAAGACTTTCTCCACGACTCCTGCAAAGGCTTTTACCAAAAGATTCCCACAGTGAGTGTCTGCGCCAGTAAATCACATGCATACGAATTTCAGATGATAAATTAGGTTCCATTTGGTGTTGTTGTGTCGCAGGGAATTATTCAAATCAGGCTTATTTATGCGACGGACATCTGTGACTTTGTGCAATTTGCTGCAGCTTGATTGAATTTAAGGGAACTGTCGGGCCTTGACGGAGGTAAACGCTCCACTGAATGACATTCTAGTTTGAAACTCTTAAAGGGCCTAAAGGATGAAGATGCAATGAAATGTGACCTCATCTTCTACTCGTTGGGGTGAAACGTAAAATCCCACCAATAAAGTCCTGGCAGTATTTAGTTAATCCTCCCCCCCTTCTGTCCCAACTTTCAAGTCTTTCTCTCCTAAATTGATTTTCCATTGGTGTAAACTTTGGAAGGATCTTCTCCTGCATCACGTCTCATCTCCAGAAACTGTTCTGCAGAACGCATCTCTGCCACGTTAAAGAAAGACAATAAACATTTCTGTATCTGCCCAAAAAAGTCAATGGGTTCCCCCCCTTTCAAAGTTTCATGGTTCCTTAGTTTTTGAGTAGTCTCACTAATGGACAGAGCCATAAAAGCATTACCTCCTTGGCAGAAAGTAATTAATCATTTTGTTTCCTCCCAGGGAATAATTTATAGTTTTTGATGAACAAAAAAACCCCGGCTGTGTTCGACTGAATTGAAGTGGACTGCTGGGCCTTGCTGTGGTTATGTGCTCAGTTTACCGATGTAATGGGAAAATTGAACATGATTTGTGCATCAAAACTCTGTAATTTTCCGGTTCTCCCAATCACCATTATTCGTTATTATTCCATAATTTCCCCATACCTGGGGAAAAGTAGAGAGGGATCATTGTTAAAAAAACAAGCCTGCTGGCACATCCTAAAAAAAAGCCTGTCTAAACACTGTATAACCTCAGCATCCTCTCTATGTTGTGTTGTTCATATTGTACAACAAGATAGTCGTGCTGTCTCTTGGCAGAATGTCTGATTCCTCATCGTATATCATAGAAATCCCTTAATGCTATTTTAAATTCCTACAGTATATATATCTTGTTAACAGACAAACAGACACCAAGGCAGAAATAACCCTCTCGGCAGAGGAAGTGATTGGCTCGCCAGTAAAGACCGCCATAGATTGTGTGAGTCATGTCATATTTGCCTGTTCTGTAAACGGTGTAAATGTAATACATCTGTCCCTGTGCTCCAGGAGAAGCCAGCAAAGGGTCGACTGTTCCACAGCCAGAAGAACCTGGCGGAGTTAGAGGAGCGCTGTGAGCATCCCTGGAGGGACCTGTTCCTCTGGGCCGTGCTTCAGAACCGACAGCAGATGGCGAACTACTTCTGGGCCATGGTCAGTCTTGTCAGCTACTTTCACTTCCTGCTCGTGGTGTCTCAGCGCTGTGCGGTCCAATCAATAACGGTCTCGATGTGCCTGGCATCGGCAAACACCAATCACCGCAGACTGAAGTGGGCTGAATTACACGCTGCTAGTTTGTTTGCTGAATTCAGCGTGAACAAGAGTGATGTGGGCCAGTGTGGCGCCGGCGCAGGTCACTCCTGCCATATGAAAATGTCACTCCAGATAAAAGAGCCCGGCAAACGGCAGACTTATCAAAAAACTGAGGTGAACTAAAAAGCTATCTTATCTCCAAGAGCATTATTCAAATGAAGGTCAAGCCGGTTGAATGCCAGTAAACCAGCAGCGAGTCCTGAGGAAATGAATGAGTATATCCTGACGTGTAATTGATGCTGTATGATTAGTTAAATGACACCAGTCAGTGGTAAGTGCTCTTTGTTTTCCCGCTTCTTTTCATTTCTTTACAGCTCTTCCCTGAACTAAGGGAACCAATTATTCTAATCTCTCACGCGGTCACCGTTTCCTATGTCTTATTTCAAACATTATCTGAAATTATGGTAATTGTATTCACTGTGTGTGTGTGTGTGTGTGTGTGTGTGTGTGTGTACATCCCCCCCCCCTGCTGCAAATCGCTTCACCACTCGGAGTCTGGTCGGGATATCTGCATTCATAATTTGATTGTTTGAAGTATCTCTCATGTTGAAGACCTCATCGCAATTATCTTTGCACGCTGGCGTATGCGAGCCAGATAGCTCTTAATTAATAAGTACATATGTATAAACCCAGAACTTGACATTATACAGTATAATATCATGGAATCATTGTTTTTTTGAAGAGGGTTATGAGCCCTCTGCTTTTGTATGTTGGGCCACAGTTACACAATTGTCGTGTTAAGCCCTGTAAATGTTTCCTCTATGAATCTTAGACTCTTTAAATTCTTCAGCTTATTAAAATAAATCTCTTTAAGACCAAATAATGATTTTCTCTGTGAAAAAGAATATATTGGTTATTGGTCAGCGTCTCTGTTCCTTGAACCATCATCTTCTTTTTATCCTCACATGTTTGTGTAATGGACAATAAATCAATCTGATGTTAAAACACCGGTTTGAAGAAGCAGAAATAAGTTTATTCATCGTCTTGACGACAGATTGATGAGAAGATCAATCCAGCTTTTTATTAAGATATGCTTATTTTAGCCTAGCGGGTGGAAACAAAGGGAAACAGCCTCCCTGCCACTGTTCACAGGCAATAAAACCAGTACATTCAATTATCAATATGTCATATTATGTTTGATTTGTTGAGAATTTCATAAAATACTACTGAATACTCATGTAAAACTACTCATTAGTTGGAAAAGCAACATGTGATCCTGAGGCCTACATCGCAAACTCTTGCTTCTTCTCCACCCGCTGCTGTTTGTGTTCATTGTGTGTCTCTTTGTGGTGATTGTACACATCCGTGTGGTCATTTCTCTTCTCTCTGGGATCATTTTGTGTCTTTATTGTGTTTTTTTTTTCTTTCCTTTCGTAAGCAATCACCTTGCACAGAGGTTCTGCCCCAGTGGCTCCCCCCTCTGGCCCTGGGCTTGTTTAGTAATCCATCAATGACCCAAGCTGACAGCGGGTTCAGCCGACACACCGCCAGCAACCAAATCCAAGATTTTGATCAGATCTGATGCTGTCAAAGCTTTGTGCATATCTATACTGTTGGTAAACACAGGGTAATTATGTGTATATATATAGTATAGCTCAAATTTACATGTTCAAATCAAACAGTGAACCTCAACAAACACGGAGAAGTGTATTCATTGCAGCCTGATGCCCTCGGTTCACCCATTTACATGCAACAGACACAGCGCTCCACAATTCCAAACCTGATTTCTCAGATCCCTCTTTCAGACTCATTTCTTGGATTCAGCTTTCTTTTAATCCTTCAGGGCCCCGAGGCGGTTGCGGCGGCACTGGCGGGTTGTAAGATTCTGAAAGAGATGGCGCGACTGGAATCCGAGGCGGAGTCTGCACGTAGCATGAAGGAGGCCAAGTACGAGCAGTTTGCCCTCGGTGAGTGTGCGTGTACACCGTTTGGTGTGATCACAGGAGAAAAAAGGTCAAAGGTCAAAACAAAACCAGAGTCACGTTCGCTGACCTCAAAACAACACGTGCACAAGCTCATCCTGCTGATTGGGAATCAAATATGATTCTAAATGTGTGGATTTTTGCAATGTAGCCGAGTAGTTGACTCTGTGCACCTGTTTTAACTGTGGCAGATGTGTTCGGAGAGTGTTACTCCAACAGTGAAGATCGGGCTTATGCTCTGCTGGTGAGGAGAACTCTCTGCTGGAGCAGATCCACAGTCCTCAACTTGGCCACTGAGGCTGACGCCAAATCCTTCTTTGCCCACGATGGCGTTCAGGTAACAAAGACTGCAAAACATTTAACTTCCAAGCAATCCTTTCAAAGTGTTGTGCCTGTTCTAAATCTGCCTGTTTGGAATGAGCTGATCTCTGGTCCTGTGTTGATGCTCTGGGGCAACTTCATAATTATTCCATGTCATTAGTGAGTCCTCCTCAAGCAGTTCTACAATATACTGTCACTTTTTTATTGTGTGCAGCACAAGTTAGAAAACTTTGCGTTCATCCTACCTGGTTCATCTACAATGAAGATGTTATCCTCAATGTTTCTCATAAAAATTAAGTTTCTTTATTATTCGAGTGTGTGTGAATGATTTACTCAGCTGTTGTTATTTTGTCATACACTGCACTTTGACTATTGCAGAGTTTCACTCTGGCAAGCAACACAATCCTCACCACAAAGTTCACAGCTCTTCAAAATAATAGTAGCAGCTGTTACTCAGCTCGATCGAAAACATCACAGCAAAAACAAGAGCTGTGATTTTACTGTGAAGACAACTCAAGAATCTAATGGTGCTGTTGCCATGACAGAGGTGAGCGTCACCAGTGAATGTTTGTGTCAGTCGGATATGGTGAAATAAAAATAATATCAAATTATCGAAATGATCTGCCGGCGATTTTGACCCAGTTGCCGACCACATGCAGTAGTTTGTCCGAGGACCTAGAAGAAGACATGTTCCACTCCCTGCTACCACTGACTGCTAGTTGCCTCTTTATTCAATTTCTATTAATATTGAAATTGTCCTAATTGCACTTCCTCAGGTAATTTACAATACACAAGCGTGAAGCCGATTCAGTGAATGGTTCGTTGTGTGGAATTAGTATTAGTATTAGTCTGAAATACACTGTATCCCAGCAGTTACTAAAAACTTCTCCAGGGTTGTGCTTACTATTTTTTTAACTTCATATTTTTGCTGCTCACTGGACTCCATTCACTAAACTTCCCCCGGCAGACGTCAGAAAGTCATCATCGGGAGATAATTGGTATTCACTGTCAGCCGGGGATGTTAGCGTGCGGAGAGTTCTCCTGACAGTGAAGTGATATTTTATTTAAGGCACACAGATGGAATGATGTCGCCGTTCACAATGTTGATTATAATTCAGTGCATGTGTCGTGTTTCAAGAGAATGAGCAGTTTTCTGGTGTGGTTCTGACATCGTGCACAAACCATGACATGGACGTGACTCTGTCCTAAACCGTGACTTGACAGTTGTGGTTTAAAAGGAGTTCACACATCATTTGATGAGGAGGGATACTCTTTTTCTTGTAGGACTGTAGGGCAGAAATATAACAATGGCTGTGCTGCCCTCTTGTGGTTTATCTAATTCAGCTAAGTGAATCCTCGTCCTGTCAGGGTTTTCATCTAACCTCTCCCTGCAGGCTCTCCTCACTAAGATCTGGTGGGGGGCGATGACCACCGACACGGCCATTTCCAAACTCGTGGTGACTTTCTTCTGTCCGGCGCTGATCTGGACCAACCTCATAAAGTTCAGGTGATCAATCTCATGCTGCCTCAACTTCTGCCTGAGTCATGTGGATAGACTGAATGTCAGGTGTTGTCTGTTTGTCATTTTATTGTTTTGATGTTGTTCTCTTGTCTGAGTCAGATCTGGCATTTCTACGATTTGCTTTCTTTGCTCTTGGTTTTTACTTTGTGCAGCACCTTGTAACTGTCTTATTATTATGATATTATTATTTTGTTGTGTGTCTCTCAGTGATGAGGAGCTCGATAACCGTAATGGCCGCGAGCAGCTTGTGGAGCTGGACAGTCTGGATACAGAAAAGGCTTTGCTGTTAACTGACGACGACGATCCTTTGTGAGTTTAATATCTTTACTTTATTACTTTACTTAAATCTGTGTAAAGCTATGAATTCCAAACCTCAAGCTTTATTTTTGTTGTGTTATTGCTGCATTTCTTTTTCTCATTCGCATCATTTCTTTCTAAAATCTGTTCTTGTTTTCTTTGCAGTCAATGACCTCAACCTTAATTCAGTTTAAGCATAACAATCAAATGCACGACTACACGAATACACGTTTTTATTTGTTTCTCTTCTATATGTCTTGCAGCCAAGTTGAACACATCTCACACACAGACGTGAATAAAACATAACATAGACGTATTAAAAGTAGGTAAAACACACACTTACATCTCTTATCCACTCTTTCCTCCAGGGACTCTGCACCTGGAGATCCAGCAGCTCAGAGCTGCGCCTCGGTCTGGTGGCGTTTCTTGCTCCGCCGATGGCGTCGCTTCTGGAGCGCTCCTGTCACCGTGTTCCTCGGTAACGTCATCATGTACTTCGCCTTCCTCTGCCTCTTCACCTACGTGCTCCTGCTGGACTTCCGCCCGCCGCCACCCGCTGGCCCAGGACCCCAGGAGATAATACTCTACTTCTGGGTCTTCACCTTGGTGCTGGAGGAACTTCGACAGGTGACAGATTCTATTCTGAAGTGTTCATATCACTTTTAAGTGATTTTTCGTTATCCACATCAATAGCGGTGCGGTTAATGCTATTCTCGGTTCCAATCCCAGAATTTGGCTGGAGTCTTTCTATGCTGCACGTTCCTCTCGTGTCCTTGTGGGTTTGTTCAGGGTCCTCCCGTTTCCTCCCACAGTCCAAAGACATGTAGATGGGGGTAAGGTTAATTGGAGACTCTAAATTAAAAGTGTGATTGTGAGTGTGAATGGTTGTTTGTCTCGATATGTTGGCCCTGTGAGACGTGGGTGAGCTCTCCAGGGTGTATACCACCTTTTGGCCTAGGTCAGCTGGCTCCAGCCCTCCCCGTGACCCTCAAAGGATAAGCGGTATAGATGATGATGGATGGACACATGGATGGATGAAGGCACTTTAAGTCAATAGGAAACTCAAAAATTCTCTGTGATGGACTCGAGACCTGTCCAGAGTCCTTCTCTCACCCAATGTCAGCTGGGACTGGCTCCAGCCCTCCACTGCTCTCAAAGGACAAGCAGCTCAGCTAATGGATGGATGAATGGACATCGATCAACTGATGCATTGTGACACTAATTTTGAATAACTGTTATTTTTACTAGATTTGTTTGCATGACAGTGTTTATGGAGGAGCTGATGCGAGTCGCTGCATGGAGCTCATTCTCTCCGGGGGTTTTAAGGATTCATGAGCCTTTTACCTCTCAGCCTGAGTCTCTCCAGGTCAAACAAGCACAATCCACTAATGCCGTCGGAGCTTCCTCCCCTGGGCACAGAAGCCCCAGATGAGACAAGACCTTCAGCTCTGTTTCCTCAGCTCAAAGATTTCCATCGTGCATCTCAGGAAGTCCCTGAGCTGAACAGAACTAAGTCACAGGTTTCCTAAAAAAAGAACCACGCTGCCTGAGGCGGTGCTGGCATGCTACCAAGCCCAGCGGGGACCCTGTGCCTTCAAAGTGATGGCTCTAGGGTGCATACCTTCCCTGAGGGAAGACACCGCCACCGGGGGCCCTGCTCTTACTGTAGCTTCTCACCGAACAAGATTAAAGACTGTAGATTTAAAGCATTTAAATCTGATAGACGTACTGATGCAAAGCTCCTCGCTCTCACAAAGCTGTGACAAAGCGTCTCGATTGCCGAAAAACCCAGCCTCCTTCATGTTAGTTGATGGGACATTCGCCAAATTAAAAAGTTGAAGTACACGTCGTTTTCTGAAAGATGGTTTCTGTGATCTTAGGTAGTTCACATTACACTGATGTAGTTCCCAGTGCAACATTTTACCAGTGAGTTTAGGTTTAGTTAGCTTAGTGTTGTAAAAATGTTTACTATGGTTACCGGAAGTCCATTTTGAAATAAATTGACGTTCAGATTCACAACTGCTCATCCAAAAATCAACAGTGCACTCAGAGATACTCCGGCAGAGTTTGAAGTTGAAGTTGTTGAGACACTTGAAGTACAGAGAGACAGATTCCTCCATTTATTATTTATTATTATTATTTTATTATAGTGAAAAATAAATATTAAAAAGACGCATCAGAGCCATAGATGTTAAACCTACCAAGAATATCTTTTCATTATATGTCTTCACTAAGCTTAATATAATAATATGTATACAATAATATAATATAATATAATATATATGTATATATTAATGTTATGACCCAGGCTAAAAGCAGCAGTTTGAATGTCTGAATTAAAAGGTTTATAATATTAGTGCCCCATCATTAGAACATGAGTAGATGAGACTGTGTTTGTACAATGCATGGCTCTGCATGGCGTGAAGGACAATTTCAATGTTATTCTATCAACTGAAATAACATAAGTCTCCAGCAGTTTCAGCAATTACAAATAAATTAAAAAACCTAATGGATTCTGGTAAGTTGAGTCACTTTCTTATCACACAGGTACAACACTTTCTAGGTTCTAGAGCTGCAGGCGCTCTTGCAGCAGTAATGAAATGGCTTTGGCAGCCAACAGGGGGAAAAAAGCTGAAACGAAGATGACAGGAGGAGGACTCCTACACTGGAGCACGATCCTGCTGAGGAGCTGGGCCTCAAATAAAACATCATCAGGGAGAGCCAAAGAGGTTTGACAGTCTCTGAACACTCTCATCTCCCCGAGAGATGCTCGGGAAATCTGCCCACTGAGCTCAGGGTCGTCTACGAGGGACGACGCCACTTTCCAAGAGAAGTGATTGGTCGGACGGTGATGTTTTTCTTGCACGTTTTTCTCAAACATAACCTGCTCCAGACATAAGTTACCGTGGAGGTTTCACCCCCGTGAGAAGTGAACCACAGCCTCTATGCTCCAGTTTGTCTCTTGGTGAAAGCAGCACACGTCTCTCGCTCAAATCGTTTTTGCCATCAGGAGAACATGCTGTGTTTTTTTTTTTTTTCTGGGTGGAATCGCAGGTGGCCCACTTCAGGCCACAGGAGACACTGAACCTCGTACTTCAGGTGTAAGAGACATTTCACAGGGGTGAGAATGTGACATGCTGCAGGTGCTTCTAATGCCGCCGGGCTGTGAACCTGCTAACTCCCTGCAGTGTGTCTTAATGGAGCTGCAGCGTTTGACCTGGAGGAGACGTGATATTTCCAGAATCCCTCTTCTAGTATTTTTTCACATTTAATTTCTTTCCTATATTCCTTTATTTGTTTATTATATATTTATTTATTCTTGCACAAATACACCACAGCAAATTCCTTGTATGTATAAACTAAATATTTTTGTGATTTATTGTGTAATGTAAATTATATATTAGTCCCCATCTTTGAGCCAACATTTTCAAGAGAATGTATGAAAGATGCACGTTAAAATCATGCACTGTATTCAAATCATTTTTACTTTGATCATAAAACAAAACATCACTTTCTGTTAAATTACTAAAGTTCACAAAGAATATTAGCAAAAAAAGATCAGAATTAGAAGTGAAACGCAGACTGAAGGAGAAATAAATGTCACGTCACAGTGAGGCTGTGATGTTGTGTCTTACAATTCTATGGTTTTATTATCAATATCTATATTTAATCATTATTTATTATTTAGATACTATTTCATTAGAATTTAGTGTTGACTATATTTTATGATCTAAAAGTTGTTTTATTGTTTTCTTTTCTATTATTGATTGTTTTTGCTTTAGTCTCTAAATCTTTCTTAATTTTTGAATACATATTTAAAGCACTTTGAATTGGATTTGAATAGTTTGATTGTTTGATGATTGTTGATTGATTGATATTACGACGCAGAGCTTTTTCACGGATGAAGAGATGAACATCCTGAAGAAATTCAAACTGTATCTGGAGGACAACTGGAACAAGTGTGACATGGTCGCCATCTTGCTCTTTGTTGTTGGGGTTTCCTGCAGGTCGGTAACATTAAATGACCCTGAACCCAAAAAACTACACAGCTTCTATACTTACTTATTGTTATTATGAGCATTAATATTTGTTTTAAATTGATTTTGCAGGATGGCCAATGACACCTATGAGGCCGGACGGACGGTGCTGGCCATAGACTTCATGGTTTTCACTTTACGTCTGATCCACATCTTCGCTATTCATAAGCAGCTCGGCCCCAAAATCATCATTGTGGAGAGAATGGTGGGGAAAACAAAACACAAGTCAAACACAAAGACGCTGCCGACCTGAGGGAAATTAAATATAAGTCTGTTTCCTTCTTGACAGATGAAGGATGTCTTCTTCTTCCTGTTTTTCCTGAGCGTGTGGCTCATTGCGTACGGCGTCGCCACTCAGGCTCTCCTCCACCCCAATGATCACAGGATCGACTGGGTGTTTCGCCGAGTCCTGTACCGCCCCTACCTGCACATCTTTGGACAGATCCCCCTGGAGGAAATAGATGGTAAACTGCACTGGTACCACTTTTTTAAAAAAAAAATTCTGTTTCATACATACAATAGTTTTGTGTCTTCTTGTTCTTTCGGATCACAGCTGCTCGCATGCCACAAATCAACTGCACCAATGACTCAGAGGAGATCATGGCGGGTCTGCGGCCGCCATGTCCCAACGTCTACGCCAACTGGCTGGTCATCCTGCTGCTGGTGATCTTCCTTCTCGTCACCAACGTCCTGCTGCTCAACCTGCTGATCGCCATGTTCAGGTCAGGAGGGGAGAGAATCCACAGATCTGTCCATATATCTGAGGAAATGAGTTCCGCTCGTGGCCTCTTTAGTCATTGGAAGATCAGAAGACACCAACCCGGTTGTTTGATTGTGTTTTTCTTCTTGTTTTCCTCCTGATACCTACAGCTACACATTCCAGGTGGTGCAGGGCAACACGGATATCTTCTGGAAGTTCCAGAGATACAACCTGATCGTGGAATACCACAGCCGCCCGGCGCTGGCTCCACCCTTCATCATCATCAGCCACCTCTCTCAGATCCTCCTCAGCCTGGTCAAACGGCCCGAGTCCAAGCAGGAGCATCTGGGTACGAAGGCTCCAGCTGCTTATCTCAGCATCTTTTTCCTTCAATTCTGCCTCATTTCAAGCAGATGAAATAGTTTCTTGTGGCTTATCTGGTTAAATTAAATTAAATGGAATAGAGGCGAACACACACTTGGCTGTTATCTCTGACCTTCTCTGTGCACTGAAATGCCTGTTGTTTAATTGGTTTTTGGAATGCCTCATTTTGTGTGTGTGAGTGTGTGGTGTGTGTGTGTGTGTTTGTGTGCACAATTTTCTATGGCTGTCTCAGTTTTAAATCGATTGTTGTGAGGACATTTGATCCTGTCCTAACTACTTCAAAGGGCTTTTTTGAGTGTAACTTTTTAAGTTTATTTTATTTGTCTATTTATATCATGGACAGATATATATAGAGATAGATAGATAGATAGATAGATAACTGTGTGTGTGTGTGTTGTCAGAGAGGGAGCTGCCAGTGGGGCTCGACCAGAGGCTGATCACATGGGAGACGGTGCAGAAGGAGAACTACCTGGCCAAACTGGAGCGGCAGCACTGGGAGAGCAGTGAGGAGAGACTAAAGAGCACCTCCTCAAAGTAAATCTCATTCTGTCAAACACTCTGATTTTTAATAGGATGTAATAATATTCAATAAATCAGCTCTGATAAACCCACTGCACCTGACCAGCACCACAGCACAGCTTGTTGTAAACCTCTTCTACCTTCTAGTGGTGACAATGGATTACTGCAGCACTGACTCTGGCTGTGACTGATTTTTATTTGTGACCCAGAGTTCAGAGCTTGCTGAGGATTGTCGGTGGGTTTAAAGACCAGGAGAAGCGACTGGCGTCCATGGAGGCTCAGGTAAACAAAACGTTTCCAGCAAAGTGAACCACACAGTGTTACACATATTCTGCAGTTTCGAGCCTGTTTCAGATTCATATCTATCAAATTATCAACCAGTTTAAATAAATCATTTCTGTCTGCCTGGTCTCTAGGTCAGATACTGTGGAGAGGTGTTGTCCTGGATGGCCGAGTGCTTTGCTCAGAGCACGCTGAACTGTGGGAAAGACGCTCCAAGTGCTCCGAGTGAGTGTAAAACCAGACACGGGGAACTGACTTGGGATTTACTTTGTGAAAATAGACAAAAACAGTCTTTCACTGCCGTTACTGTGCATTTAATATTAATGTGGCGTTACTTTTCAGTGTCTCTGACGGGCTGCGAGGCAAGCGGCTCCAAGGACGCATCTCCAAGTCAACCAGAGAGAGAAGTCAAAGAGGAAAGTGGAGAAGTCAAACCAGGTCAACCAGGATATGGAGCTAACAAGAAATTCCCTTATATCGATGAATAATATAACAGTCAATCACTTTATTTAATATTAATATTATCGTACATCGTTCTGTAAGATGATGGTGATATTGTTTGGACTTTAATTTAAATGTATAAAATGAAGATGCCTGTCTGGTGTTTGGCTGTTGTTTCATGTCAGGACACATTGATGCTTCTGCAGCTTCCTGTCGTTGACACACACCCTAACAACACGGCTCTGACTGTTCAAACTGTGAAACACAAGGTGGAGCAAGTCATCAAATGAGTCACTTTGGTTCCTTAGGAACATGACAAACACATACAGGAATAAAACTCAGTTAAAAGGCTGTTTTTCCTATTATAATGTAACAATGACAAGGTTTACATGGACACCAATAATCCAATATTAACCCAAATGATTAAGACAATGCTCTGAATAAGACACTGGCATGTAAAGAGCATTTTCTGATGACCTTAACCTGAATTAAGGTCATACTCTGAATAAGGGATTATCAAATCAAGGCATGTAAAGTCTTCTGACCTTAGTCTCACTATGTTTACGTCTTAATCACATTATAACATCCTAGGGGAGTTTTTACAGTATTTTACGACACTGACAAGTACATCAGACTATGCTCTGTAATGTAAATATGAATATGAAAGGAATATTCTATTAGCAACTCATGTAAACATTGTAATCTATATATATATATATAATAGTAGTTAGAATGTAACACAAGTCACTGTATGGTCTACTGAGGTTAGCTTAGCTTTAAATTAAGGCAGCATTTGATCCCAAACATTCAATTATTGATATTAAGTAAAACCAATGATAAAGCAAGCCTAACATGTTTTATCTACATCTGTAAAAGCTTAACAGGCAGCATAATATATCAGAGTATGTGATGTACATCTACTCTCGAAATATTCTTCAAAGTCACATTTGGCAGGAGCTACGAGTGAAAGGCACAAATAAAAAGTACAACGAGCAGCTTCTGCTCCGCTGTCATGTTTTCAGCAAAAATATACAGTGTTGACGAAACAGAAAAATGCTCCGTGTTGACAAAAGTTGTGCGTCAAAGAGACACAATAAGGTCAGAAGAGGGAAAAAAGAAAATCTATGAATGAAAGCTTTTGGAGACCACATGAACTTGAAAACGGATATTCCCAATCCTTACAATGACCTTCTTTTAAAGAACCCTGTGGAGCTTTAGTGTAAAGACAAGATGTTTACATCAAAATACACTGGTGTGTCTTTAAGGTCCAACAAATGAATTTCCTTCCTCACAAAGCAGAGTTGTGAATATTCTGAAACTTGCATTGTCTTTAAACATCCATAAATACGCCAACTTTGACACTTTCTCTTCAGTCTCTCTTGGAACATTTCTAAGATACTTACAATGTTACCGCAACCACATATCCAACATAAAAATGAAAATGAAACCATACACCTGACACACAAAGCCTTTCTTTTGTTTCACGACCAGACTTGCTTTTGCTTTCAGATTGTGAGCACGTTTTCACCAGCACTCTCTGTACATGCATGTGGATGAGGCTAGAAGAGGATAAGGTTAAAAAGAACGTGATCTATTTGACCAAACACTGCTCCACAGAGGTCTTAAACTCTTTATCTTGAAAACATTTTGTACCACCTCCAACAACCACAAGCAGAGAGCCATGTCTGTAGTAACGCTCATTCTGCAGGCAGCACGAACACATCTTTAACTGGAGATCTGGAGCTGATTAAACATGAACTATTTAAACAATTGGTACCATGTGTGGGTGAGAACACATATTGAGAAGTGAACTATAAATGAATGTATCGTATTCATCTATTAATATAATATATCTATATATCTATATATGTCAGCATAATGACAATCCCATAATGTGGGTTTGACTTTAGTCCCTTGAAACCGATGCCTCGGGCCCTCGAGGCTGCACCGCTGGTCCCTCACGATTAGGCATATTGTCAAAACGCGACGTCACATCACAGCGGATAAGTAAGGTGTCATCTTTGACATAGGCTCTCTGTTTCAGCTGATGCAGGTGCATGAAGGTAACGTAGCCAAATCCTTTGGGATTGCGCTGGATGGTGGGCTTCTGAAAGGCCTGCAGGTCTGGTTTGGTTTCCATCACCTCCACGTGGTGCTGACCCTCAGTGCCCTGGTCGAGGATGGCGAGCCGGATGGTGCCTTGGAACGGCCAGGTCAGCTCCCCGTCAAAAGCTCCCTGCATGGTGTGGACAAAGAGCGAGATGTAGTTGGAGCAGCGCAGGGCGTTGGGCGTCTGCAGGTGTAAACGCAGGCACAGCTTGTAGCCTGGGTAGCCCGTGTAGAAGCCAGGGCTGTGCTCGACCACCGCGAGTCCAGCTTCTTGGTTCCGCATGTGGGCAGCGAAACCTTTGAGGCGCCAGATGAAGATACCGCGGCACTGCTGGGCCTCCAGCTCCTTCACCGTGTCCTCCAGCATTGACACCCTACTCCGGAGCTCTGCAAGCTGACCTGCCTGTGAAAGAGACAGAACAAGAGTTTTAAATAACAAAGGCTTGAAGACGATTGTGACAAGATCGAAAAAGTTTCAAAAAGCTACAGACGAGACGTGGCCAACAAATAGGGAAAGAAAATGTGGCTAAATATAGCTTTATTTGAAGGTCCACCATGGCTGAAGCGTCACGTTTGAATAAATAAATCGAACTTTGTTATATAAGTCAAGTTTTACGTCTCCCCAAAAGGGCCAAATCAGATGCACTCGGACGTCTCCTACCTGTGTTTCCTTTAAGATGGAGAGCTCACGTAGCCGATGATCCTGCTTCACCAATCGTCCGTCCATCTCTCTGAGCCGCTGCTTCTCTTCATTAGGCTGAGCGAAGCACAGCTGACGCCGCCACCGCCGCCGCCGCCGCCTGCAGCTCCTCTGAGCCCACCAGAGGAAGATAGCGATGCTGCAGCTCCTCTGAGCCCACCAGAGGAAGATAGCGATGCTGCAGCTCCTTGATCCTCGGAAGAAACAGAAGGTCCATTCGCCCACAGGGATTTGGGCGTGCTGCCATTGAGGCTCAGGCCACGCAGGAACTCAGCCATGTACCACATGTGCATCTGCGTGAACTCCTGCATGTGCTGAGCCAGGTCATGGCGCTGCATCTGCAGAGGCAAACAATTTTTCTTTGTGACATCTAGTTTGCAGCGACTGACTTCTCAACAATTTCTCGTGTGTGGGAGATTTGTAAAACAAGAAACTTAGAATTTGATCACCTACCCTTTCCTTACATCCAAAGGTGCTAAAGTTACAGGTGATGGGTGCCTTTGGGCAATCTGTGTCACAATGAGATTCAATCTGCAAAACAGAACATCGTCAGATTAGTTTCACAAGTTTATTTATTGAACTTAGGTTTTGAAGATGTAGTTAAGATGTAGCAAGATATCGGTTATTACTGTGTAGTAATTTCCTACAAAACTCTTTAAACATCAGTGTTTGCACTTGGTATTGCAGAAGCATTGGGTGCCATCAGTGACGTGCACGGTGAGAATGGTTCCCTGTCATTTAAATGAAAGAGAAGTTCTAATGATAAACAATTCACTACTTCTCACTAGAACTGATCAACCAGATCCCTTTTTTTCATGGCCGACATTGTTGCACTCACCTGGTCTCTGATGAGCTCCATCTCACAGTACTGACAGTTCACATTAGCAAAGGGACACTGCTGCTCGTGAAGCTGATGGGAGCAACAGAAAAAACATAATGTAAGAAGTGAAATCCTCAGATACACAATGCGACTACTGCGATGAGAACTATTATGGGGAGAAGAAGCAGGAGGGGAAATTGAGTAGGGGAGTGAACAGTACCTCGCTCTCCTCATAGACGAAGCATGCCACACAATCAGGGCACGACACCGGTCTCCTTTGGCACTCAACGGTTGTGTGCTCCTCTAAGTGGCTCTTTCTCACAAACTGCTGGCACTGTGGACAAGTCGCAGTCGCAAACTGACACTGCGCCAAATGATTCTGGAAAGAAAACGATATTTTGAAACAATGCAGTTAATAATACTCTATAGTGGGGGGGGGCAGCAGCAGCTCATATATAAACACTCTTATTGTCTACACCAGAGAAAGATGAAGATCCTGCACTGACAGTCTTTTTAGGGTCTGCTGGAGTTATCAGCAGTTCGACATGTGCACAAAAAAAATTGTGGTTCTCCAGCATAACATTTTAAAACCTACAGTGAAGTCCAGACATTTTGTATTTGTTATTCTCATAACCAGCATATTTTAAACGTCTGGCCTCTTAGCTACAGTTTCCATACGGATGATTGTCACTCCGTAAAATTCTCACCTCCAAATGTCGAAGCTCCATTTCATCAACACAACCGGAGTTCGGACAGCGAACCGTTAGTGATAGAATCTCTCGTTTGGCAAAGTTATCAGGAAACAGCTGATCTTCTGTCAGCATTTCGTTGTCCACAGGGCATCTCTGTCCTGTGTCACTGTTTTAGCAAGAAGAGGAGTCATTTAGGCTGAGCAGGGAGATCATCAGGTTCTGCACAGTGATTTATATTTGAGTCGGAAAGCTAGTGTCAGTGAAAGTATTATCATTTATCACTTTCTAACGCATTGTCTGTTACTCTAAGGAATTAACCACTCTTCGAAGAGTGATCCATGAAGTTAGTGTTTACAAAGGCCTCAGAATTCTGGGTCTCTCTTCGGTTTTATTTTGAAAGAATCACAATAGCATACCGAATGGATTTCTCAATGCAGTTCTTGCAGAAACGGTGACCGCAGGGTGTTTGAACAGCATTCCTAAGAGCCATGAGGCAGATGGGACACTCATATTTACTCTCCAGGGGCGGGTCGAACTCCACGTCGTAGCCCTGGAGGGGCACATCAGCCTGATGACTGACGGAGTTGCTGAGGATGAGGGTGCCAGACGTCTCTGATGGGCTGAGAAGGGATTCTCGTTCTCTTTCCAGCATTGCCAAGGCACAACTAGACAGCTCTCCACCAACGGCTCCATCGAAGCTATCCTCCTCCAGACTCCCCTTGTTGACATCATAGCAAGCCATCTGTGGAGAGTGCAACAAAAATTTGAATTTTTTTTCAATAACTGAAGTAGGGCAGCCAAGTTCTGTAACAACACATAATCCAGAGACTCCTTAACCCCTGAAACACGAGAGGTGCTATGACTCTCTGACATGATGTTGACACCGTTATGGTACATAGATTTACACCATAGTGCGAATAGCATTTCTAAGAGAATGCTTTACAGCTGCAATTTAAAAGTATGTTTGTTTGCTTGAAATTTTGCTCATCAAACTTTAATTTACTTACTGTTTTGTCCAGCCCCCACACACACTTAGTTTACTATGAGACAAATAAATACGGAGGATTCCTCAGAATTGAGAACCAGACATTCACATATGTAAACTTTTGAATACCTTAAAGTGGCCTTATCGAGAAGATAAAGCCCTTGAAGGAAAGCTTTGTCTAACTTTTCAAGGCCCAGCAGAAGCCATGTGACTGTTGAGCCTTGAAATTGTATTTAATAATCTTCCCCTGCACATGGTAACTCATTAAACAAAGAGGGAGTGTGTAACACTCAAAATAATGTCAACACAACTACAGAGATGCTTCTTTAACTGAGGAGGCAGCATTTATCTTTCCCTTCAGACCATTACAAAGGTTTCTGTGGTGTGACTAGCACACAGGATCCTTCATGACCCCTCACACATTATGTTCCCTGAATTTGACAGTTTACCTTCAGGCAGACGTAACAGAGACTATACGTGTAAAACCAACCACCTCAAGCTGTCATTCATCCCAACGTCCATCACACTACTCAATATGGAAACATGCTGATTTCGGCCATGTATCTTTAGAACCTTTTGCACTTTGCCTGACACATTTTACTCTCTGGGTTTTAGATTTTAATCCCAGTTTTAGTTTTTAATCTTTTATGCGTTACATCCTTTGAGTGTTTTTTAAGGGGCAGGTGCAATATTCAACCCACTTTTATTCTGCATTATTATTGGATGATCATTGACTATGATTGCAACAGGATTGCTTGACACACACTGCACCAACTCACATGATTCTACCATTACTGACGATAACTCTTATGTTTAAATACTTTAAACATTGGCCCATTATGTTATAAACAGTTTCTTGGATTAAATGTGTTAAATACAGTTATTTTGCTGATGCTGGGACAGGATGCCTCACGTGGCTCTCTGAGGTCTCTACGTCATTTCCCCCTGTCAAATAGTTTTTTTTTTTTTTTAACTCTTGTTCAGGGTTAAGAACAGCTGATGTCACACCTTGTTAAGTCCCTACGAGACAAATCGTGATTTGTAAATATTGGCTATACAAATAAAATGTGATATTGATTGATTGATTATTATTCTGGGTCTAACACGTTATAGGACATATCTGTGCTGATTTCTGTTCTGCAGCTGCTGTAGCACTTTGGCACAAGACACGTTTCCCCCCCCATGGAAACAATAAAGTACATTTAATCTGCGTTTAACTCTGTTCTCCAGTGATTTCAGATTTAAAAACACAGACAGACGTGTGAACACAGGAGGTGTTAGTGGAGGTGGTCACTGGATGAGCAGCCATGCCCCAGGATGCGGAACTGTAACTTCCCTGGTGAAATAAGAGGTTAACGGAAACACTCCGACAGACAAAACACAAACTAACACGAGCGATGGGATTGAAACTAACAAAAGGGCAACAATCCAAATTAATATTCTCAGAAACAAACGCACCTTTGACGTCAGGAAACTCCTCTGACTTTTCGTTTTCGGCTGAATTTCCTGTTTTTTTTCTTCTTCTTCTTCTCCCCCCGCCGGTCCCCCCCCCAAACGTCATCGAGGAAACTTGCAAGTTGACTCGTTCTCCCGAGCAGCGCCCCCCTGCGTCCGGGAGGGCCGGCGCTTACAAGAAGGCCACCGAAGACAGAAAGATGGCGGACCTCGGGAAAATCTGTCCCGAGTCCTCGCCCCGTCGCGACAGCTGTCCGAGGAGAGCGTCGTGCCGGGGGAAGCTGCTCGTCCTCCTCTGCCTGCTGATAGTGGACTCCGGCGGAGCCACGACGCACTGGGTCGTCACGGAGGACGGGAAGATCCAACAGCAGGTAAACAGCTTAGCTAGCTTAGCCCCCCCCTGCTAGCGCGTATAGGCGGCTAGCCTTTGTGGCTAACTGTTTTGTTAGCATCAATACAACGGGGGCGGGGGTTTGTACGACTTTATCTCATTTGCTATTTATTTTATTGTAAGTATTGTATTTGAAGTCAACTCTAGTCTTCTAATGGCGTCAGTGTTATTTCGAGAGTACGTGGAAAATTAGCCTCAATCACCTCGAATCGGACGTTATCGCTCATGGTGTTTTGAGGTCAAGATGACCAGAACATCCCGGGGCCCATGTCAAGGTCCGCTCGCGACACGTTATCATAAGCATATCACAGATTGCGTTGATGTCAGTCGGCTTCAACTGTCAGTAAAGCCGCGTCCTTTGTCAGAGGTACAGACAAGTGACAGCGCCGGTGTGACAGGTCGTGGGTCAGCTGAGTTCGCTCACCTGCAAGTCAGAGACGAGGTTTCCAACCTGTGTCAGCAGCAGCAGCACTTGAATAAACAGTCACGTCGTTCGGCTCCTCCACTGGCCTGGGGTCTGTTTCGGACTCGGGTCATCGCCAGGATGTCGGTGCTAACTGAATTTGTTTGGGTTTTTTGGGGTTTGGTTTCAGGTTGACTCGCCTTTGAATCTGAAGCATCCACATGACGTTGTGATCTTCATGAGGCAGGAGACTCGTGTGAACTACCTCAAGAAGCTGGAGGTTTGTTGGTTTCACTTTGACTATGTTGACTGTATCCCCCCCCCTCCCCTCCCCTCTTGGTTTCATGACAGTGTGAACAAAACAATTCACATGGAAAGTAATCTTTTCAAATCAGATCTTTCACTTTTTTTTTTTTTTTTTAATCAGATACAGATCCGATTTTTTTTTTTTTTTTAAACAGCCATGTGAACCGTTTCCAAATTCAGTGCAACATTTTTACGTCACTCTACATCAACGGTGGGAGTCGTTCAGCGAAAAACATACGTGGAAGACGGCTGGAACAGAGGTAGTCAGTCGAGGGACAGTGAGGCTTTAGACCTCAACGTCTGTACGAGCCAAACTTGAGGGGTCGTATCGTAACCGGTCCGTGTTTTTATTCATATCAAGAGAAAAATGTAACCGTAAACACTCACATCTGTGGCCTCCAGGATTATCTCCGACTTCTTCTTTCTCTTTCTCTTTGTTTACTTCTGTACGCAGCGTGCTGCGTGGGATGTCTTGTTATTCTTCTGCGCATGTGTGTCACATTGTCGTCTGATCGGGGCCACATTTTAAAAGATAATGTGACCTGCTACATAAAAGAATCAGATGTAGAATCAAATCAGAATTGAGCACTAAGCCTTGCAGTATGAACATAGTGTTTGTCTGTGTCATGTGCAAGGATGTGTAGTTTCTGTCTGGTTGTTCAGGTCGACCTCACCAACTCTAGAGATTTGCCTTTACGTTTTCTGTCAACTGCCCATTTCTTGTCCACACACTAACTGATCATCCTTGATTTATTGCTGAGCAGAAGCAGCTTGTGGCACAGAAAATTCACATTGAGGAGAATGAGGACAGAGACACAGGGCTGGAGCAGAGACACTACAAAGAAGATGCTGACTGCGTCATGGCTAAGGTTCCCCTGGGAGACCTGGACCTGTACGATGGAACTTATATCTCATTGGAGAGCAAAGACATCAGGTATGTTCCTCTCAATAAAGCAACATTATTATTCTCACCCCTACAGTGTTTTCGTGAAGTGGAGCTATTGAATGTCTATTGTTTTTAATGATCTTGTCATCTGTAAACAATTCTCTCCTCCTTGCAGTCCTGAAGACTATGTGGATCCGCGGTCAGCTCTGCCTCCAGATCTAGAAAAGCCTGACTGCGCAAAAGTGTTTGAACTACCTTATAGTATCCATGCTTTCCAGCATCTCAGGGTGAGTGGAGGTCAAACTTGTCAATATAAGATAGAACTGACTCACATAAACATCACACAGCGAATATTTTGTTAGAACTAATATGCCAAAGTACTCCAAAAGGATTTTGTCAGCTTTTTCTCATGCAAACATCCAATTAGGAATGTAATTTACTCTTAGTTTGGTTAAACATGCTTTTTTCACCACAACACTTTGTTTACAGTTTCAATTGAATATTATTTAAGGGGTATAAGACAGACACATACAGAGGATAATGAAATGCAACCAGAACATGGGCTCGCAGTTGAAGTAGTCATTGGCAGATTTGGGATGAAGTATGCATACAAGTGATTTTTCATATTTCTCTGTGCCCTAACAACATCAGTTGTGGCTGGTTAGTGAAACTTAGACCAGCGCACAGAAGATATGATATTAGGTGGATATCTTATGGCAAATATATAAATAGTAATGCTAATTAAGTTCCTCAATCAAGAAGGCTCAGCCAACTTTTATGCCAAAATGCAGTGTTGATTGTTTTAGTATTGCTTCAGTATTGACCCTAAGATCTTAATGTGAAATTCAATCTAAAGAGCGATAGCGGAGGCAGCTGCGTGTCAATAGATTAGAGCACAGTCATCCAGTACTTTAAAAAAACAGTTTCAACCCTCCCTTTGTTACAGCTCAGAGCAGAGCTCCAGACTAACTTTCCACTGTTGGCACTAGCACTGCCAACCTTTGCACCAAACGCATGATTTGTTCACACCCTTTTTCACTATGGTGTTAAGGACACAGAGTCACAGAAGAGGTTTCTACGTTGTTTGAAATCACACATATAAACTAAGTATGAATCATGTTGTTGGCATAAGTTGGATTCACTCTCTGACAGTTTTTCTTAACCTGTGCGATGTTGGATTTGAAACTTGTGCAGCAGAGTTTCTCTTTCACTGTGTTATTGGCAGTGTTGAACTTGATGACTGTTTCATTTGCCGTAGTCTAATCTAACCACTGAAAGTAAGTGGGTAGGGGCCCTGTGATTCATATGAAGCATCTGTTTTTGCAGGTTTTCTGTTTCTTACTGTGGTTGTACATCTACAAAGTTACTGTTGATCCAGGACAAACATGTTTAGAGTTGCCAGCAATGGTCATACCTCATTACCTAGAATATACACACACAGCACAACATTCCCGTTGTGCCACAACCACTTCAGTACTGCATCAGTACTTTTTCTTCTTCACTGGCTCAAACTGTCTCCCTGTCTGCACTATCATCATCATCATCAGTTAGTTCTGAGTTGAGACCTCTCATCGGCTCTCCCTCTTCTTATTTGTTTTCTAAAACCATCAGCTGAAGAGTTCATCATCTTTAGAAACATCATCTTCATTTGTAGATACATTTCAAGTGTGTTCTTGGAAAGTTGATATGCTCTTTATCTAGTTGTAAAATACCTAAAAAATTTTTTTTTAAAGTTTCCGGAAATTTACCGTAAAGTTTCCGGAAATTTCCCGCCCCTTTGCAACCCTACTGATCACATGTTAAAAGTAAGTGATTGTTAATATTTCTCTGTTCCAGGGTGTGCAGGAAAGAGCAAACTTGACCTCCCCACTACTTTCGAAGGAGGACCCCATTTTTATTGCACTGTCTCATAAGCTGGGCCGCAGTGTGGATGAGGTGGGCCACCGCATCCACCAAGGTTTACTGAGGGTAAGGTCTGCCAGTACAGCTTTACCTCACAAAGATACGTCTTCTTTGTGGGAAAAATAGTACATACTCAATTCTGTAGCCAGAGGAGGAAATATTAGCAACTGTCTGTGACTGCATGTGCGTTTGTACCTTTGCAACACATTATTACCACATCGGTGAAGCAAGAAGTCACAAGTCACAAGGCCTAAAAGTTAGGAGTTAGTCCTTTTGGAGAAGTTTTAAATTAACTATGTGTGCTTGTGTACTTGTCCGTGTTTTCTAGAATTCCTCATCCTGGGTTTTATACAACATGGCGTCATTTTACTGGCGTATGAAGAACGAGCCTCAGAGAGCAGTGGACTGTGTGGTGCGTGCTCTGCATTTCTCCCCCAGGTACTTTAACGCTGTTCATAAAACCCACTGCATTGGTAAACTTGTTGTCACAGGTGTCCACATTCTCATATTCTGTGGCTGTGTGTGTGTTGTACTTGTAGGCAGCACAAGGATGTAGCCTTGGTCAACATGGCCAACATCCTGCACCGTGCCCATTTCTCAGCAGATGCTGCTATTCTCGCCCATGCTGCCCTCGATCTCACATCAGACCTCTTCACCAGCCACTACACCTTGGGCAACATTTATGCTGTAAGTCAAAGGGACTGCATTCAACTGCTCCAGAGGCTTTTGTATTTAAACCCCACATGTACCTTCTGGTTAATCAAATGGTTTACGGCATACTGTCACTATTGTTTTCTGAATTTGTTGGACTAGTCTAAGGCCCAGGCCACACCGCCCACCTCACCTGATGGTCACAGAACATCTTGGTTTTCATTCAGTCTGCACGAGATGTGTGACTAAGGATTGGCTCGAGTCTGGTTTTACATGAGTGACACTTCTCAGCAAATACAGACAGATCTTTGATAGTCACGTTAACAATCCATCTATCACATAGTCGTCATGCACAGGTGAGGTAGGTGGTGTTTGCCCAGGCCTAAAAACTTAGTTTAAAACTTTTTTTTATTCAACAAAGTGTGTCCTGAAACTAAATAACAGGAAGCTTGAGTTTTCATTCTAACTAGTGAGACTGGAGCCCACAGAAAATGGATGTGTACCTAATGTACACATTGACAATGATTTTTACTCACCAGCTATCGCTAAAACACACAAACCAAAATTTAGCTGTCAGCTATTTCTTTTCTTTCTGTGTTCTGACATTACAGTGTAATGCCTGCAAAGACTTAAAATAACATTATATTTCTAAAAGGACTCTATTTAATCACCAGGATTTTACAAAACTTATATTTATATTCCCCATAGCTGTATACCAGTGTTTCATACTCACTGTTCATAATATTTGCTCAGTTTAGTTGTTTTATGACACATTGATTGAATCAAACAAATCTGTGTTTGACCTCTGCCATATCCATGACTCCTCTTCCACTGCTGTCTAACCAGATGCTCGGGGAATACAACCACTCAGTGCTGTGCTACGAGCAGGCACTGCAGGCCCACCCGGGCTTCGAGCAGGCCCTGAGAAGGAAGCATGCTGTGCTCTGTCAGCAGAAGCTGGAGCAGCGACTGGAAGCCCAGCACAGGTAGACGAGCACTGAAACGATAAACCATCAGCTCACAAGTATAGTGTTTAATCCTGGCCATTCTTTTCTCTTTTTACTGATCCACATTTAAATATTTACTTCTATTTAATAGTTCTCTACAATTGAGCTTGTAAGTTTGTGAGCAGGTTTAAGTACCTGAGGCTGTCCTCTATATTTCCGATTGAACAATGAGGATTTCAACCGACAGTGGCTTGCAAGAACAATCTCAGAGTTTCAGTGTGTGATTTCTCTTTTTTTCACAATTTGGAGTAGTCGGTGTGTAAGAAAAAGGAAAGCACCCAGAGCTGGCAGCGAGTCAGTGTTCTGTTCATGAATGCAGTGGATCTATTTGCAGATACCCTGCATTGTATTTCTGCCAACGGCACTGTATTTCCTGTCCTCATTTTCCTATATTTATAGGTCCCTGCAGCGAACGCTGAATGAGCTGAAGGAGTACCAGAAGCAGCACGACCACTACCTTCGCCAGCAGGAGGCACTGGACAAACACAAGCTGCTGCAGGAAGAGCAGATACTGCGCAACATTATCCACGAGACCCAGATGGCCAAGGAAGCCCAACTTGGTATAATGCCACACACGACAATGACACCAGGGCATGATAGAGCTGAGAGCAGGTGTACAAGTAGTGTACTTTATTTCGGATATAGTATTTAATATTTTCAATATATTAAATTCCAATAGACGAAGAAAAGTTAGGAAAAGAACACGTTTACTTCTGCTGGATGTGATTTAGCATTTTGTTTTCATTTATAAATTATTATTTTAAAAAATGGGAGAAAACTAAATTCTGAATATCAATTTGAAGAAGGGTAAGGACACAAGATAATTGTGATTTAATGGAAAAAAGAAGCATCATTTACTAAAGATGTGTTGTCACTTTGCCGTCGCTTTAATCTTCGTGCTCATCAGTTCATACACATCCTCCTTTGGTTGTGAAGCATAAAGCAGCACCTGAGTATTGTGTGTCATGTGCTCTAGGGAACCATCAGATGTGTCAGCTGGGTCAGCAGCAGCGCAGCCTCTACTGCCCCTTTGACCTGCCTGTGCGCTATCACCGGGGGGATCTGTTTGAAAACGTCCATTATGTCCAGGTGAGTCTGGCAAATATGAAAAACTACGATAGTAATTAGCTTTCAGTGGATATTTATAAATGGAAGCAATTAAAAGAATAACTAAGCTTCTCGGCTCTTTCTGTTTTCGCTCTTTGTTCTCAGTTTGGAGAGGAGGTGTCAGTGGCGTCCAGCGTCGCGCTCGTGTCAGAGCGGAACTCAAATCAGACAGCAGCCAGTCCGCAGCTTCATCCCTCTGTCTCCGGAGACCAAGATCCTGCCGCTGCCCTGTGGGGCAGCCGTCAGGATTACACACAGGTAAGATGAGAGCTGCATGCAAATGGATGGAGAGTCCACCATCATATCGATGATAACAATGCAATGCAAATGCACACTCAACAAAATTCAGAGACCATATTTTTAAAACAAGGTGATTTGACTCTAAAGTAGCTGTGCCATCACATTTAGTCTTGCAGATAAATGTGAGGGGAGTCAAAAAAAAGTTTATAGAAAAAGGTAAAGCCTTTGCAAACATTAGATGGTCGGAAATTGCAATGAGACAAACACAAATCCCTGCAGAATAATTGATATTTCTTCAATTTGTGTGGTTTGCTCTTTTTGTGTACTCTTGATAATGCTGAAAATAGACCATGGACAGCAAGAGTTGCTAAACTGTATTTGCCTTAGGACATTCAGAGGATGTTGTGGCCTCAGAGGACTGACTGTGCTCATGACTACCCAAGTGTTCCCCCCGCTCACCTGCTCCCGACCTTTTTCCTTCCACCTGAAACTCAGGCCCTCAGGTCAGTGCACATTACTGAATTTGGATATTTTGTGGGTAACATTTAGGAGCATAGCTTCATTCCACTTAAGTTTGAAGTTCCTCAGAGGCCCTGTTAATACCTGGTGTTAAAGGTTGTGCTTATGTTGAATTTTAGGGGAATGTATTGACAGATATGTGTGTTAAGAACTGTCCACTTCTGTTTGGATCACACAAACTGCATTTTGATGCCAGATATGAACAGGGCCAGAGTCATAAATAGAAGCACCAATCAAAGCAAAGGATAAATGAGCAAATGGCAAGTCTGTGTCAAAACTTACTTTGTTTAATTGTGCATATTCAGCCCAGTGGCATCACTTCTCTATGGGAAGAGCAGTCCTCCTCAGACTGTTGCTCTGCCGGACTGTGGTCCCATCCCTCAACCATATCCCGCCCTCCTGCCAGCCTCACTAGACTGGCCGCTCGAAGAGAAGGAGCTGCCAGATCCCTTTGCCTCCCAGGTATCTGTCTGAGTGTGTGTGTGTGTGTGTGTGTGGTTTGAATAGGAAAATGAGTGAGATAGATGCACACCATGTGCACAAAGTTGTATTGTTCCTTTACTTTGTATCTCTGAGTTTCCCCTCTTACATTTTCTAAAACATATAATTCAGAATTTCTATAAACATGTTGATAATACAAGCTGTGTTTTTTCTTGGTGTTTGGAGCAAGCAGCCAAAGTGTATAAAGATAAAGTTATTATTATGAATAAACATAAGTCTGCAAAAGTATGTCATTTTGAAGTTGGAAATGTGTAAACTGTGTGTGTATGTGATTTTCAGATTCTGCAGTTACGCAGTGGAGGATGGACACTGGAGCAGATTGGCTCCAAAGTAGCTGAAGTAATGAAGCAGGTGAGAGGTCCTCTGTTCTCGTAGCACAATAATGTTAATCTCGCCACCAAGTAAAATAACTCCGAGTCTGAATCCGAAGAAAGTAGCACAACTATTGAATGGGACTTTACACTTTATTACTAACTCAATCGTGAATCACTCCAACCACTCTGCTCCCGGTTCAAACCAGCTTCAGTCGCTAACAGAAGTTTGTTTGTATATGTATAGGCCACTATACCCCGCTGGCAGGTCCACAATGAGGCAGCTCTTTTCTGGCGGGCTAAAGGCAATGGCAGCCGTGCCCTCCAGTGCCTGCGCCAAGTGTTGAGCTCAGCTCCGCCTTCCCACCGCCACTTGCCCCTCACCAACGCTGCTAACCTGCTGCTACACCACGGCTTGACCACCCACGCACAAACACTACTGGAGCAAGCATTGGCACTTAATCAATCAGAGGTAAATGCACACTGGGAAATAACCTGCTGGGTTTTACCGTCTTGAGGAGTTGCTCACATATACTGTATTACCTGCACTTTACACTTTACTCACACGTGAGCTGCTCTTTGTGGTAAACAACAATATCATGTCACAGTCGTGTACCAGTATTGATACAATCCCAACAAGATCATAGTAGTTATCAGACTCGTCATGATCTTGCTGTATGTGCACCTATAAACAGAAATCTGAATATTGAGCTTTTTATTTCACTGTGCATGTTATGCAAAGATACTCTGGCCTGTGTTTGACGTGTGTCTTTGCCCACAGTCACTACCGGCTATACTATACGGCACAAAAGATTCATTTGAATGCCGTGTCATGCTGGAATGTTGCCGACTTCTTGTAATGGCCACACATTGAACTCTTCGTCAATTCAAATTGTCCAAAAAAGCACTCATCATCTCATGAAAATGAATTTACTGCTTTAGCGGACCGCAGATTGTTCACAACCCCACAGAGTACCTGAGGAAGAGGTGTTGAGTCAGCATGGACTGAAATAGATAAGGAACATTTCCAAAACCTTGTTAAATCAAGCCTTTCAGAAAACATGCCCTCTTAGAGGTAAAAGCCCATGACGTGGTCATATGTGTATACAATGGATGATGGAAATATAACAATCCACTAATCACAGTTGGAGAATAAATGTAAGAACTGAAGAGTCATTTATACGACTTAACTTAACTCAATCTCCATAAACTTAAAACTTTCTTGCAGTTTTTGGAAAATATGCAGATCTCTTGTTTTGTCCATATGTCTGTTCACAAAGTGTCAGTTTTCGTGTGTTGCCCATCAGCTGATGTTGTTTTGTTTTGTTTTCCTCAGCCTCACACTCTGCTCAGCCTGGTGAGCGTGCACTTGGCCCAGGGCAATGTGACAGGTGCTCTGGCCTTGTTCCGCCACACTCTGGTGACGGCCCTGTCCTCCTCCTCTTCCTTCTCATCCTTAGCTGGCTGTGAGCAGTGTCGCACCAGCCTACCTCTGCTGCGCTGTCTGCAGTTTTACCCCTTCCTTTACAATCTCTCACACCGGCAGTCCTGCCCACGTGAGTAACTCACACACACACACAGGCCACTTTTCCAAATCTCTTACATTTAAGGGATTTTTTTTCTAGATTGAATAGTTTTAAAGGTGCATTCCTTGATGTTTGTGTACCGGGGAGTTTTTAAAGACAGCTTTGCATGTTAAGACCTCGAGTCTGACCAATTAAGTCATTATGAACCTTTCATAGACGCTACTGCATTACTATGTTTACCGATATAAATACATAATTTTAAGGAATAGATACTGCAGAAAATATTTGCATTTATTTGTATATAGTATGTAAAACAATATTTATTTTTGATTCAAAGTCGATATATTTGTATATATATATATACAAAGTCTAATGCGTGCAAAAGTGTTTGAAGAATTTTTAGCATCATTGTTTGTTACTCTTGTCTTTTCATAAATACCTGAGCTGTTGCATTAGTAAGATTTACACATCCTGGAAACAAATCACTGACCTACATTGCTCACAGGATGCATAAAAGATGTTGTGTGTTCTGAATATTGAAATTTTAAAGATATCCATATGGGTGAAACATTTTTTAAGTGCAATTTATCCACTTTAGCAGAACCAGACAATTTGTTTTTGTATTTATATTTAGTCCATATATATATATATTTATAGTTTGTTTTGTTTGGGTCTAACTCTTCCAGTTTGGTAGATCGAACTGAAACTTAGCCAAGGACTCCAAACGCCCCCTCGCTCTGGGCCTAACACTCAGAACTATGTTGTCCCTCGAAGCTGCGAGAAACAAGTAGTATGTTCTGATGTGAACAGAGGCTGCATCTGCTTCTTTATTCATATCAGTGGGAGTGAAGAGAAAAGTGCTTTGAAGTGGAGAAATTTTGCCACTCAATAATTTAAGCTGCAGAAAATAGCTGATGCCAAATATAGAAGGGTCTATATTTTATTCTCCAAAGCTAAATATTGCTCCCACAAAGCACGCCGGGTACATGAGGTCACAAAAGCGATCATAAAACACACACCCACTCCCAAATTTGTATAGTGGCTGCAGGTCCTCCCACATGTTTGATCCTTTTAGCAGTATTGCTGGTTGTGGGAAAAAAACAATATCAAACATAGATCGTTATCTTGGTTTGACGTAAACAACTACACCTGAGAAATGGCTCCTTGTGGCTTCTTGTGTTTCCTTGATCCTTTAAAATGAACACATAGGAAGAGCCAACATTATGAGACAGGCCAATAAAAAGAACTCCACAGCTCAGCACAATAACAGTAACAAATGTTGTGGACCAGCTGACAAACAATTTCAAAAGCCTATCAATGCAACAACGAGCCGTATACAGCTGCTACAATAAGACCATTCTTATAATGCTGCAGTGTAACAAGGTTTAATCCATGGCAGAGCACGTTACCATCATTTTTATTATCCAAAAGCTGCACCTGGCATAAGAACATTTTAATAAATGCTATAATAAATACTGTACATACAACTCTTTTTGTGGCTACTAATGAAGCGCGGAGATCTAATGTTTTCCTGACAACTCTCCTCATGTTGAGAAGTTTAAAAACTTGTTTTCCAGAATGATTTTAGACAGTGAATGAAATCAGCAATGTCGAGACAAAGAGGCTTAAAAGTAAATTTCCAAACTGCCTCCGTAACTTCTCTGTTGTAACATGACTTGTTACATAATTAACACACACGAGTGGGAGTCTCAGAATATTAACTTTGTTCCAGATTTACAATGTACTTATGTGCATCACTATAATATCTATGAATACACAAAAAGTGTCTGGGAATAAATTTAACATTTGTGTTTTTCACACAATTGTCTGCTTTTGTGTGATATGTGATCTCTACTGTCATGGAGAGATTTGGAGTAATAGTGTTTCCTGTCCGACTCGTGTTGCTCCAGAGGGCGCTGCCTGCATGGTTGAGGAGGAACTTGGGATACAGCTGGAGGAATGGGAGGAAGAGAAGCAGGAAGCTCCGGCCATCTCTGCAATGGAGGACTCCTTACTCTTTGAGAGTAAGAATATGATGATGATGATGATGATCAAACTTGCAAGAAAAGTTTGCAGCTGTAAAGAGTGTTTGGTCCAATGAAGTTGTTAAGAAGTGGATCTTTATTTCCCCGTGTGGCACAAGCTTCCTTTCCCTTCATAGATTTCACACCACTGACATACATGAGGACAATTTCATATTTGGGCAACTCTGCTGTTTAATATAGTTAATTTCCTCGAAGTACGTTTTTTTTTAAATAAATTGACTTAATTTACTGCCCTGAAAAACAAAGTTTCTGTCCTGCTCAGTTTGATGAATTTCCCTGTAGCTCGACACCACTCTAACTAAATTCCCTTCTTTCATACGACCCCTCCAGAGGTTATCCTGGACAGTAATGGCTCAGGTGAAACAGCTGGACAGCTCCGGACTTCTCCTTCTGTCTCAGGAGCGAATAAAATGGCCACCCCGTTTGGAGGCGGCGCAGTGGAAGGCGAGGAGGAGTGGCAGCTGAAGGAGGACCTGATGGGAGCGTTTGAGGGAGCGCTGGATGTCGGCGGCAAACGAGGGGACCTGCGAGGTATCCGGGTGCTGAAGAATGACCGTGTCATGGGTACCCGGGCCGGTGGTGGGCCCTGCTTTGGGAACTGTGAAGACGACGAGGGAGCAGAGTGGGTGAGTGTGGCGGAGTTTGACTCATAATCACCAGACTCCCTGTAGAAATGAGTGTGACTGATTGAAGTGTGTATAGCTGATTGTTTTGTTGTTGTTCCTCAGATCACCTTCCAGGTGAAGCGGGTCGGAAGGCTAAGGTTGATGGGACGGAGGGTGTTTCCGGCTCTGATGACAGCCAGAACATGGAGTCTCTGCCTGGAGGACACTCTGTCCTGGAGATCAGCGGGCCAACTATACCATCGCCCGGCCCTTCAGGTGCCGCATACACCTCCGTTTCATACACATCAAGCATCAAGGTGCTGGACTTCACCCAACTGAGAGAGAGGCCTCTGTGGTTTTGTGTGTTGTGCAGGTCGATGGAGGGACTACACAAGTCTTGGCTGGCCGGGACCAGAGGAGTGCCAGCGGACACGCAGGGTAGACCTCACCACTGTAGCTAGCACCTGGTTGGCTGTTTCCGCCAAGAACATTGAGTAAGACCCTTGTTTCTCATTATCACTTTGAATTCAGTAGATGCTGAAGTATTGACCATAGTAGATGAGATTCCATAGAAATATCCACACATATTTGATTTCTCTTAGGCAGTCAACTAAACTTCCCTCCCTTGAGCAGTGGGTCCCTAGTTCAACTCCCTGCCTGACTTCTAACCGCATGTCATCCCCCCTCATTCTGTTCTCTCTCTCTCTCTCTCTCTCTCTCTCTCTCTCTGTTTCCTGTCTCTCCCCACGGTCCCTATTTATTCTCTAAAAATATATTTATCTTTATTTCTTTTCAGCATCACAGAACACATAGACTTCGCCACTCCGCTCCAGGAGCCAGCAGCTGAACCTTTATGCAACGCCAACCTCGCCGCCAGCATGCACACCCTCGACCACCTGGTGGGGGTGGCCAATCGGGCCGCCATACACTACACCGGGGAGAGTCAACTGCGTGAGGTAAAGTGAGGCAGACGGCATAATGTGAACTAACAATGTACAGGAGGAAAAGAGAGCTTCAACTGGATACCACAGAAAGTAACCAGTGCAGCGCTGCTCCTGAGTCTCACCCGTGTCTACTTGTCCTCAGGTCCTGCAGAACCTCGGCAAAGATAAGTTCTCCCCTCAGTCCTTTGAGCAGGTGGGAACACGTATCGCTAAAGTGCTGGAGAAGGTGAGGGCTCTCTGGCAGATCCAGTTTGCTAGAAACATCTACTTTAAAATCCTTTTATGTTTGTACAACAGCAAAGAATGTTCATATAAATCAATACTACACACCCAGCTACAGTTAACTACTATTAAATGAGCAGTATGTGACTTTAAATTGTACCTGTAATCCCTGAAACTGCAGAACCAGACATCATGGGTTTTATCCAGCATGGCTGCTCTGTACTGGAGGGTGAAAGGTCAAGGCAAGAGAGCGATCGACTGTCTACGTCAGGCTCTCCACTACGCCCCCCATCACATGAAGGCAAGTTACACATCAGCTGTTCCAAAACACTTACAACCCACACAGCACTCACACGGAATAAAGTATTGTTTCAAACGTGAAAAATAATTTGCATTCTCTCTTCTTTCCTCCTGAATTCCAAACAAGGATGTGCCCCTCATCAGCTTGGCCAACATCTTCCAGAACGCTCGGCTGTGGGACGACGCCCTGACGGTCGCCCGTATGGCCGTAGAAATCGCCCCACACTTTGTTGTGAACCACTTCACCCTCGCCAACGTCTATATAGCCATGGTAAGGGCTCGGATCCACTTTTTCTGTTAGTATTTGGTCCTCATTAGTTTGCTTGTAGTGAAGTTAACTCTGTGCTACAGCAGAAAGTCAAAGCATTGCTCAAGCAGTAGCTCCCGGGTCGTCTTGATGACGTGGTTGTGTTTCCTCACCGCAGGAGGAGTTTGAGAAAGCCATGCGCTGGTACGAGTCCACTCTGAAGCTGCAGCCGGAGTTCGCCCCCGCCAAAGATCGACTTAGAACCATCCAGTGTTACCTGCTCACCAAGAGGGAACGACGTCAGCCCTAAACCACGATTCCAGTCGGATACCAGTACCCTGCGCTCATACACTACCAGATACAGCACACAACACACACACACACACACACACACACACACACACACACACACACACACACACACACACACACACACTTATCTGAAGACCACAGATAACTTACTCTAATAAAAATGTAAGAAACTTAAATGTGGTTAAAGGTGAGGTTTCAAGATTCATATCCAGACATATATGGCTTCTTCCTCTTTGAGATCTATCCTCAGAAAGAAGTAGGTCTGAAATGTCACAGAGAACAACTGTAGATAATTTTACCCACTACATATTTCCAATAGTTCTTGTTCTCGAGTCAAGTTAAGACTCAAACTCCTTCAAGGCTCCAAATTTACAGTTAATTCTGCATTAATTTGAGCTCAATCTGTTCTAATTTGAAGATTAAATCTCACTGTCGTCTTCTCAAGACATTTTAGCATCTGAAACAAAGGGAAATATTGTTTTTTTGTTCTCAAGGAGCAAACGTACTACATCCTGGACATGTCATTTTAATTTAATGTTTAAATTGGGATTTTTTTTTTATTATGGAAAATGATAAACAGTATTCGCTTCAATCTTTTGCTGAGAGGGTAAAGAATGTGCTCCTCAACTCGGAGGTTAAATGAGACGAATTGAATAACCCTCGTTACTTCTGCCTCATAACATGGATGGGAATTCTCTATTTTTTGCACTTTTTTTCTATATCATTCCTATTTATATGGGACCTACAAACTGATTTTTGCTCCAAGCTAATTTAAATACAGAAGAAAGAAGAAAATGAAATATGCTATTACGTGTGCTTCTTAACTTATGGAAATCATCCGGCAGGAAAAGGATTTGCCATCGACCAGCTATTTAAAAAAAAAAAAAAACCTAAAGTGGAATCTGTATTAAATGTACAGTATTAAAGGCAACGTGTGGATTTCATCAGTTTATTTCTCCGTGTCGGTTCTTTGTCTCTTGAGGAATAAAAAAAAATCTGTGTTTAGATTTGTTGAACTTTAAATTAAACTGTGAATCTATATTTTACATCCACACTCCGTGAATCCATGATTGAAAACTTCATATAAACAAACACAACTGCAGTTATTTTGTTTTAATTTAGAAGAGATTATAAAACCGACCCAATGGTGGCACTGTCCAACTTTTTAAGGAACACTTCTTGTATCAGTTCCTACAAACTCCTTCTGTGTATGAGCGTCCACAATAAATTATATTTGCTTAAAAGACACTTTTGTGATGGAAATACAAAAATAAATCTGCATAGAGTGAAACCAGCTGTTGTGACTGAGCCATATTTACATCCAAACATGTAGATATTAATATATTTGTCTTACTTTAGCTCAAGACTTTTAAATAGAAGGGAGAGAATTCAGTTTCAGGAAGAGATTGAATAATGTTGACAGATTTTTTATTTTGTACTTATGATTTAAATCCAGTATAAAGAAATTACATTATTACGACGTAGCTCTTCACAGTATCCCCATGTGATGTCTGTTCTACACTAAAATATTTCAACGTTCAATGAGGGATTTAATTTTTGCCATCTTTATTTCTGGTGTGATCAATGTGCTCATTTAAAGTACGTCCTCAACGACTGTATGGAATATGGAAAACGGGTCACATTCTGGTTTATAAATTGAAATTCGTCTTATTTTGAATTTAACTTGTTGGTTGAATGTGTTGAAACCTTTTAAAATGCTGGTTAAGTTACATTTGTGCTCATCCAGTTTCACACAAACTCTGTTAATCTCTTCCAGGATTAAAGAGCATCATACATCACATAACTAACACAAATACAAACAGATCTTATCTGGTAAATTAAATCCTGAACATACGCCAGTGTGATAATAACGACCCAAAAGAAAGGAGCCGTCTTTGAGAAAAATGTATTTGACGTATACTTTTATTTTCTGCAGCCAGCCACCAGGGGGCGATCAGGATGCTTTGGCTTCACTTAGAAGATATGAAATCAAAAATAATTCAAGATAATTTAATTTCTACTTTTCCACTCAATTACACACTGTAATAAACGATTTTTAGACAGTAAATAACAGCCTTGGATTCTACACTTCATAAGAAGTGATGTATGTTGTCACATGAGTTTGTGTGAAGTATTAAAAGTAGAGTTTAGAAACTGCAGCTTGAATCGACTGACTGCAGTGAGGTGGAGCCTGAAGACAACGAGCGCACACGACCGAAGCAATTCAGCAACTGTGATGCTGCAGCAGTATCGACAACAAGATGCTCATGGATTTAGTCCAGAGAGTCCATTTTTTTTTTAAAGCAACATTAAAACTTTTCACCTTCCGCCAAATCTACTCTCAACTATATTCACATGTGAAATAACCTTTTGTCCAAAATCTGCTTCAACTCCCAGATGAGCTTCCCAAAGAGTTAAACATGACAACACATCGATCTTAAGGTGAAGTTGTCAATGTTTTTTGTTTCCTCACCTTAGGAACACGAAACACATGCAAAAATGTTTAATAGTTTTCACAACTACATCCCTGAAAAGTGATGTTATCTCTGCTTTCCCAGCACTTTACAGAACAAGTGACTTTACTTCCTGTCTCATAAATGTTTAAAGCAATAAACGCGGGACACATTAATTAAAACCTTGCAGTTCAAAGCTGTTTATTTTAATGAGATTGGCGAGTCGGCTCGGAGCAGCAGCGGCAGCTAACTGAAGATGGAACACTGTGTCTGTCCGTTCACACAAAACAAAGAAATTGCGACCACATAGTACCCGTGTGAAACCCGTTTATTTATTTTTTTCCTGCTGCCTCTTTTCTTTTTTTCTCGCTCTTTAAATTGCAAGAACTAAAAATGGCTCACGCACAGTGCAGCGGGCTATTTTTAGCCTCCTGTGAAGGAACAAGATGGATGCAGAGGAGCTGACGTGCATGCACAGACTCCTATAAATACAAGCACAACACATGAGAGAGCAAATTTGCAGCTCCCCCCCCCCCCCCCCCCCCCCCCCCCCCCAGATCCTCCACCACTGAGGACAAACGCTGCTGCTGCTGCTGCTGCTGCTGCTGCATCGCTAATGGACATTATTTATCGTGAGCTGCTTTGGTCTATTCCTGTGCAACCGAACCCCCCACTCCCAGCTCTGTTTGGGAATGTTTCTCAATGAATAATTGACTGGAGCGGTATTTTTGACCGGCCCCGTCTTGGGTGCAGTTTATAAATAGCTCATGTGTAGCAGAGCGTGCGTGGATTTGCCAGGGGCGTCGGGGGCCTGGGAGTAGGAGCCCTGTTATGTAATAGGCATGTGAGTTGGCACACCACAGAGACACTGCATTGAATGGGTGTGTGTGTGTGTGGTGATGCTGCTCCCATTGAGTGTTTTCAGAGTGATAGTAGAGTGATAGTAGACTCTCTGGTCCTTTGGTAAATCTGATTGTGTTGTTGCAGGAAGCTTCTACATATTCAAATAATTCACTTTAGGTTTATACGCAGAAATTAGGAGTAGATGTTAAATATCGACTGAATAAACAGTTTCACGTCGACAAACCAGCATCATCACGATACAATTGAGCTTTTAATATGTATTAATGTCTCTATTATTGATTTACATGATACTAGACAAGCAAATATTGCTGTTGATGTCGACCTGGTGTTGTAAAATACAGCGAGACACTATAACAATCCCCTACTATCGCTTGTAAATAATAGGCAAACGTTATAATAAGGAATTATTCTATTTTTTGTGAAACACACTTTCTTAAAAGTTTCCTTTCCTCTGATGCAACCTTGTGATGACATATTCAAGTCAACAACTTTATCTGTGTTTGTGCCGGTCAGGCAAACTCACCACGGCTGAATATAGTAACACTGAATGGATGTTGTTGCAGGATGTTATATAATAGTAGTGAATTTCCTACATGGGCATGAAAGGAGGAGGCTATTTTGAATACACGGTGACGTAAGACTGGATCAAGATTTCCACGCACACGCAGGGGAAGGAATGTGAGTTTATGTGAATGAGGCTGCGTCTCATTTACGGTGTCGACTTGCAGCACGAACATCCGCGTGTGTTGACGTGTGATCATGTGATGTCGGAAGCTGGCTCCTCGGCTGCTGCAGCAGAATGATACTGGACCTGTTTAGTATAAAACCAGAATGAGAAAATAAAATGTAATTGCATGATATACACTAAACAATCAATTATGAATGGAAGTACGAAACATAAGCCACTGCAACATGTTTTAAATAAACTTGCAGTTGAGTATTTTGACATGTGAGTTCTCATTTCACTAAATGCATATTCTCACTATAGTAAAAAGTTCAACACAAGTGTTTCTCTGCATTAAATCTGTTTGTATCTCGATTTTTATGTTTGTGGTTGAAGACGTGCATCTGAAGATCTCATGAGGTAAAATCCTATTTTCTTAATTTGCACTGGTTCCTTTTGGCCAGATTTCATCTAAATACCCTCCTCACATCCACAGAGCCGTCTTCCTGTAGCTTGAATCCATAAAGGATATTCAGTGTGTTTCTCTTTTTAAGTTCCGTGTAATAAGAAGGTTATGGGTGTGTGGGATTCATGGCATCAGCATCACAATGCGTTCTTGTTGTCTCCTCCTCTTCTCGTTCTCTTCCTGCAGCGTCAATTTGTTTCTGTAGATACTTCAGTTTACTATATTTTACTTGGACGGGCAAATGTAGGACTGCAACTAAGTGATTATTTCATTATCAACGAGTCCATTTATTCATCCATTATCTGTATTGCTTCTCCTTTGCAAACTCAAGCTTCAAACCCAGAACCTTCTGGCTGTGAGTCAACGGTGCTGACTGCTGCCTCTATTAACTGGTCCACTGAATTGGTATTTCATCCATTTATCAATCGGGGTTTAGTCTGAAACATTTAAAAGGAATATGTGGAAAATGCTCATCGCCATTTCCCAGAGTGACGACTTTAAATGTCTTGTTTTTTCCGATGGAGAAGCCGTCATTTCATTTTATTTCTATCATATGATGAAGGATAGGCAAAGAAAAGAAGCAAAAGTTCACATTTTAAAATCTGGAAAAAGCAAATGTTTGACATTTTTTGTTGAAGAATCATTGCAACAACGAAGCTTATGTATCACATGATATTTTTTACAGTTGTTTGTATTTATTTTAAAGGTCACGATGTGAACTCCTCACCCTCGGCTGTGGTAAGAGTTTTCCAGTACCATGGACAGCTCCAGTGTAATCATGCTATTCTTTCAATGACACATAATTATACAACTTTATTCATACAGCATCTTTAAATGTTTCAGTTTAGACTCAGGATGAACTCTTTTCACAGTAAAATGTTTTTGATTTCCTTTATAAAAGAACAGGAAGAGTGTGTTTATGATGGGATGAATAAAAATGTCCTATACGTGTTCTGAGAGGACGTCACGGACCCATGGGTCAGTTCTGTATCTCAGTGGGTTCTGTTTGTTGGTCTTTGCTTCTCGTTCACTAACACAATCCTGGATCAATGTACTGTTACAGCGCAATCACCCTCCAGTGTGTGAGAGGTGTCTGTAGTATCATTTATAAATAGACCTGAGTCTGTTTTTGAAAGATTAATCGTGTGTGCGTGTGTATAAACCTGAATATAAATCAAAATGTAAAGTAATTTGTGTCATCGTGCATCAATTGTTGTGACACAACTTAACGTCTAAATTAAGAAAATGAGGTAACATCTCCTGCAGATACCATTTGAATCCTACAGGTTGCAGCTTTAATGAATGAGGCAGGGTCTCGTTCTTAAAGGGACAGAGATCAAGAAACAAAACATCTCATAATGTGATGAGGGTTATTTTAAATCGTATATTTCGTGTATTAAAGGTGGAACCAGATCTGGTCCTGCTCCTGGAAGCAGTCGTGTGTTTATGTTTTGCCTCTCGTGCAGTAGTAGGCCACCTTGAGCAGAGAAACCCGCAGCGCCAGGCATGTTGAGCACGGGAGTTAAAAATAGCATCATGGCTCGGCCAAGAGCCGCTCCGTTACTACGCGTTTCAGCATTCTGCCCTGTGCAGGGGGGAGTCTGCAGGACGGAGCCTGGAATCACACTCCCACCTCTGCATCCCCACACCGGGGAGAGAGGGCCTCTTCTCTGGGGGTGGAACCTGCAACCTCTCCTCCACCTCCTCAGGCCTTGTGGTTTTAAAATAAGGGAGTGAGATCTAAGCATACATGCTCCCATTGTCTCCAGTTTTATTTAATTTACACCACACTCCTTTGCAAAGAGATGTTTCACGATACAATCCAGTGTGGATGAGGAGGAGGAGGAGGAAGCTGCGCCTGTCCTCTGCTGGTTTACGCTTCCAGCTGATGCTTCACTGGTTTCTAACCCCCGTGCATGCACCGGAGCCTCCTGCCTCCACCTTCAAAGTGGGAGATTCTCCACCTGACGTCAATGCCTGGTGACTGACGCAGCTCCCATGAGACTGGCTCTGTTTGAATTCTCCATTTCTTTCAAATAGGAAACAGCCAGTGGAGATATCACCATGATGTGCAGAATTAAAGGTTTGCTTGAGGGATTTTTTTTTTTTTTATAATCTGAAAGGGTGGGGACGAGTGTTTGTGTGCGTGTGCTCATGCATGGTGCGTGTGCATGTGTGTGTCACCGTGCATCATGACAACAACAAAAAAAACGTCTCACACACTTTCACGCTTCCATTTAAATGCCGGATCTCCACCAGCACCAGCATCATTACATCGGGCTACATATGGTCGAGATGCTCTTGCTCTGTGTCGTGCACGCGCCTCAGCCGTGCACGACGAGGGAGGGGAGGGAGCTCGTGCCGCTTCTCAAAACGCCGCACGCACGAAATTCCTCCAAGGAACCTCTGCGAGCTTTTCTCTTTTTTTTCCTCTCTCTCTCTCCATCACAAGGGCTAAAAATAGAAACGGGGTTGGATCGTGATCCAGAAATAGATAAGGGGCATCACTCCTATAAAAGGCTCACCATTCAAGAGTACAGTGTGTGCACGGTGTGAAGAGGAGGGAAGCTCCGGCTGCTTCTTTATGGAGGAAAAAGATGAAGATTCTTCCTCTTTTTTTTTTTTATGTGGGTCCCTTCTTTTTTTTTGTGCAAGGCAACGTTTGGTGTCGGTTGAGGAGGCTCCGCTGTCACGGTGAGTCTCTGCACCTCCTCCTGCTCCTTGTACGTGTCTTTCCCTCATCGTGATCGTTTTTTATTCTCTCGTGGCTTTGCTGTAAATGTGTTTGTGTCTTTTTTTTATCAAGTGCAAAAGTGGAAATGTGGTCGTTGTGGAGGCTGGATTTCTGCTGGGGGTTTTTTTTTTGTGTGTGTGTGTGTTGCATGAGGGGGGAATCAAACCTGTGTCTTTGCAGCTACACGGGAATCTCCCTCAGTTAGAACAATGAGGAGTGGATGTTGTATCTGTTCTGGTTAATTGATGATTGTTGTTTCTGTTGTGAGGAAACATTTCTGGATGGTTTTATAGTGAGTGCACCGGTGGAGCTGTCCTCTCGCTGTGGTGCTGAAATCTTCCAGGATTTTTTTTTAGCTCTTTCTTTCTCCACTCAGCGTCCTTCTTTTCTTTTTCTTTTTTTTTTTTACACCATTTCCCACAAGTTTGATGCCGCAGATTTCACACGAATCAGGTCTTTAGTGTGAAGCACTCGCTCCTCTTCCGGGTGAATCGTGCACATCTCCGCCTCAGCCCGGGAGATTTTCGCCGATTTCCCGCTGCAGGAGCTGAAGGGCGAAGCGGCTCACATGCAAATCCTGCGACTCGCTCTCTCGCGGTCTTTTTTTCCTCCAACATCCCGGTTCGTGCACGACGAGGCTCGGAGTCGTGACTGCTAAAAGTGAGTAAGGCGCGTGCTGCGTCAGTGGCGTCTGGCTCCGGTGCGCTCGAGACAGATGGGGGGAATCGTGACCGGCTGATGGGGGGGGGGGGGGGAGACGCGTCCACGGATGAGAGGCTGCACGGCCCAATGAAAACGGAGCGAGGGTGGGGCCCCTGGTTCCTCGGCGGCTGGAGGTTTTGGAGCCACATTAACCCCTTTTGCAAATGAGGGGAACTTTGCAATAATGCCACCGGACGCGCTGACGCTTCTGAGCTTGAGTTATTATTGTCTCTCATAGTCTTGAAGGGAAACCACACATCTGGCCACATCTGTCTCTGCAGCCTCTTGTGTTCGCATGTGAGGGTTCTCTGCCGTGCCAGTGTAAAGGTGCATGTAGGAGGGGTAGTAATGAAACCGTCAGGTGCCTCGGCCTCCTGCTTTAGGTGCTCCGCTCCTCCGCCTTCCCATTGGTGGATGACGAGTCGTCCCGTCCAACCAGATCGCAGCTGATCCCTCCGCTGCGCGTTAAAGTCTGGAACGGCGACGAGATGCCTCCTCTCCTCGCCGCCGCTCTTTTTTAATGATGATGCTGCAAAGCAACAGCAGAGACAATCCAGCGGAGACAAAAACCCCACACAACACAACCGTCCTCGTGCACAACGCACACATCTGGGAACACCTGCGAGACCCGGAGGACTCGTGGAGTGGACTGAAGTGGATTTGGGAGATAGATTTGTCCGTCACGAATCTTTTTGCGGTCTGGGCTTGCTGTGCATACATGACTCTGGGAAGCCCTTACCCCAAAAAGCATTTGTGGAGGATGTGCACGTCGTTCGTGTTGTTTTTTGTTGGGATGCTGAGGAGTCACACACACACACACCACACACACACACACACACACACACACACACACACACACACACACACACACACACACACACACTGATGCTGTTGTGAAGATAAGCAAAGAAGATGTGTTGTAATAAACAGAAAGTGGACAAATGTGTGACCCATCCCTTCCACACACACACACACACACACACACAGTTATGCCTACATGACTACAGTATATACTTAGCCTTAACCATAGTAACTCTTTGCTTAAACCAAACCCAAACCTTAACTTATCCTTAACTTAACCTAAACGTAACCTAAACTTAGCCTAAACATAAAACTTGCCACATACTCTGCCATGTAGGTAAAGAAGACAAGTCCCCATAATGTGACTTTTTAAACTAAACAGATACGTCCCCACTACATGAGTAACACACACACACACACACACACATTGGGGACGTACAGACCCAGCTCTGGACCGACAGGTGTCAGGAGGAAGAGCGTGAATCAGCTGCTGTTGACGTATTTACTCAAAGCAGCTCCTCAACAATGTTACAGATAAATCTTAAGTTAGTGTTTTCTGTGTCAATTAAAAAAGAATGTTCTTGAAATCATTTAAATGGAGAAACCTGAATCTCAGCTGTGGTTGTTCCTCAGTGAACAAAATGCAAGTTGTAAGGTGCAAAAACTCTTATTGTGTGTCCTGACAGCAAATAACATAAAGATGCTCCTGATGTTTTGAGCGTCTCCTGTATTTCTATCGTTTGCATTTGGTTCAATTTCCTATTACGCTCAATGTTTTTCAATTAATACCAATTTCAAATCAGTTTTTTCAGAAGAGTAGCAAATAACAACAGTTTTCTGTCCTATGGAAATATGTTTGTGTTTGAACTCTAATGTTATATATTTTTTTGTGAACTTCACAGGTTCTTCACATCAAACACACACACACACACACACACACACACACACACACACACACACACACACTCCGCTGGGAATCCACAGCAGCGTCCAATCCACAGCGAGGTCAGGAGGAGGAATCCACACAGTGAGTCGGGAAGTAAACAAGGTTTTTCTCGTCATGTTGAGTAACATCAGCTGCTGACATGCTCGTGCAGCACAGACGTGACCACCCCCCCCCCGCCCCGCCCGCCCCATCCTCCCCACTTCATTTCATTTACGTCTTGTGTGTGACCCTTTGATTTTAATTCTCCTTTCTCTCATTCTTCTTATTTTGCAGCCCATACAAGAATCTTTATTTTGTCAACTCAACCTTTCCTGCTTTTGAAACAGTGTGTAGGTTATCGGCTTCCCCAGCCGTATTATCTGCAATAAAAAGGCACTTATGTGCACTTGTACTTATTTTAAACTGAGGGCGAGCTCACATCTTAATAGTTACCAACCATGCAAGTAATTTCATTTCCTCCTTTTCAGGCTCAGCTCTGAAAACAGAGCTCAAGTGTCACCGCATGACATCAAGTTGACTCTGAAACATTCATAATATTTTAATGGGCGAACACTTCAGCTGCCAGCACTCATGGTAACTTTAAAAGCCTCACGCTGTCGTAGGAAAACCAGCTGTTTGATCAAATCTCTGCAAGTCCTCAGATTATCGCTGATGTTGTTAATAAAAATGAATAGACCTCAACATCCGTCAGAAAATCTGAAGTGACACGTCCGCTTTCTTGCAAAATCTTCAGAGTGACTGTTGAAGGGATCATTTCAGTTTCACAAATTTAAATGTTATTGACATGAATGACGGGCCCCTGCATTAAATCTTAAATCGGCATTTTGGAATATTTCATATGGAAGCACCGGTTTAGGAGCCCAAGGCCCTCGCGTCCTGGGGTCTCACCCACACACGAGCCCATAGTGCACCCCCCTCAGCAGCTCCACTCCTGGTTTGATGCTGAGCTCCTTCTCACTGCAGTTTCCCCTTCAGGCCATCTTTATTTTAATCAGCTCACCTGCTTAAAGGAGGTCAGGATACACACACTGGTTAGAAGACAGGCTGTTTCTGTAGCCCTCCTTTATTTTGAGGCGTGAGGATGGAAACAATCACATGGAAAAGACAAATAATTAAAGGAAAAAGGTAATGAGCTGTCCACAGTGAATCCACCACTTTAAAATCATCACACAATTCATTTTTCAGTGATTTATTGGGAGTTTAGATTGCATTTTCAATTGTGAATGTAATATAAAAAAGTGATTGGGACCCGACAAACACTTTATGAGGAGCTCGACAAAAAGTGTCATAACATGGAAATAATGTTTAGAACATGTCATCTCCTTTTCTTCCTTGATTTTCTCTGTCATTTATTCATTTTTTTCTGTGGTGACAATGTACTATTGTCTCCACTGTCAAAACTGCTCAGTTTTGACAGTTAATTGAGTGTGTGTTTGTGTTTGTGTTTGTGTTATTTTCAAGTTACACTCCAAATAACTACAGGTGTACAGGTGATTAGTGAAGTCACAGAGTAAGTTGTGTTTCCTTGTACATTTTTGATAAAGCCTGACAGTGTGTGTGTGTGTGTGTGTGTGTGTGTGTGTGTGTGTCACACTTTGTTCACCTTTTATTTTACACCTTTCTTTCTTCTTGTTGAAATCTATTTCATGTACTTATTGTACATGAAATAAATACAACAAAAACTGTATTTTTATATCATCAACGTCTTATTCTGTCTTACGACCCCCCCCCCCTTCTGTCGAAATATGGCATGATATCTTTGCAGTAAGTGATAAACCAAATTAAATATAAAAATCTCTCAGTCATATGCTTTGAATGTCTGAATGTAGTTTTGATAGATTGATCTCACTTGCTGTGATTATTTAGTCAGTTTAGTTTATTATTAACTGTGTTTTGTTTCAGCAGGTTCTGTGTTTTAGTTTTATGATACTTTGAACATTTTGCAGCAGACTTGATTTATAATAAACATAGTATGAACTTAACGAATCCTTATTGATTTTACATGTGTACCTGTAGTAAATGACACTAGAGCACTATAGGCTCTAGTGTTTCAAAAAACGTTTATATCTATTTATATTTTCACCTTCGTTTCAGTTGATGTAAAAGTTCTCTTTCTGTGTCAAAGTTTGTTATGATCAGTTTGCAATTGTCACATTTTCATCTAAAAATGATTTCGTTTTTTACACCTCGTCTGTTTGACACACGATTTGAATATCTTGCTCTATGCGGCACTGTCTCTGTCTGCCTCTGTATGATGTGCACAAGTGGGAAAATAAGAATAAAGGTCAACTTAAAATTACTGCTTTTCTTAACAATAAAAATGTGGAAATAAACATATAAAAACCAAATAGTGTACAGTGTTTTGTCTTCTTCTGTGTGTGTGTGTGTGTGTGTGTGTGTGTGAGAGAGAGTGTGAGAGAGAGAGAGAGAGATAAAGAGTTAAAAGAAAGAAAAGAAAGTGAAAGTTAAATATGACAGCAGGGAAGTTACAGAATAAAATATAGGTTTTTATCCTGTAAAATTCACAAAGAACAGAATTTATTAACTCTAATGTTTGTTGCTTTATGAATGTGGTGTTCTGTGTGTGTCTGTGTGTGTCTGTGTTTTGTCCAATAAAAGACACATTTCTCTCAATGTTCATTGTTGTAAATCTCTGATGTTTCAGATTGATTCTCAAAAATAAACAGAAAAGATGATAACGTGGAGCTGTCCATAGACATGTGGTGCTGAATTTTTGGTGGGATATTGTCGGATTAAAAGACGTCCACATACTTTAAATATAACGTTTTAACGTGTCTGTCCATCATGATGAAGTGCAACAGTTTAAACTCTCACTCTTCGTCACTCACACTCACTCACACGTGGACTTCAGGCCTTCACTCGCCCGCTGGCTCTCATGGTCATGATCTGCAGCCGGTCCACTGACGTCTGAGGAGACACTTTAATACAGATTTCATTCAGGTTCCTTTGAAAGCTCAGAGCCAACAGTTCAGACTCCTGTTTACCATTGCTGCATTTCTATTTTTAGATGCAATGCTCTTATGTAACGCTCACTCGCACATTATGGACCACTGCTGTCTGCTCCACTTGGCTGAACCGTGTTCGCCGAGTGTGTCTGTACACGGAGTTGGATTAAACTGTAACTGGTAACTTCTATGATGTTAACTAAAATTAAAATGAAAGAATAATTGTGTTATAGATATATATACCTGTATGTGCTATATTTAAAACTTAGCCTCGATCATGCAGGTGGTTGGAGAAAATATAAACACAAACACAGATTTCACAACAAACACAAAATATCTAATGTTAGAAAAATCCTGTGTGGTGAAGTATTTTTGGGCAGTTGTACGATTAAAATTCTTTCTTAAAATAATTCTTTCAAATTCAAAATAAATTCCCAAGATGATTATGGGTGTAGTTTGTTGTGTTAATGGATTTCTCACAATACTGTAGGTATATTTTATAAATCCTTGTTATATTTCCTAAATTCTTGTTTTTATTAGGAAATCAAAATCTGTATCTTATTTCCAAAAATGTGAGCCCCATCTACAGTTTATATATTATACGACCGTACTTCAGTTTATACAGTTTTTGTATCCATAAAAAAACACAAAGGAAAACAATCTCAGTGTTTAAAATGTTATCTTCTAGTTTTCATGAGAACAAATACAGGACTCAGGTTTGTATAAAAAACAGCAATGGCTGGAATTTAAAATAATATTTTTGTGGTTTTATTTTCAACCTACTCAATGGGAGAAAAATAAACAAAATAAAACATTGACATGCAAAAATACCTGCAATGAGTCAATAATTTCCCCAATAGGTTATAAACATCTGCAGCTGAATACTAACTCAAGTCAAGTCAAACGTGGTTATAAAAAGCACCTTTAAAACAACATTTTACCAAAGTCAAAAGAGCAAAAAACAACTAAACCAACACATAACAACACAAATATAAATGTATTAAGTAAAAATAAAACTATTAAAACAACAATAAGCATAAAAATGTGCTCTCATACTTAATTGAAAACAAAGGAATGAAGTGATGTTTTCACATGAGGGTTAACCCTTCTAACCCTAACCCTATTAAAAACTGTGAAGGGGCAAATCTAACATTCAGAGAAAACTGCAAAGATAAGATCTCCCCTGTTCTTCACCCTCGACAGGACCTGTGGTTGTGAACGATCTGAGACAGTCTGCAACTCGCACAGTGAAGAAGACTCCTCCGATGAAAGATGTCTGAATTTCTAAACCGTTTTCACAGTAGGGAATAAAATGATTTACTTGATGAGCCTTTCATTTGAATATATGACTTTATTACACAAGACGTAAAGATTCTTGGTTTATAACGTGCATGTGAACAAACCAAAAAGCTTGAAACACAAAAAGAAACTTGTCAGTACGGGAGCGAGCAGATAACGAGTGTATGTCACTGGAAGTTAAATCAGGATTGTTATTATTAAGAATGGAGGCTCAAGGTTCATCTTATCGTCAGGGACCGGATCCTAACTCCATTAACAAAACATAAAACATGAGATCTACAGCATTCCTGCTGGGGCCTTCACACCTCTCAGATCAACCATCTGTGAGACACTACTTTGTTCAGGCTTAGTAAAACACAAACACAATATCCATGTTGTGATGAAGTATATTTACTTTGTCACTGTTCTTCAGCACATATATCGGTAGTTTACTTTTGTGCACTTTATCAACAAATATAACAAATATCTACACGTTCCTCTTTTTTACAATGGATGTGTAATGGACATTACTTATTATTACATTAGGCCCATAGACTGATTAGGCCCAAATTCCCCGACATACATTAAATGAAATTAGTGGCAAATAATGAAAAAAAGTAGAGAAATGTGGTAAGAAAGTGATAAAGTCTAAAACAAAATAACACCTCAGCTGACACCACATTAAGTACATTTAATTTTTTACATTTAATTTCTTCAAAATAAAGCAGATGACAGCTGAAACAGTGTCCGGGCTCCAACACTAGGTGGCAGCGACGCTTCGATTTGACACAATTCTGCTCGGTGCAGCAGCGAGAAGAAGAAAAAGCGGCCAATCACGAGCAGCCCCAGCGCCGATGCGGATATCCGGGATCCTGTCACTGAGCCCATTCCCCCACATTTTGCACTTTGACTTCTTCTCGGCTCTTTAGCTCCGCAGCTCGCAGACATGTCGTCCGGCGGAGAAGTCGTGTTCCGGGCCCTGGAGACGCCGCTGCTCTGCCTCGGGGCGGTGACCGCGGCCTGGTTCTCCGTGTGCACCGTGTGCCGGCTGCTGACCGGCTTCAAGCTCTGGGTCCTGGGCAACGGGCACCTGGTGTCGCCCAGCAGACTGGGGAAGTGGGCAGGTGAGACCCGGGAGCGCGTGAGCTGCGGATTCCCCTCAGTGTCACTTAGACCCAACTCAAATCTGTTCACACGTGACTAGCTTCAAACTTTATCTCTTCCGGTCGGTGGGAAATTAATAACTTTCTTCTGCTGAAGTTAGCATGCTAACAGTTAGCCCTGCTGGAGCCAATTATAAGAACACTCAATTTACTCAGCATGATAATAAATAATCATGATAAACTTTGGTTTTTCTTAGAACTTGTTATATTGCTACTAATGGAAATTATATTTAAAACTACTGACATTGCTTTATGGCCAAACCCTTAATAATAATGATAATAATAATGATAATAATAATAATAATACATTCAATTTTAGGCCCCTTGATACAATGTACCACAAAGGTCAATAAAATGAATAGTGAATAAAACATTATATATTTTTAGTATCATGAAACATTAATAACAATAGTTTTGGTTTGGAGGTTGTGGAAATTGAAGTCTCCTTCATCATGACACTTATATTCATTAAGACCATCTCAAGTTTCTAACTATAAATGTCAGTATGTCAGTGTGAAAGAAAGGTGAATGGATTCCTCAGTTTGTAACGAACAGTCGGCAAAAGCTGGTCAGTCTCCTACAAATGTTACTTCATTCCTAATAAAGGGTTTTACAATAAGTCACACAATATAATAAGTATTAGTAAGCTATTAATTAGAAATAGGCTAATGGATTCCTCAATTTGTAATTAACCATCGGCATAATTAGTCAAGTCTCCTGTAAATGTTTATAAATCTGTAATAAATTGCTCTACGATAATTGTTTAATTCAGAAATGTTAATATGCTGTTTGGAAATTAGTTGTTGTTCAGGTTTTCTGCAGCTGTTTTCCAAAGGGTCAAACAGTCCATTGCAGATGAAGTCATATCACAAGTGTTTGTTTATGAGCTGTAATGAATTCTGTTATTACCAGTTACTAAATCACTTACTTTTAAAATGGGAAGTGGTAAGGATTTATTTTGGGATGCTTCCTGTACCGATGCACGTCAACAGTTTTATTATTTTATCATTCATAAAAAATCTCTAATTCACAAAACTCAGAATAACGTTAAGTGTCAAATCTAACATTCTCCAACACGTATTTTACTGTTTATACTTCGTGTCCAACAGCATTGAGTTCCTATCAAAAATCTTTTAAACGTAGCTGTCAGATACATAATATACCTTTTTTAGCATTTCAATTTCATGGTCCAAAAAACATTTAATGTCCCAACAAATCTCTTTTTTTATTAGCCATAGATAACAGACCATTGAGCAATGAAGGTCTGAGGGTTTGGACTGAGATTAGGAAAGACTGTAAAACCATAACACTTCTATTATTCCTCATAACATCTCTGTAGATGTAGATTCATTTTCTTTGCTGGGACACAAATAATTTATATTTCTATACAATGTGAAACTATGACTGAGTTTGTGGGTATGGCTGTATATGGCAGTGTAATCTGACCCAACAAATCAGCAGTAACTTGTGCAGTAGTTTGCTGTTGCATAATAAGTTTGTTCAGACTGTTTCAGAGTATTTCATAGTTCAAACTGATAACAGCAGTGCCCTGCAGTCTGACGCACTTGTTTCAACACCCCACGTCTTCTTTGTCCCAGCAACAGCCGACTACAGGGTTGGTCGTTTGGTTTGTGTGACGAGACGTAAAAACCTCAGCACCTTGTCGTCGTATGTAAACTGCAGGAAACCTTGTCGGTGGATTATGGCTCGAGGGGATTATCAAATCAGACGTAATAGCATCCATCTGTCCTTCCTGCTCGCCCACTGAACCTTGAGGTTTGATCAAACCACGATGGATGTGATGTCGGGCAGTTATGACGTTCAAGGTTCACGTCATAACAGAAAAGAGCAGAAACTTATCATACTAGAGCAGACATGGGCAAAGTACGGCCCCCGGGCCGTATACGGCCCATTGGGCTTTTTAATCCGGCCCACCAAACTTGTCCAAATATTATTATTATTAAATTAAATTTTACCTTTCTCCTGTAATGCCCCCATTTCCTCATGTCATTTCTGTCTCTGCATCAGGGGTGCCCAATACGATCGCGATCTACCAGTAAATTCTTGTACAGGGCGGGGGGGGGGGCGTGGCGGCGGTGGATACCAACATTTTTCGGCCGGTAGATCTTGTTGAGCTGGTCATTTCAAGAGTAGCTCACAAGCCTAAGTGTGTGTGCGCGCGCACACACACACTGACACGTGCGCGCGCGCACACAGGTGAGCCACCGCCCCGCCCCCCCAAAGATGTAAACCTAGGGGAAACACTGAATTGCCTTGCAAATAAATGCTTTGCTACCTGTTAAAGGCCAAATCCTTTCAAGTAATGATTTTGACATGTCATTTATGTTAGTTCACACAAACACTCCATCCATCTGTTCCTGGCCCGGCCCCTCTGTCAAATTTTAGAACCCATTGTGGCCCGCGAGTCAAAAAGTTTGCCCGCCCCTGTACTAGAGTGTAGATAGTGTTTTGGGCCGTAGCCATATTAACTGAATCATATACAGTGGAAATCACAAGGTTCAGAACAAAATACTTTTGTAGATTTTTTTTGAGGCCGATGCCAATATTAGGAAGTGAGATAACTGTGTTTGAACACAAGCAAGTTCATTTGCCTTTGTACACATTTACATTTACTACTGATTTTAGATATAGGTGTGATTTAAACATACAAATTCAAATACATAGAACTTGAATCAAGAAAATGAACATAATTATTTTTTAAAGTAAAATATAAATGCACATCTTTTGTGCATTTCTGTAAAATACGTTTTCATATTGGCAAATATAAACAATTTAACAATATATCTGTGAAAGGCTAATGTTGATAAATCAGCCGGGCTTTAGTTAAAAGTCAGTTTGGGGGTAATTCTGCAGTGTATATTTCCCAGTCCTGAATCGTGTGTGTGTGAGAGAATCTTTTTTTTTTACTAGACTTGGCTCCTCAATATTAGATTTTTATGTTTTATCAAGATTCACCACTAAAATGAGAGCGTTTGAATCATAATGGTAAATTCCGTGCACTGTTTTTCAGCCTGTGTCGTCTCATCAGAGAGAAATCCAAATGTTTTGAATATTGCGAGCTGAAGTTGTCTTTGATCTTTTTATGTACGCAGCCCAAAATGGAAAGGCATCAGAAAGGAGGGGGGGGGGGGGGGGGTATATATGTTTGGATTACGCATGCGAATTGAATCAGAAAATGTAGCGAGCCAGAGGAGCTGGTTTGCCTCGGCTGCTATTTTCATTCACAAACTTTGTGTCGCTGAAGTGGACTGGATTGGGTGGACAGCCTGATTATGTAACAGGACCGGAGCCATTCATGAATGAGTTTCACATGAGACACAGGATCCTCAGGATTCTGGTTCACTGGCGCCCACAACTCGTGTGTGTGTGTGTGTTTGAAAGAGTGAGTGTGTGATAGTATTGCAGAGAGCCTTTGCGGTAGTATCATAATTAAATGGCACCTTTTTATCCATCAGTTACATACCATAGCTGCTGGAGTTTATTGTGATAATAATGCAGCTAGTTTATAATAATATGTCTTTGACTTTCCTGCTGATTTTCCCTGAAGCCAGATGGGAAAAGCATTAACGTCAACACATTTTCCAAGTTTGCACCGGACGGTTTTTGCCATTCTATGCTTGAAAATGATCAAACCAATAATCAATTATCAAACTAGTTGCTACTTAATATTCTGTCGGTCAACTAATTGATTTAATTGATTAAACTTTAGGTCTTCCCCAAAGTCCCTGTAGGTCATCTTCTGAACAAGGATGAAAACTGTATTCTTGAAAGGTCTTCCCAACGTTCGCCTCAAAGAGAAAATATTTATTTTAAAGAATTCTCAGAATAAATGTATCTGTAACATGATTTTTTACATCCTAATATCAGCCCCCAAAAATCCATATCAGTCCATTTGCAGTTATTGGTGCAATGTCCATAGCCAGTCATTTTTGTATGGGCGTGTTTACTGCACCGTTAACTCCACTAGAGGAAAGAAACCGAGAGTAAAGTAAGTAGGACAGTCGCAGGATGTTTTGTATATTTGTTTAGACTGTTTGCTGAGCCGTCTCTTCAATTCACTCCTGCACTGTCGTTTATTTTTTATTTTTTTACCACTTATTAAAGCAACACTATACGGTAGACAGGGATTATTATATAACCGCTTGTACAGAGAAGAATCTGCAACCTGGCAAAACGTCATCACGTGATCTAGTCCTCATCCTTCAATCTTGTTTAACAATTAAAAGATGTCGACGTTTGGTATCGGCTCCATCCCCCAACTGCGTGAATTAGCGCCGTCGTCAGAGCACCTTGCCAACCTAACCTACATTTGCAAAAGATGGCAGATCCGAAAATAGACCTCGTTTTATTTGAGTGAAGGGATCATGCACTCAGCTGTAAAAGCTTCCCCCCCCCCCCCCCCCCCCCGCCCTGCTCTGACTGCAAAAAGAGTTCATTCTTAAAACGACTAAAAATAACCCAGCCCATGTTCTCTTCATCATTGTGCCTGCAGACTCTCCCTCACTCTCCCCTCCTCTTCCCTGTGCTATTTTTAGTTGCCCCCAGGATCCCCCATGTTCGTGTTTGTCATTTTCTCCCTCCCCCCGCCCTCCCTGCTCCCTTCTGTTTGGCTCTGCTGCAGCCCCAGAGGATGCTTGGCACCTCGGCATCATCTGTACGCAGGAAGATCACATGAAAGGGAGATGGGAACGGCAAAGGGTAGAGGAGGAATGAATAGTATTGTCGAAAAATCTAATATTTGCTTAAAATAAACAGTTATTTCTGCTGTGTTGATTGTGGCAGATGACAGTCAGGTGTGTAACACTCAGCGACGAGACAGAGAATTTATAATGTTAGAAATCCACGATATAAACCTACATCATATACTGTGTCTGTTCAATGATTTTCATTCTAAAATGTAATAACTTAATTTATGGATGCACTAAATCGTCGGTATTGATTGACACATTGTGGCTGATTCTGACCCTTTTAAGCAGATCAGATGTTTGCCTTGATGTGAGTAGTTCATATTAAAAACAGTCTCTGTACTGAGCCTCTTCAGCAGAACGCTGCGTAGTCTCTAGAGTAGAATCAAATCAAATCAAATACAAAACCTTAATTGTCATTGTACAAAAATAGAACAAAATTATGAGTGGTCCTCCTGGCTGGTGCGTAAGAGTTAAACAAGAGTTAAAAAAAGAACACATTGCAAACATGATATTACACAGAGATGTTCCAATATAGGTACCAGCAATACCGTGTGTAATATGGGTTTTACTGGTGTTGCCGATTACATCAGCAGCGATCTCATAAAGCATTTGGTGTCAGATTGGTACTCGATTGCACTGACTTTTCTAAACGTTGCATTCACTATTTAATAAACCCAAGAGCCTAAAAGCTCCAGGAGCAAACCTTTCAGGTGCCACTGTTTAGCGCTGCACTCAGACTGATGTGGTTTGACCCGACCGACCCACCTATTCCCATCTTAAGTGCACTTCACTCTCAGAAGTCGGCCTAAACCACAATGCTAAACACAATCAGATAACATAAAATGGGAGCAGAGTAATAATTACACATAACTGATGCTTTGAAACAAAAAGGGAAAGAACAACACATGAGTTAAAACAAGCTTTACTCATTTATTTATTTGATTGGGACAGAGCATGTTAATGAACATCAGTATAAACACTACAGGTTAAAATGCCAGATTCTATCAAGCATTCTAATTTACATCTAGCAACAACATTCAGAAACAGATATAAACATCGCAGGAGTAAAAGAGGACATAACGCAGCGTATCCAATCAGAGCAGGTTACACTGGGACATATTGTTCTGTCTCTCCATCCCATTCCCCATCCACGTTTCTGTGTTATCTTTAGCCCGAGATGTGATGAATAGTTGCTTCTGAAAGATGGGAGTTGCTATAAATAGACCTCTGCTGCCGCTGCTGCTTTTTGTGCCATGCAGTTCCAGGGCATCCGTTCGCTCGACTGCCGCCGATGACAGAGAGGACCTCACTTCCCCTCTCCTCTCCTCTCCTCTCCTCTCCTCTCCTCTCCTCTCCTCTCCTCTCCTCTCCTCTCCTCTCCTCTCCTCTCCTCTCCTCCCTCCCTCCCGCTCTGTTTGTCCTCCCCCTTCACCTCAGCTGCTCTCTACGTGCCTCGTCCTGCGGTGCGTCTGTGTGCGTTCAGCCCTCTTCCCTTGACACTCGATGTGTTTTATTCGTCTCAACCCTTTTGTGCGCACAGATTTTTGGTGTTTTTAAAAATGTTTATGCCGCATTCCCCCGGTATCGCTCGAGAGTAGAATTGTCTACAACGCTGACATCTTTATCACCGGATTTCTCTGGTGATAATGTTCCTGTAGGTGGCGCTGTTTATCTATTCCTCCTCGGTGGCTTGCACTGCTTTGTTTTCCTGCAGCTTTTGCAGTGTTTAAAATGTCCCCTGGTGTTTTTGTTTTGACTTCACACCAAGGAAAATAAAAAAAACCTCATTAATAAAATCTATTTTTATGCGTCTAGACCAGGAAATGAAAAACATCCCTGGCCTCAAATTTTTAATATTCTCTCCTGTGGAAATCAGCTGAAGCTTAGACTCTGAAATAAGCTCTAATTAGGAAGGTGTGGTCATGAACACACTGTTTAAACATAGTCTGTGTTTGCAGCCAATATCAAGGACAAATACAGACATTCATTAAACACGTGGCCATCTATTTCATATTGTAATTAATATGCAGCCAAATTGGAGCCTGTTGTAGCAACAGATACATACTTTATGGTTCGGTCCTGCAGTTGCATACAGGTGTAATGTCTTTGTGTCCACATACTTTTGACCATGCACCAGAAGACTTTCATATTCTTGTGGCAGACTCTCAGTATTCACTGTGTATAGATGTCTTTTGCATTCAGTATATTGATCCAGTACAAACATTATTTGAGGATATGATATTGGAAATAAAGTCCCATTAAAGGTTTTGTCTGTGATCTTTTTTTCATCTCATTTATATCTGTGTTAATTTTCTCCTCCTACAGTCTGGATCCATCCTGATAGAAGTGAAATAATGTAGAAGTTTAAGAATATACAAGGGCAACGTAACTTCCTTTTAGCCAAATCAGCTCTTATTTTAACTTCACAAACTAAAATCACACTAATCTCACGTTTCTCTCTCTCTGTTCCCCCCCCCCCCTCTCTAGTTGTGACAGGAGCCACAGATGGGATTGGGAAAGCTTACGCAGAGGAGGTGAGAGTCTTCACCTGCAACAGCGACACAAGAGGGAGTTGGGCAGTTTTCAGTTCCTGTTCCTGTCAAGCACGCTCCCTTTCATTTAGTGCCGCATCTGCTTATTAGACTTTCTGAGTATAAGGGATGTTTCAATCTAATGTTTCTCCCACTCGACACTGATTCCGATAAGTGGACTTTGTGTCAGGTGACAAGTCCTGCTCCGATACCAGTGCATTCGCAGAACAGCACGATTGCTTCTGAGTTCTTCTGAGTTCTGATTCTTCTGAGTATAAAAGGCAGCATGACTAAAGGCCAAGTAAATGACACGTGTTGCTCTGCTCCCTCTGTTCAATATGTGTGTTAGCACCTGCATCACCTCGCGTTGACGTGATCTTTGTGTTTGCAGCTCGCCCGCAGAGGCTTTGGAATCGTGCTGATCAGCCGCTCTCAGGAGAAGCTGGATGAAGTATCCAAGGTTATCTGTGAGTTTTACACATGTTGATTTTTAAACATGCTGCGTAAATACAGACAAACATGTTGGCAGACATGGAAAATGAAGGGAAGGTGAAGTGTTTCATATAAATCGCTGTGATATACAGTGTGTGTGCCTCAATATTACTCAGTTTAATCCATCAGTTGAAGTAATCCCACCTCCTGCAGTCAAGGGAAATCAACAGTACCTGTGGTCCGGAGGCACAAGACTAATATGGTTTATGTGTTAAGTATGACAGCAGCTTGACTGGAGTTCAGTCTTAATGATCCATGCAGCCGTACAGCCTCATCTATCCCGAACCTGAAACGTTGCATCCATATTGCACTGTGTAATAGTCCAGCAGAGCTAAATGACTGGCGAATAAATGATATTGCATTGAATTGCGTGTTTTGCACGAGTGATCCTTCACTGAATGGAGTTTCCAGCAGGACCCTTATGCTTTTGGCAATGAGGCAGTAAAACCTCCTGCTGGAGCTGAAAGTGAATCTGTCCAATTAAATGAACTCTTTCTCCTATGGGACGGATTTCCTCATTGATGATGAGGAATTATTTCAGGGTTTAATCGTTTTCCTTTGCCCTGCTCTTACCTTTTTCTAAGTGACTCTTTCTCGCTAATAGGTTTCTTGTATCTTTTATTGTTTCTCATATATTCATGTTAACAAACTAAATAAAAAATCTTTATGTACATTCGTGCCCTCAGCCAGCAAATGTGGTGTGGAGACTAAAACGATCGCTGCAGACTTCAGTGCCGTCAACATCTACCCTAAGATTGAAGAAGGACTCGCAGGGCTGGAGATCGGTATATTGGGTAAGCATGCAGCAGGTGCTGGGGCCACCTCACCTGTCATTATATTATATGAAGTCTGTCATGTGAAATAGAGAATTGATTTTTGAACCAAGGTCACTTAGACATCAGGAATGCTACAGTTTTTCATATTATCATAAAGGTGGACTGACTTCTTTAGCCCTCTGCTGCCCTCTGTAGATTGGAAAGAGGTATTCCACTCTGAGTTTCTCATTTAAATCAATGTAATCTTCCCTCTCATCCATCACTTTGTCAAATTTATATTGTATTTCAAATGACACGGGGCTGTTTTCTTTCTCTTGTTAACAGTGAACAATGTTGGAATATCTTACTCTTACCCTGAATTCTTCCTGAACGTTCCCAATCTCGACACTGTAAGTTGAAGGTTTATCGCTTTTTCCATTTTCTATGAATGTGTAAATAATTATATCACACAGGCTTATAAAGAATATCAATGGAGTCAATTTCCAGAACAAAATGTGACTGCACAAAGGCAGATTAAAGCAACAATATTCAACTTTTTTACCTTTAAAAAAACAAGTTTGATGGTTCAGTGACATGTGTTGCTCTCTTGGAATTAACAGAATTAATCACCACGAGTGGCTGCAGAGGGCGCTGTCGCCCAGTAAATGTTACACAGTGTTGCTTTAATAATACATTATCAAATTTCATACATAGAACTTATAATATACTGTATGTCTACCTTACAGTTATCATTAGCCACCCTAAGCTACTGGTCATATTGGACTAAGCAGCATAACTTGATGCAATAGATCATTTTACTTCTTAGATGTTAAACATTTCTTTTTTATGAGAGCATCTCAGAAGTGACATTATGAACATCCTTTACATTTTCAGGTGATAATTCAATAACCATGTTGATCTTTAACAAACCACAAGATAACAGCTCTAATTTCTACTGTTGGAATGAATGAATTCTCCACGTTCCGAGCATTGACACATGTAAGTAAATGTATAAACACACTGTCCTAATTGTGTTAATGCTCCTGTTCTTCTTGTTTCAGTTCATCGACACCATGGTCAACATTAACATAACATCAGTTTGCCAGGTAAGTGTCATTATTTTAGAACTAAGATTTAGAGAAAATCGAACTTAATAACTACATTAGAATTTCCCCTAGAGGCAATTTGGCAGTGATCAAAGTCTTGTCCGTGTTCAAAAATATTAAGAGTGTAAGGTGTGAAAATGAAATAGAGCGGAGATGATCTTGAATAAGTGATGCAGTCTGTACAACATGTACTTTGTCATGTCTCTCGGTGATTTCTGGGTTTCCCATGAGTAATGCTTGTCCATGTTTTAGATCTACTGTCGCTGTTACACACGCACACGCACACGCACACGCACACACACACACAAACACACGATGACAAAAAGCGTAGTAAGTCACTTCTCTCCCTCCTCCATGTTCGCCTGCTCCCAGAGCAACAGCTAAAGTCCACCCACTCTCTTAATACTTAATTTATGTCATTCAATATTTCTTTAAACGGCTCCCTCTGCTATCATTACCGGTCCCTTCCTCTCTTTGTCTTCCGTCCCCAACCACCTCTTCACACACAACCCACACACACACAGACACACACAAGTTTACAAATGTGCACGCACTCCTCGACACACTTGTCGACAACCCACACGCGTGAATAGAATTTTCCGTCCTTCTAATGCTTTTGCTCTGGTTCTCACACTCTCTCTCTCTTTCCTTCTTCCCTTCTCGTTTCCAGATGACTCGTCTTGTTTTGCCACAAATGGTGGAGAGGTGAGTTTGTACAAAACATATCATTAAACATAACTAATTGTAATCGAGGTAAAAGTTAGAAAAGAATCGGGATATTGATTTGAAGTCATATGGCCCAGCTCTATTGACTGTCCAAAAAAACCTTTTGCACATGTCCCAATTACTTTGTATATGACTGTATTATGAGTTTGACAAAGTTAAATCACAGTTACAAGCTGAGGAAAGTGCACATGCTACTCACCACACATTGTTTAATGCTGGAATATGCTTGCATGAAAATCTAATATTATAACTAATTGTTTTATTTTTGCAGTGAGGGGTTAAAAATGACAGGATTATTATTAGTTTTGGGGAAATAAAACATCTGTACTTTTTGTAATTGTTATAGAGTACAAAGTAAATATCTAAATTACTTTTGTCTGATGATTTTAAACTTTAGTAGTTGATGAAAATTCAGTTTAGCGAAACCTTCCCTCTCTCGGCCGTCGCACCCGTACCACAGGATTTATTCCTCAAAGTGTATTCCTCCTTGGGTTTGGATGGAATATTGTCTGACGGCTCCACGGGCTGAAGCAAAAATATCATCAAAGTGTAAATATTTAAGTATTGATGTTCCTGTGTGTTCTATCATATCAATATCTACCAGCTCCTCTTTGATGTGCAACAAGAGCAGTTTGGGCTCAGCTTGCCAGCCCCACACAGCACCGATTTCTCTTTTCATCCAGGGATTGATTTCAGAGTGAAGTGTTTGTTGCATGTCCCCCTTGTCTTTCTTATTTTATTATTTTTTCCCAGCATAAAAGAACATTTGCCTTGTATCCCTGTGTCTTGCAGGAAGAAGGGGGCCATCCTCAACATCTCCTCCGCCAGTGGGATGTACCCTGTTCCTCTTCTCTCTGTCTACTCTGCCTCCAAGGTAATTTCAACACATGGCTGATGACCTTTTCTTCAACTGTAATATGTAGATGCCTCCCTGCATCATTAGGGATTTACATCACACACATATATATATATATGTGGTCCACGAGGGGAAATCTATCTTTGTACTCATGTTGTGAATTATTCCGTGTAATTCACCAACATGCATCGAGGCAGAACCGAACTACCATCGTGGACAGATGTTAGTTCAACATTTATGTAGATGTATGGACACAGTGAGGGATGGTCCCTTTTCATATCTGCTGTTTTAATTGTTGAATTCAATATAAACAAGTCGGTGACTAACTTGTGTCCCGAGGAATCTAACCTATTAAAAGTGTTTATAGGGAGCATGTGGCATCATAATGTTTTATAAGCCTCTCACGTGTGTTTGTTAGCTTAAAAAAACAACCTGCTGTTCACACTTTCAGCTGATTAATGTGCTTGTGTCTTAATACTGGGTCATGTTTACCCACTAAATCGCAGTTTGGTTGAAAAGTGCATCTAAAATACGTCCAGGGTGAACCTCTGGTTTAATGCTCGATTTAATGTTCTTTACAAATGTACATGAACTCTGTTTGCACATATTTCCGTTTGGACAGCTTTTGTGTTGAATATCTTCTACTCTCTTTCTCTAAGAATTCAAATCCCTTCTTGGCATAAGGTGTATAGTTATACTTTTGTCCTTGTGACCTGCCTGTGTCTTAAATAGGCGTTTGTGGACTTCTTCTCACGAGGACTGCAAGCTGAATACAAGGGCAAAGGCATCATCATCCAGGTAAACCATGAACCAACTTTAGTTCTTCTGCTGAACCCCCACATGTCTGGTGGCTCATAACTATAATAAGAAATGTAATTTGAAGAAAAAGACTTATAACCATATTGATTCCTTCTTTTTTTGTTCCAGAGCGTTCTGCCATTTTTCGTTGCAACCAAGATGAGTAAAATCCGTCGGGCTACGCTGGACAAGCCCACTCCGGAACGCTACGTCACAGCCGAGCTCAACACTGTGGGGCTCCAGACCCAGACCAATGGATACCTGCCCCACGCCATCTTAGTAAGTGGGGATATGAAATGTTTGGAGTAAAGAAAGAAGAGACGAATTGTCTAATATCTCTTCAGATCTTGACATTTTCAGATTTCGATTGTCATAAAATAGACCCAAATTTGTCTATTTCAAACACCAGAGGTCAAATTAATTCCTCCGTCATATTCATTCATTTCGAAAACATGTTTAAACAAAACATGAACGAGAAAACAAAAAAAAACCCATCACAGCTTCATCCCATAAATATTTAATCCATTTTTTTAAAAAGAACATTTTAAATTTGATCAGGGTGACGCATGTTTTCAATTCGTCACTGCAGTTGTTCCATAATTCAACTCCCTTGATGCACTTCAAGCTGGATGTTGTTTCTTTAAAAAAAAACACTTAAAGTTCCTACAAAACTTCATTGTCGTTCCAAACTTTTAGGCTTTTTATTAAATGCCTTTGCGACGACTGTTGTTAAGAGCGTTGACGTGATGGAAACTGACACTGGCCGGAGAAAATGACTCAAGATCTGCTGACGGTGCCTCAGCCGCAGGACAATTATTCATTTGTACACTGAAGTCTATTGTAGCCTAAAACAACTGAAATTAACCTTGAACTTTTAAGCCAACCGAATGGCTGTTTGAGGTCAAGCCAGCACAACCGCATCATATAGTGGTTTAATTAACACACAACTGGTGTCTCTGCCGTTATGGATCTGGTGCGGCGTTGCACTAATCAAAGGCAGCGGAGGTCTGAAAAAAACGGCACCGAAAAAAACCTCATCAGGCTGCAACTCCGCTTAATACAAAAGAGCCTCGGAGCGGCTCATCTCCATTCACTGAATTAATTTTGTGTCAACAGTTGCTCACGCGTCTGTCAAAAGGTAAACATCCTCTGAAATAATGGAGTGGGATGTTTCACTACCTTGCAGCACTGCCTGCATCCTAACACTGTTGTTTCTCTGTAGAGACATCAGAGCGTCAGACATGAGACAGAAAACCTTGTTCCCGTTTCTCGGGCAGGCGTCTTCTCTTTAGCAGAGGTCACACAGAAACAGGCAGTTTGAAGTCCCCCTTGAGTTTCTTCATCTTGTGTTTGAAGCCGTTGAACTGCGCGACCTGAATGCCAATGATCGTGTTTATTATACATATCAACAGCCGCAGCATGAATTACAATATTCATGAGGTCAATAAATCATACACAAAGCTTTCGTTGTTCCTGTGCAGTCCAGTGTCGATAAGGTAAACGCGGCACAGATCGTTCCCGTCATCACCTCCCCGTGTTTCACTAAACCACCGGCTGCAGACGAGTTGTGTCCGTCATTATTATCCGATAATCCCCTCGAACTGTGCAGCGCAGCTCGGCCCCGTTTCCCAGTAATAATCCACAGTTCACCGGTCTCTAATTTAGACAGTTATCTAACTGCAGTCTGGAACCTTCTGCATGTTGAGAAGATTCATTTATTCTGTCACCTTTACTGTACATAATTTGTTTTTACATCTTAGACCTAAAGGAGTAATACAATTAAATGTATGTGGAAGTTCGAAGGCCTCTCCCCAAAATGAATACAAACCCAAATCAAATCAAGGCACGTTTATTTATGCAGAGTTTGTTTAAGGTGTTTAACAAGCAAAAGATGCAGGCAAGATTAAACCCCAAATTGATTAAGATAAATAATATTACCACAACATTTATTATTTTTGGGAAGTCTTTCTTTTTAGCTCCAAGGGAAACGTCTAACTTTGAACACTGGTCACCACTATCTGACAACGCCCTGCAGATGTTAGAACTCAGCAAACCCAATGTTTTGAGCCCAGAGCGCTGAGTCACTTGGAGAAAATACGCAGGCCCTTGAAATAAAGTCTGTGTTTAAATTGGAGCCAGAGCATAAATCTGAGAATTGTGTCGTCTCTCGTCTGACGTTGGTTGGTATTCAAAGCGAGTAGCAGCATTTTGAACGAGTTGCAACCCTCTAATGGTTTTAGTGGGGTGGCCAGTAATAGGTGCATTACAGTATTTCAGCCTTCAGGAGATAAACACTTTAGCTGTTCTAAATCTCGCCTGGGTACAAAGTGTTTTGATTAAAATGTGCTTTTAAGATCCTAGAGTTATGATTTTGACACCACTTTGATGTGGGCACTCAAATATAAATACAAATCTAAGATAACATCAAGATTTTTATCATGGGTGTTACTTGATACTTGTAGATCCTCGTTTTTTCGAGAATTATTTTGGTCTTATCTTTATTTATAGAGGGGTGGTTTGTTTTATTTTTCCTTCTCAAGGCACCGACACAGTGAGTTGATGGAACCAGAGTCATTTAATGAAAGTGCTGCATAGATCTGGGTGTCGTCTGCGTGGCCATGGAAGGCATCCTGATGGATTAGAGAATTTAACCAAGAGGAAACAGGAAAGGGTTGAATAGGAAGGGGGCCAAGAATGGATCCGTGTGGGACTCCATATGTGGGACTTCTATAAGATGACAATATATCCTCTGCCTTATAAATATGAACTAAGACACATTAGAACTATTCAATATCAAATGCAGGGATAAGACCCAATAACACCAGGATAGTTACACTCCCGGAATCATTATTTAGAGTGTCATATAAAAATCTTTGTGATATGATGTGGATGGAAACCTGAATGGAATCGATGATAAATTCATCTGCCAGAACTTTATTGATTTGATTAAAAACGACTTTCTCAAAAATCTTGCTTATGCAGAGAAGATTAAAGAGACTTAATTGTGTAGTTGTGAAATATTGAAGCTTCCAGATTTCTACTTTTCATTTTGAAGCTTCACTAAAGCTTCACTAACACTTTTTTAGTGATGTTGGAAATATGCCTGAGAGTAATGAGCCAATTACAATGTACAACAAATCCATTGCCAAAGAGATAAAAAGAGAAACACTTACAAATCATTTAAGATGCTGCATTAAAACAAGTTGGGCCACTTCTGTTTCGGCTGTGCTAAACATTTCCAACAAAAGTTCAGAAAAGAGTTTAAGTTGTGTCCTGTTCTCACAACCAGGAAGCAAAACGTTGTCGTCATCTCCCAGTAGAAGACGTCCCTCAGTGTTTTTATCAACATTCAACCATTTTCATAATTTAAAAAAAAGAATGAAGCTTTTAAGTAAATTAGCATGAGGAACGGAAATAATACAATTAAGAGGAAATCTATCTGTAATGAATTTAAAGTGGAAATGATAAGTCAATGGATGAACCATAAAACCGCTCCTCACTTAAGAAGAGGATTAAAGACCGTGGGGGGTTTCCTCAGAACACAGTCAGCTGTTTTAACTGCCACACTGTGGAAGCTGCTGAATTGACACTACAAAAAACATAAAAACGATTTTTATTGCTGCTATTTAAACGGCTTACTATTGAACAATACTGGAATTAGAGAAAAACAAATGTAACTCTGGTGAATAAGTTCGGGGAGATAAGTTTTCCTTATTTTTTGCAACTGACAACTACAAAGTTGTTTTTTGCGAAAACGCCCGAGGGACGCGTGCGGAAATGGAAATGTTCCGGTGATTTGTATGCAGAAGGTGCCGCTACTGTAGAGATTTGTAAAACAGAGGTTGTAACTTCACTCGTGCATAATTTGAGAAGAGCACAGGTTTTAACACGGAGCAGAGGCTTGAATTTTCCTTGTGCACAAACTCGCCTTTTTTCCGACAGTCGTGGCTCCTCTGGGTGTGGAAATTAATAATGAATGCTCATCTGTTATTTGTAAATGCCACCAGCTGACCATGTAATTTCTAATCTGAAGGGCTGGGTGACCACGGCTCTGCTGCCTGCCAAGATCCTCAACAGCTACATGATGGGGATGGGGTTGTCCCAGCGCGCTCATTACCTCAAGAAACAGAAGCAGGGATAGATCGAGCGGCAGCGGCTGACAGAGGGGACCATGTGTTAACGACTCGTCCAAACATCATCATCATCATCACCATCTTGGACCACGAAGAGGGAATGTGACAGTTTCTGAACAACACCTACTCCAACATCTATTCACAGATGATGTGAAGCAGAATCTGGCCACAGTTGTCAACAGTGTGTAACATAATGACTAGTTGATCAGATGTTTAACGAAAGACACATTAACAAGGAAACTAAAACCAACTTTGAAAACTAATCCTCTGGCGCTAAATCGTTATCGTAAATTAAATCTACAGGAGAAGGGGAAGGTTGTAGAAAATGCGTGTGTTTGCTTGTGTGCGTGTTTGAGACTCGTAGGACGATGGACGGAGGCTTGTACAACTCTTTCTAAATGACTTGAGCTAAGTGTTATAAAGGAGGGACGACGGGTATTAAGATGTGATGTGTTTACAAACTCGATTTTCAAATTTATTCCAACAACCAAATCTGCAAATGAGACCAATGAAATGATGTTTAACCTTTTGACTTTGTGTTTTAAAATCTACATTATGTTGACTGTCGGTGTTCATACAGTTCGTCAGTAGTTTAGTCTCATGTTTCACTTGCCTGGGCTCAGATATCAACTCTAAGTTATTCTGCATTAATCCCAATGGACACTTTGTACCTAACGTTTTGCTAATACTACTGTTAAAGTGCAGCAGCTGGGGAAGTCAGTTCTAGTCTTATTGATTTTCTCTTGGAGTGGTGGCATTAGGGGTATATTCCTTAAAGCTGGGAAGCAGAAAAGCTCAATATCTGGATGCTATTGTTATGTCCTGACGATGGAAAATTGCATTTGTCCATCCAGTCTACAATAAATATGCTTTTCAAATAACCTCACGCCGTCATATGCCTTCTTCTTTTCACCTATTGTGTTTTAAATCAGTTTGTAAGGGACACATTTTAGGCTATTTTACACTGAGGCCTACACAAACATCTGAACTTTAGGCATTAAAATGTCCTAAATATGATAAAACATTAGATACTAGGTCCTAAATATGTTCAAGTCTTAATTATGTTGTTGTCAAAGACTAAAAATGGACGACGCGTCTCCCTTTTTCCAGAAATGAAGCTAAAATGCCCCAGATACAGACGCCGCCATCTTGTGTATTTGGAGTTTGCAAAGTAGCAATCGGTATGACGCTGTGATGTCGGTGTCTCGTTGATGTATAAGCTCGACCAATAGTGAGTCAGTCTTAGCTGTCACTAACATGGAGGAGGCGGGATTTATGACCCATACTGCTGCCAGCCACCAGGTGGTGATCTAGATGCGTTTGGCTTCACGTTTGAGGAGCTGTCACGTCGTCCATCTTTATTTACAGACTATGGTTAACGTTCATTTAAAGCTACCTCCGTGCATAGTTTGAAACATCTCTGTATGTTGGAGTTTATTCTCAGTCATGCAGGTATTACAACGATGTAATCAAACTACAAACAAACACCTGCAGAATGAATCTGGATGCACTCTGCTTGGACGTGGGAGAAACTACAGATACTGTCTCTGCCTGTGGTTTGGGAGATAACGTGGTGTAACGAGGGATACTCTTCTACTCGGCTACTTCACCTTATACCAGGACGTTTAAGTAATGCAGGGACCTTGATATGACACCTTCATATCTTGGTCTTAAAAAGTTAAACTTCTTGAAACCTGCAGAAACCCTGTAAGAGAACAGTGTTAGTTTTAATTTGGAACAGAATTTAGAGTCATATATAAAATGTATAATGTGTATTAATCTCAAGTATCATCTTTGTCAAGTAGCCAAACACAACCAAAGTCCACAAACTCCACAAACATGCTGATATTTATGGTTATGTGCTTTACAACCTTTTCAATATCAGCTCACACGACTTCCTCCAGTGATTCTGACCGTCCTCCGTCATTTTTCACAGCTCCCACAAATGTGTTCCTTTCTCACCTCTCCGCCTCTTCCCTCCCAAGCATCACCATCCAGTTCCCATGCCAACAGTTTCTGAGAGATCATTCCGGTGCGCAGGTATGGAAGCTGCGGAAATGTGTCATCGCTGAGGCTGTGGGAGGGAAGAGGAGCTCAGTGTGTGGAGGGATGCCCAAAGGAAGAAAGGAGTGGGTTGCAGAGATGTATATAAAGAGGAGCTCAGTGGTGCTGGAGTCCACTGCTCGATCAGACTCTCTCACACACACACACACACACACACACACTGTGCGTTCAGAGCGAAGAGCAAAAAGGAGCAAAACAGGATCTTTCAAATCAAGCAGAACCCTCAGGACTGAATATTAAACAGCTCTGATTGAGTCTTTTATACATTTTTCCAACTTTTTTTTTGCATAATCTGTCCCACGGCAGAGGAGCAGCTGACCAGAAACAGCAGATTTTTCAAACATAAGGGCTTTAAATCCTGCGTCGACTCCCGAGCTTCACTGTCGAACAGCTCATCATACGCACATTTGGGCCACCGTTCATCATGGCGACCAGCATGGACAGGCTCCCTGCCCATCTGCTGCCTTTGGTGATGGAGGAGTTCCCCCATTCTCTGGCCACGGCGTGCGTGTGCAGGGCCGGACGGCGGGAGCCACGCCTCCACTGCGTGCAGTGTGGCATCATCGAGGAGGAGGAGGAGGACTGCTCCACCCTGGAGGAGGACCAAGCCCAGCGCTCCTTCCTGCAGACCGTGGAGAGCCTGAGGAGGAGCACCAGATGAGCTCCTCCAGATGAAGCTCTGGCACCGCGCTGACACCTCTGACCCATTTGGCTTCCCTGCAAAACCAGTTCAGAGACCAGCAGATGTCCACGGTTTCCCGGATGCAGACTGTGCTGACTTGGAAACCTCTGTGGGTGGCGATGGATGAGACTGAGCTGAGTCAGGACCCTCAGAACTGTGACGGAGCGAATAACGGTCGAAAGCTGCTGGCAGTGAAACACTGTGTTTTATTCATGCTTACGAAGCAAATTTGATTTTATTCTGCAAATGATTATTTTCTGTCAACTTGTTATTGTATCGATGCCACGATTGCTTTGCCTGCTGCTGAGATACATAAATCTGATGTTTTAGCATTTTTTTGTGGTCTGTCTTCTCTTTTACTTACAGAAAATAATGTTGACAACTCAAACAAACGTCATACATTAAGTTTCCTTTTCATTTTAATTCAAGTCCAATGCTAGAATCCATGTTTTGTTCAGTGGGGGGGGGGGGGGGGGGGGGGGGGGGGGGGGGGAATGTTGGTTTGCAGAAACACATCAGACTGTTTCCGAGTTTCCATGTGGTGGCACTATTGATACACTTTCTTGAGACAAACAGCACAAACTGTGCAGTGCAACGCAAAACAGTCTCCTGCTCCTGCTCCAGCCCACACATGCATATTAGCACCTGCAATCCTGAAACTACCCCCCCGATATAATTCAACTGTGAATAAAATTTGATTTACCCGTGATTGTTTCCGAGAAAACAAACAAAAGACACGGTGGTGAATCATGAGGCCGCAGCAGCAGACGATAACACATTCATCCTGCAGCCTGTTGTGCAACCTCCCTCCCTGGGTCCTGCAAGGAGAAAACAACCCCCCCCCCCCCCCCTTGACTTGTGTGGATTTCTCACATATCTTGTCCTCTAATGACCAGTTTCTTCACCATGTTTACTGTCGTCAAGGCACTTGTTGTCGTCATCTGTGCGTACAAAGCAGAGACAGACCATTAAGAAGCAGGATGAATGAACAGCTGTTTTAATTTTGGATGTGTTTTCTCTATTTCTTGATCATTTTCAGAAAATAGCAAAAACTGATTTTTGAGAAATACGCCGTGCAGATGTCTGCTGCACAAATAAAGTGGATTCCACTACGCACCAGCTGCAGCTGGTTTGACTTTTGTTTGTTTAAATATCTGTTCTTTTGAGAGCTTTTAAAAAAAAATTGGCATTCATGAGAACAACTTGTTTTCTTTCATTCAGTCTGACACTATTTTGTTTAAATATTCATACAAATAGAATCTAAATGTTGTTAACTAATGAATAAACTATTACGTAAGTACATGTCTCTTTTTTATCTGATAGAGTTTTGATCATAAGTTTGGATAATCACAGGTAAAAGTTATTCAAAACCAGTTAGTAAATCTAAAACACAGTTAAATTTGAATAAAATAAAACTTTTGAAACTTTTTATTTTTCTATTGTGGTATTTATCATATAATTTTTTATATTCATCTCTGTACCCATATATTTCTGAGATTAGGAGACTGTAATAAAACTGCCGAAATCTTTTAATGGTAAATCCATGTGGAATGAATGTTTAAATAATCTGTAAGCAAAATACATTATTTAGCATTTTATATATATTTTGAGAGATGAATAAAAGTATAAATGGATTGATGTCTATTTGTGTAAGTTTATGTGAACTCTGCCTCTGTGCTAATATCCAGATAAACTAGACGCTCAATGTGAAAGTTTAGTGCGTTTGAAAACTAAATACAACTTCTTAATTGAGCTGAGTCGAGAAGAAAAATTCTCTGGCTTTTTTATATAGAAAACATTTAATAAATCATTTGAAAAAGTTATTCGCGCATTCATCAATAATTGGAATGAATCATTCATTGAAGCTTAGTTTCATCACAGAAGTTTTGAAAGTTCTATAAAGATTGGACGAAAATGACTTTTTTTTATTTCTAATGTCAAGATCAGAGCTGAAATCATTAGTTTTATTAATAGTGAATTTACAGAAGGATGAAAAATAATAAATTAATATGTCTGTTGACTTTAAAGCAAAACAGTCAAATATTGAATGGTTCCATCTTTGTGTTTTCACTGTGATCGGATGTTTAACAGACTAAACTAATCGAGCAATCGAAAAGTTAATCAGCACAGGTAGCAGCCATGGACTGAACTTTGACCTTTGACCTATCTAGGGTTATGACACAGATGAACATTCGTTTGGAGTCAGTGGGAGGCGTGACTTAGAAGCTAATCAGAAAATATAATTAAATTTTTTTCTTATAAGGATATGAATAACCCAATAACAGAGATATGAGCTATTTGTCCAGGGGAGCGATGAGATCTGATCTGATTTGGAGTCTGTGGGTCACGAGACACTGAAGCGGTTAATGCAGCAGTCTGATTTATTTGAAGTGGGATTTATCGACGGCCCCTAAGTGAAAGCCCATCCAACCTGAACCCGACTTCGGTGCAGAGTCAGGGTCACACTCACCTGTTCCTCGTGGTCGGGCCTTCACGCGATCAGAGGATCCTCCAGAACCAACAGGAGCTTCCACATCACAGCCGCTCACATGGAAACCTTCAGAAACACACATTCACCCTACTCTTCTTCAGTCTGTGTCACAGGTAAGTTGTTATTTCTCTTTGTGTCCTCTCAATGCTTTGAGTTTGGGGCTGACTGACTTCCTACCTGTACTGGTCTCAGTGGTGGAGATGATTTGTGTTGAGGTTGTTGTTCGACACATGTAAACTGATCATGTCGTTGGAGTTACAGTCGTTTCTGTTGGACCCTTGTCACAGCAGCCATTTTTTTAAATGAAACAGTTGGTAAAAACTCAGGTGTTCACTTTATTTAAGGGTCTTTACCGAATGAAACTGGAACCTGTTCAGGTCCAAGATGTTTTCACTGCTCTCCCTTCATCTGTTGGTTGGTTTGGTTTGGTTTGTCCATCAGCAGAAACTGATTTCCATGAAACTCGATGGAAGGATGTCTAACATCGCAAGCATCTTTTCTTTTTTGGACATTGTCACTGGATACGTTCAGATGGACACCATTAATCTGATATTAACCAGATTAAGTCATTAGTCTGAATAAAACACTGTCATGTAAACTGCATTTTTGATGAACCTGAATAAGGTCATTTGGTAAAAGTAATAATCAAACTACAATCCCACTCAGTGGAGCGCAGATCTCCACCAAGGCCCAACAGTCCCTTCATCTAAACCACATTTAAATTCACTAGATCCAGATTTTTATTTGGGATCTGCACCAAATTGCAAACACTCAAAATATTCTCTCGTGACTCAGACCAACTGCTCCATGATGCACTTCCTGTCTTCAAGGAGCAGGATGTAATGAGTCATCTTCAGATCGTGCTCTTAAATATGAGAACAACAACATGAATGGAATATTTTAATATAACTCATTATGTCAAGAGCCAGATAAAAAAACCTCAATTATCCTTAAACCTGCTCAGCCCCACGATCCAGACTCCACCAAACTCTACACAAAGATTCAAACACACACTCTAACTTGTGTTTCCCCTTAACCTCCTCCTGATGGGAAGCAATCGTCAGCACTATTTATTGTTTCATTTATGTTGTAACGAAATCTGAATAATTCGTTTTTTTGGTTCTGAGCGAATTGTTGCTGTTGTTTTTGGAGCGTGTTGCCGCTCGCCTCCTGCAGACACTTGGGTCCTGCACACAGAGAAGCGCTCACTTGGCTTCAGGGATGTAAACACGACGCCTGTGTTGGTCCCATTAACATAATTAATATTTGCTTCATCGGAAACTGACGCTCTGTCACGCGCACAAATTAGCTTGTCACATTCATTATTTCTCCTCACAGTCCAGCGACGACCGCAGAACTATTAAAAACTCAGGCAGAATGGCTCCGTGTGACAAATGTCGACTATTCTTCACGTCATAATTACCTCCTCGCTGCTGAGCTGCTGTTCCCCATCGTCGTCCTGATGCTCCGCTCATTGTCGCCCTCGTATCCTCCGCCTGACGTCTGCTGCTCGTCGCCATATTTCACCAGAGGAGATTGTCTGCACCGCCGAGCCCCGAGGTGCTGTGGTTTTAATATGTATAAGTTCCTAATTATCCACAGCACAGCCGATGTGTCTCGGCCTGCCGCTGGTTTATCAGGTGGATGTCCTGGGTTAGTTTTTTCTTTCGTATCCATCTCGGTTCACAAATTTGCCAACTCTGTAAGAACACAACCGCCCCACCCCCCCCAAACCTCAGCAGCCCGGCCTCAACCTGTAGGGCCCTCTGAGTCTAAGCTCCCAGATTGTGGCTCCATAGCTGCTGCTGAGCCGGGGTTGGAGTTTGCTTGTGGGGACTGACGAGCTCAGCGTCTGACTCCAAATATCATCTCTGAACTCGTATTCATGCAATAAATCTGTTCAGCTAGAGTTTCCTGCCTGGGAAGAAAAAAAACAACTGAAAATATACACGATCATTTTAGGATTCTTAAGTTTTGAAGGACGATTTGAAGTGATTCACGCAGGGACGTGTGACACAGCAACTTGTGGTATAACCCTGACCAACATTTTATTTTTCGTTTTTAAAATCTATCCTCTTACTATATTTATTCCATCACTTGGGTATTGACACAGTCGCTGGGCTCAAACTGAAGCGCTGGATACATTTTGAGTTTATTCTCTCTCACATACTTCTGTGTATTGTTCCTTTTGTGGATGAAGAACTCGTAATAATGACAAACAAATGCTGAACACTCGGGCGTACGTACGAGCACCGATCCTCATTCTCCCACCGCAGTCTGCTCACTGAGCACACGTACGTACGTGATTGGACTTGCCCTTCCATCCCACTTGCCGCGCCCCCGCCAAGCGCTGCCACGTTGGCGGGTTCACTCCATGCGGGCACGGCATGCTATTAAAGGGCTTATTTGTATAATTTACCACTTCTAATTCCAAAGGCTCAGCCATATTGACAGGAACATTCAAGGCTAAATTGAGTGTGAAGATTGAGAGGAATTAATGTCGGCTGGACTGGGAGCTGAAGACGCGTGTCTTCGCTGGGCCCTCGGCCGCCGCAAGGACGAGAGTCTGAGCTGGATTTGTACGTTAAAGGTTGACTTAGCAAAGTCAATAATTGAGCTACTCTGTGGGACTTGGTCCGGCCCAAAGCAATCAGCCATTCTTTTCTGTTGGACGAGAGGAGAGCGGCGAGCAATCTAATATGACTGTGAGGCTTGTGCGAGGAACAAAAACAAACTGAAAAGGGAATTTGTTTTGTAAAGGAACAGATTTTTTTTTACAATTTGAGGTCAGGTTGTGTTTTTTTTCCTGCTCCCGTATCAGATGGTTCTTTGTAATATACCTTTACCTCCGCCGGGGGGGTGGGGGGGGGGTATGTTTCCTTTGCTGTTTACCTGTCCCTGAACAGGATAACTTAAAAAAACTTTAAAGATTCCAACGAAACTTGGTGGAAGGATGGGACCTAAAGTTTGCTGTGGATCCGGACGAAGCGGGGCATCCAGGAATGTCTTTGCTCTTTTTATGTTTTTGACATTTGCACTGATTCCCCATGAAATAAATCTGGCCTATTTGGGCGACAGACATCTATCAAAGTGTAATTTGCTGCAGCATGTTTGAAATCAAGGAGACTGTGCTGAGGTCTGTGCTCTACTGAGTGGCATTCCACTTTTACTACATTTAGCAAGGTCACACGAATGGGAAAGTGGTCTCAGACTTGTGTATGTATCGTTTTGCACAATGTTTGTATTTATTTACTGTTTAATCACTATTTGATTTTAGATTTTTTTTATATCTATGACCTTGGTGAAGGTCAAACATCTGGACTGAACAGACGTTAGACCTTCAGCTATCATAGGATGAGATGCATTAGGTTGACGTCTGGAGCTGAAAGGAGAAATCCCCTGTTGCTGCTGCTGCTGCTGCATCAGGCTGAAGTTGCTTTGATGAGAGTGCGTGTTGAGTTGGAGGTTAGATTAAGGTTGGACACTGCACAGCTGGATGTTTGTCGGTAGCTCTGTGTTGTTTGCATCAGCGACTGTGATCAGACAGATAAACTGTGGAGATTAACTTCAATCTCCTGCTGCTCGTCTGATGTGGACTCAGTCATTAGCTGTATCTATAACGACGGCCCGGTGCTCTCTGGTTTCACTCTGAGCGAATAGAGCAACTGTGGTTTGGGGGGGGGGGGGGGGGGGGTGAAGTGATTGAATCAATTTATAAAAACAAACCAATTCCCCTTTTTGTCCTGGAGTCAACTTAAACACACTGTAGTCCGTTTAGGGTTGTGAGTTTGGTCACATGGAAACTGTGTCATGCTAATAAAGTACAAGTCAGATTTTTGTCCTTGTCTTCGCCCTCAATGTTAAAACTTCCCAGCATAACGATGTGGTCGAGAGATTCTCTCCATCGCCTTCGCCTACACCTGCAGATTACACAGCTGAATGGACCTGCTCAGGTGCTGTAGAGAGGAAATACAAGACAGCATGATCACTGGAAGGTGAGTGAACTATTACAAAATTAAGACGTGTACTGTTTCATTTCATTATTTCATTTGTATTCTCCCAAACAAAGCAGCTGTCGTATCACGTGTTTTCTCCAGAAGTGGCAGATTTCAGGGGGTGATGAGGCCTGACTGTCACTTCTGTCCGAGTCATGCGCCTGATGTGCGCCGCCTGCCTTCCTCAGGCTTCGTGGAGAGTCTGAAGAACGAGTCGCGTGATGCAGACACAACGAACTCTATTTAACGGGGTTTAATTCCGGATCCGGTTACTGGTCGACTAAAGGTTCTGATCCGATGCATCTTCTCGTTATTTTTCTGTGAGCAACGAGCAGTGTAGAGAACCTGCAGGTTGCCTTATTGTTAGGTTTGTCATTTATAGCCGACGCTGACTGTTGCTTACGTCTCATTGAGTAGATGATATCGACTGTGGCTTAATTAATGTTAATACTCTGACGCTGCACTGAAACTTTGAGTCTGTTGGTTCATTCTCTCTCTCCTCTGTGTTTCTTTCTCCTCTCTCTCTCTCTCTCTCTCTCTCTCTCTCTCTCTCTGAGTGCATGGTGGGAGTGAGTGTGGTGAGTGACCTGGAAAGTGTGTTGAGATTGTTTGTTTTTTCTAACTTTTCTTTGCTCCTTTTTCCCTCTTTACTTACAGTAGAGGTGTTTTTTGTTTCTGTGTGAGTTACAGTGTGTGTAGCAGTTTAGTTGGTAGCTGCCGGTGTGTTTGTGCAGCATGGCTGCTGCAGGTGGAGGCTACGGCCTCCACAAGCTAACACGCCGACATGGCATCAAACTATGTCCGGCTGTGGACTGCTCTATTGAAGAGGTCAGTCTGGCTGTAGGTGAGGTTGTGGGGTATGGTAGTGTTAAGTCTGCCTCACGAATGAACAGCGCTGTGGTGGTTTTTGTAGACAGTATAGACAAAGCTAACCAGCTACTGGAGAGTGGAGTTGTGATTCAGGGCTCCCTCACACCTGTGTTGTCCCTGGCTAACCCTGTCCAAAAGGTCCTAATCTCTAATGTCCCCCCGTTTCTGAAGAATGAGCTCTTAGAGAAAGAGCTGGCAAGACATGGACAGTTAATGTCCCCGATTAAAATGATCCCCGTATACAGCAAATCTCCACATCTAAAACATGTGGTGTCTTTCAGGAGACAGGTGTTCATGGTACTAAAAAAGAGTCAGGAAGAACTAAACTTGGTCTTCAGGTTCAAAATTGAGGATTTTAATTACACAGTGCATGTGACATCAGGACAAATGAAGTGTTTTGGCTGTGGGAAAGAGGGACATCTGATCCGCTTGTGCCCAGAAAGAGCTGGTGGGAGCCGGTCGGCTGCTTCCGCATCGGCGCCTCCGCCGGCCTCGGCCGGTGGTGGTTCCGCTGCTCCGGCATCGGGCTCCCCGCCGGCCTCGGCCGGTGGTGGTTCTGCTGCTTCCGCATCGGCGCCTCCGCCGGCCGTGGCCGGTGGTGGTTCCGCTGCTCCGGCATCGGGCCCTCCGCCGGCCGTGGCCGGTGGTGGTTCCGCTGCTCCGGCGTCGGGCCCCCCGCCTGCCGGGGCCGGTGGTGGTTCCGCTGCTCCTGCATCGGGCCCCCCGCCTGCCGTGGCCGGTGGTGGTTCCGCTGCTCCTGCATCGGGGCCCCCGCCTGCCGGGGCCAGGGGGGTGGTTCCGCTGCTCCGGCATCGGGCCCTCCGCCGGCCGTGGCTGGTGGTGGTTCCGCTGCTCCGGCATCGGGCCCCCCGCCTGCCGGGGCCGGTGGTGGTTCCGCTGCTCCTGCATCGGGCCCCCCGCCTGCCGTGGCCGGTGGTGGTTCCGCTGCTCCGGCATCGGGCCCCCCGCCTGCCGGGGCCGGTGGTGGTTCCGCTGCTCCTGCATCGGGGCCCCCGCCTGCCGGGGCCAGGGGGGTGGTTCCGCTGCTCCTGCATCGGGCCCCCCGCCTGCCTCGGGTGGTGCTGAGGACTCTGTTCTGATGGAGCCACGGAGCGACACACAAGGTTCACAGGAGGAGAACAGTGAGGACAACCATCAGGAGAACAAGGTGAGAGACAGGCACACAGCCACTAGAGTCGCGGAGTCAGTGCTCACGGATGAGGAAGATTTTTTGATGGAGGAAGATCTCCTCAAGCTGGCAACCAAAAGAAAAAGCCCAGAAAACAAAACAAATAGTGAACAAGCTAAAAAAGTGACAAAGATAAACCCACCGTGTTCTTCCTCTCAGTCAGAGGACAGAAGCTTAGCAGAAGCTAAAGAACGGCAAGGCTCCAGGCATCGACGGACTTCCTGCGGATTTCTACAAGGTTTTCTGGCCGGTGATTGGAGGAGATCTGCTGTTGGTCCTCAGAGACAGTTTCAACAAAGGACAGCTACCTTTGAGCTGCAGGAGAGCGGTCCTCACCCTTCTCCCCAAAAAGGGAGATCTTCAGGAGATAAGGAACTGGCGACCAGTAGCTCTGCTCTGCACGGACTATAAACTTTTGTCCAAAGTGTTGGCCACGAGGCTGAGAAAAGTGATGGAGCATGTCATTCATGTAGACCAGACCTATTGCGTGCCCAGCCGGCTGATATCTGATAATATTACCCTGATTCGTGATATTTTGGACCTCTCCGGTTCTTCGGGCTGTGAACTTGGTCTTATTTCTATAGATCAAGAAAAGGCTTTTGACCGGGTTGAACACAGATACTTGTGGCAGACGCTGCAGGTGTTTGGGTTCAGCCCTGGGCTCATAGCCATGATCCGGACATTGTACAGTGACATTGAGAGTGTTTTAAAGATTAATGGTGGTTTAAGTTCTCCTTTTAAAGTCCAGAGGGGAATCAGACAGGGCTGCTCTCTATCTGGCATGCTATACTCGCTAGCCATAGAGCCGCTCCTGCACAGACTGAGGGTACAGCTGTCAGGTGTGAATCTCCCAGGGTGTCCACAAGCTCTGAAAGTCTCTGCGTATGCTGACGATGTCATGGTCCTTGTTAACAAACAAAATGACATCGACGTGCTGGCTGAAACTGTAGACCAGTTCGGCAAAATATCATCAGCAAAAATTAACTGGGGAAAAAGTGAAGCCTTAGCAGTGGGAACTGAGCTGAGCAGAGAGCTGGTGTTACCGGGGGGGTTGACCTGGAAGAAAGAAGGTCTTAGATATCTGGGCATCTATCTTGGGGATGCAACCTTCATGGGAAAAAACTGGGACAATGTCTTAGAGAAGGTAGAAGGGCGTCTCACAAAATGGAAGTGGCTTTGCCCACACATGTCTTTTAAAGGCCGCATCCTCATCATTAATAACCTGGTTTCCTCCATGCTATGGCACCGACTGGCATGTGTGGACCCCCCAGCACGTCTGCTGGCCAGAATACAGGCTGTGATGGTGGACTTCTTCTGGGACCGTCTGCACTGGGTCCCACAGAGTGTCCTCTTTCTGCCTAAGGAGGAGGGGGGACATGGACTTGTCCACTTGGCGAGCAGGGGGGCCGCCTTCAGGCTCCGGTTCGTCCAAAGACTCCTGAGTGGACCTGTGGACCTGGTCTGGAGACCCGTAGCCCGAGCCATACTAGAGCGGTGTGGTGGGCTGGGCCTGGCTGAGTCGTTGTTTCTCATGGAATTAAATGGATGTAAGTTGGACAACCTTCCAGTGTTCTACAAAGGACTGCTCAAAGTGTGGGGAATGTTCCACAAAGAGAGACTGAAGAACTGTGACTCTCTGTTCTGGCTCCTCAAAGAGCCTGTGGTCCACGGGACTCGGCTCCGGAGTGATGCAGAACCGGGCCTACCTCAGAAACTGTGCCAGGCCAAAGTCCTCACACTGGGCCATGTGGCCCTGACAGAGGATCAGAGGCCTGAGTGGAGAGCTCTCTACAAACCACCGCTGACAAAGAGGGGGGGGGGGACTTACAGTGGAGGGTTCTACACGGAGCTGTTGCTGTCAACGCGTTTGTTTCTGTTATCAATTCTGATGTTGCTGCTACCTGTCCCTTCTGTCCACAGAGGGAGACAGTGTTTCATTGTTTCCTGGAGTGTGGTCGTCTCTCCTCACTGTTTCTGTTTCTGACTCACTGGTTTTCTTTGTTTGACGAAGTATTTTCAAAGCAAATGTTCATCCTCGGTTACAAGTACAACAGGAAAAATATGATAAAATGTCAACTATTCAATTTTGTGTTGGGTCAAGCAAAGATGGCGATCTATCTCTGCAGGAGAAACAGACTTGGAGACTCACTCGATGTAGACGTGATGTGCATCTTCAGACGAATGCTAAAAACCAGATTGAAAACTGATTTTACGTTTTTTACTTTGACTAATAATGTAGAAGATTTTGAGAAGATGTGGTGCCTCAAGCAAGTCTTATGTTCTGTGGAAAACGATCAGCTGGTCTTTGGTCGTATTTTCGATTGAGTATGGTTTGATGGTTTTTGAATGTTTGTTTTTTGTGAAACTCCACTGAGTAAATAAAAGTGGCTTGAAAAATCCTCTCTCTCTCTCTCTCTCTCTCTCTCTCTCTCTCTCTCTCTCTCTCTTCTCTCTCTCTCTCTCTCTCTCTCTCTCTCTCTCTCTCTCTCTCTCTCATCTAATCTTTCAAGATTTAAAAAACAATTTATTTAAGGGGATTTGTTATTGGATTCAGATTTGATTAAACTCGTGCGGTGCCTGTTCTGAACCTGCCTGTTTGGAACAGGCTGTTTTCTGGACCCGCTGGTTGCAGGTTTCTTACTGAGCTGCAGCATTCTTCTGTTTGTTAAATATTGATCAGTCTTTACTCGAAGAACAGATGAAAGTTGAACCAATACAACTTACTCCGTCTCATTCACAGTATTCTGTGCGTTGGATCGATGAGCACTGCTCTTGTGTGATTAAAATGTGAGCAAATAGTGAAAATACCCTGCATAGCTTCCCAGAGCCTGAGGAGATGTCTTCAAATTAATAGAAATATTGATATAAAGTAGTAAATGCATGTTTTATTATCCTACACATTTGTCCGAAAACACCAGTAAGGTGCAGTAATCGACGCTGCACTTAACCTGCTGCTGAAGGTTACACTGGCGTCAGCAACCAAGAGATACCCGCTCCGTCCCCAGAGGATCAGCTGAACTTTCAGATAAGGACTCTCCTGCAGCAGCTTAGTCTCGATATGAGCAGAGAATAGTTTCGTCAAATAAAAACTGTGCTTTTGGTTTATTTGTGTTGAGAAACCAAGAGACGCTGTTGTTGTGCAATAGTAGGTAGACTGAATGTTGGCTAATTTTCAATAATCATAAAATATGATTATGAAAGTAATAACAATATTTTATTAAAATAATTAATTCATTAATTAACAAATGATAAAGTTATCAATTACGAATTCTGAGATAAGTAATGGAAACAATAAAATGATCAATTAAGAAGTATAAAAGTTGTAATTCTACTTTTATCATAGACGGGGCACCACCCTGGTAACCAGGGACCAACAATTAGTCGATAAAGATCAGTCTCATAATCTGAAAAGTTCAATTATAAATCTCAATGTTTGCTATTAAAGATTATATAATGAACAGTGAAGGTTTTAAGTTCGAGCACAGGCAGTCATAATCCAGCTATAGTCACATACATATGTATAAAGAATCACAGAATACCGGTACTTTAATTACAAATGGGGTTTATTTAAGATAAATGACATCAACGTCAATCAATGACTATTATCACAGTAAACACCCACTATATCAAAGATCAAACACCACAAGCTTCCATCACAATCGTAAACATATATGTAATGTCTCCAATGGGTATATCTGGAGATAAGTATTGTGTGTGTGTGTGTGTGTGTGTGTGTGTGTGTGGTGTGTGTGTGTGTGTGTGTGTGTGTGTGTGTGTGTGTGTGTGTGTGTGTGTGTGTGTGTGTGTGTGTGTGTGTGTGTGTGTGTGTGTGTGTGTGTGTGTGTGTGAAGAAAAGTGGCGATTGAAACCTTGTCAGGGGTATCGTGTTACACAGGCTAAAAATGGCGCACGAGATTGTACCACATGTGGTGTCGCACAATGGCGGATAGAAGTCGCGCCCGCGTTGTCGCGTCGCAGAATCTATGACGGCGCGCGCGCGAAGTGGGGCACGTGATGTGAGAGGAGGACAAAGGATATTTGAGTCTATCTCGTGGTTCAAAGCGCCGAACGGCGTCGAGATGCGACCGCAGTACCCAGGCCTCAGAATATATGTATATATGTATATGTATATGTATATGTATCGTGAGGTGTGTGGTTACAGATCGGCACGTATGTGCCGGTGGTTTTAGGAGAGAGAAGAGATAGAGGAAAGAAACATGTAATAGAAGATCAGAGGAGATCTTACACACCGTCCGACACAATTATACAGAACTTCACACCGGGTACTCAAGCGGACAGACTAAGATCCGTCTCGGTGTGTACAGATTTTCAATGGGTTAACAGTCTCCGTAAAATAGGTCTAAGGGTAACACAGCGCCCCTGCGTGGTCGGGAGGGCGGATGCGTCACGGCGCTCTGACACCGTGTGACGTAACGGTCTCAACACAAGATACACTCTAATAATAAACACACTAATGATTAAACTAATCTCTGCCCAGACATCCGCCTCTTACTTGTTGATGTTCCACCGTCGAGTGATGCGCGGGCGGCGCGTTCCGGGAAAACAAGTGAATGGTTCGGGGCCTCTTTGCTCTGCTGGCGGGGCCGGATGCCGAACGGATGGGGAGAATTCGTCTCGTTCCCTCGGGGCGGATGAATCTTGCCTAAAGCGAATAAATGTCTTGCTCTTCTTAGCGAATACGACTTGCTCTTCTGCAGGGATGAACAGCTAAAAGGGAGCTGTAGTTTCAGATCTGGAGAAAAAGTCTGGGAGATGACTCGGCCTGCGAGTGTGACTTTTCTTGCGGCAGTTTCAAAATAAAGTCTTAAAGTCTTAAGTCAAAAATAAAAATACAAAATACAAACGCGCGGATGGGTTGCTTCCTTTTGGCGCTGAGATCGTCCTGTAGAGGTTGTGTTCGAATCTTCAGTACCGGGAAATGAGCAAAGAATTCGGGGAGAGCTGACTCTTTATTACCTGCGGGTGTCCAACCTCCCTTCCGGGGGGGCCCCTGGGTCTTTTTGGCTCACAGCCAATGGAAGGTCCTATTTTGACCTCAGCCGATGGTCAGAAGAATATCCCCCTCCACTGCAGGAATTCGGGATGGTCTGGCTTTGCCGCCATAAAACTCCTACTGAGGCTTTTCAAATCCCATTCTGGCCGTTAGGCCCGGAAATAACTCTAGCTAGGATACCAGGCCGTGTAGGCCTCACTTATTCCTTTGTCTGGGAGTGAGGCCCAACACTGTCCTGTTAAGATTCCAGGGAAATGACTCAGCTTCTATGATGACGTATTTCTGAAGTCAGTCATGATGATGATGATGATGATGATGCTGATGTTTCCTGGCTGTTTCCTGCTCTTAAGCCATAATAGAGGTCTTATAACAAAGGGCAGGTGACTTGCCGTTACCATAGTTACCAGTAATGGATGTAAGTGCCTGGTGCACGTTGAGTGTGCTGAGGCTCGTCCACTGGATCATCTGGAGAAAAGTGAAGATGGCAAACATTCCCGTTACCTGAGCGCAGAGGCAGCTTTGTTTTTTCTTTACGGCTCCAACGCGACGACACGGTGAAAGTATAACCCTCTGTTCCCCGATGACGTGGCAGAGATTCCACTGTTTATTCACATCATCCACGAAGCCTCCCTGTTCACTGCCACTGTCAATACGGTTGATTCTATTTATTTGGTTTTATCCTGCGTATTGAGATATTTATTAATATGTGGAAACTACATTTGTTTCAATAGGACTAGTGTTAAACTTGCTGCCTGAATCTATACCCACTTAATCAGTAGAGCCAGATTATTGATTGATTAATTGAAGTCCTATATATTTGGTTGTATTTGTGTTTTCTTTTAATTTATAATGTTTTCACCGATGTCTGTTTGAAAGCAAGATTACGTAAAAACGACTGGATTTTAATTCCACGAATAAGAGAAGAACCCATAGAATGTTGGTGCAGATCGAGGATTTCTTTTCACTTTCTTAACATTTCAGGTCATTTTTCAATATCTTCCTTGAGATCAATTCATGGATCTTGATTTAAAAAGTCCGGCACTGATTTGAGTGTCTCCAGTTTGGTCCAAATAAACATCTGGATCTTGTCTGAATATGTGTCATAAGGGGGCTGTTGGGCTTTGGCTGTAAAATATCAAGCCTCTCTAACCTAAGTCATGAGGATTTGATAGAGACACTTACCTCCGTCTCGTGTTCACACTGATTCATGTTATTTTTAACTTTAATCGTCCTCATCAGAGATCAGTAGTTTCATCTAAACTACAGGTTGAAAATGGACGTTTTAAAGTAGACCTCAATTCATGGCACATTAACAGCTGGGTGATTTATACTCATTAACCCTGTCGCGCCCCCCCAGATGAATGATGATCATTATGGGCTGTGAGACCATTAAAAAGTCTCCATTATTACAATTTTGCAGTGCTGTAATTTTCCCAGTGTCTTCCTGCATCTCTCTGTGTGTGTGTGTGTGTGTGAGTTTCAGCTGCTGAATTCTCTTTGGATGAAATTTGATGAAATGTTTTAAGAGACCCAACTTCAGATGTTCCCCTTTGATGTCTTTCATTTTGATCTATGCATCTGAGCGTTTCTTTGTTCAACTCAAACCAGCGGTGCAACAAATTGCAATCTCATCCTGCGGGGGGGGGACAGAGGGGGTCTCAGCGCCACAGTGACCTGACAAACATTGTTGTTGTGAGGCACCTGGGGGGTGTTCACAAAGTGGCATTTAATAATTTTCCAACATTTGTAATTGGGACACTCGGGGCCCGTCTCTGTTTATGTTTGACCTGCTGAAAAAATTATATTCTACATAGTTGTTCCTTTTTTTTTACTGCCTCATGAAACAACACAGAAATATGTATACGATCCCCCTGTGATGTGTTTGTGATCTGCAACCGCAGAAGCAGTGTTTTGCTTCGCAGACTGGGGGCCGACAATAATGGAGGTGGAGCGGCCCAAAAGAAAACCCTGTAGTGCTGTTGTCATCACACTCGAGGGGTTGTGTGTACAAATGACATGAGGAACGGCCGTTGTGTGTTTGATATATCCGTGCACTTATTTGCCTAATCTTCCCGGGGCTTTGGCGCAGCGGACGAAACACAAATCACAAAACGCAGGAGGAGTTTTTACCTCTGGGAAAGTTTCTGGACATTAGTTCTCTGAAGTTCAAGTTGACAGAGGAACGTTAATCTGCCTTGTTTTTGTGTTTTCTTTTCCCCCCAAACTCTCTCCCTCATAAATTTCTCATTATCGAGGAGGTTTGCAACTGATGATCGACATAAATACTTGATATTGTTGGTGTGTTTTACTTCTATCATGAGAGCTCAGTGCATCGGATCTCAAAACACGACAAAAAGACAAAAGAAGCACATTAAGGAAACATGTGCTGCAAATACACACAAGCACAATAACACAACAAAAACAAAACAGCAACACGATGGCAACAAAGACATTTCCAAAAGACACAAAACAATAATGAACCCGGCAAGGACACGCATGTAGTTCAATATTTACTGAAGTTACTAATGAGCTAAAATGTCTGTGCTACTTGCAGCGTGTTTCTGTATTTGTGTTGTGTGTATTCACAGTTTGTTTGTCTTTTGTTTTTAATCGAAACATTCTTCCAAACCTGGGGGATAAAAGTACGAATTTGACCTCAAATGAAACGCTTGAATTCAAAAATATATATACGGTTGGAAGCGCATCAGACCGTCTGAAGTGGTTTGTCTCCTGATCCAGAAGAGGGCGATCGCCGTCAGCTTGACCTCCTGCATGCTCTCCTAACCGATCAATAGAGAAAGTCCGTAATTTCCGAGAAAGTGATGAGGGTGGAGTAGAAGTAACGATCGGGCTGTTTGTCGTCTATGTACCATGCAACCGCCTGATTACCAATCTGTGGGCTCGCCTGTTTGCAGCAGCCGAAGAGCAGAGCAAAGTCGAGGGTTCATATCCTGGAGCGTTGTGTGTGTGTGTGTGTGTGTGTGTGTGTGTGTGTGTGTGTGGGGTGTGTGTGTGTGTGTGTGTGGTGTGTGTGTGGTGTGTGTGTGTGTGTGTGTGTGTGTGTGTGTGTGGTGTGTGTGTGTGTGTGGTGTGTGTGTGTGTGTGTGTGTGTGTGTGTGTGTGTGGGTGTGGGTGTTGTGTGTTGTGTGTGTGTGTGTGTGTGTGTGTGTGTGTGTGTGTGTGTGTGTGTGTGTGTGTGTCGTGTCAAATTCGTTCCAACTTGATTTTTTGGGAAAAACTGACAGCCCCTCTCAGGTAAAGAGAAAATGACAGGCAAAGTCAGGGCCTGGACACATGAGGCAGGCAAAAGACCAAATCCAAAAAGGGTCAGGCGAGCAAAACGGCAGAGAGAGGCTGAAAAGCTGCAGCGGGCGAGGGGGGGAGCACAATAGGAAGCGGAGCAGGGACGGAGAGAGGAAATGATGTGTGTGTACTGAGAGCTGATCAGGGAATTGGGAGCAGGTGACGCGGTTGGCGAGGACGAGTCGGGCGCTGAAAAGCACCGACGTCTCCCTCAGGGTTTTTTATTTTCTAAATAAAGAAGACGTTACAGTACATCTGCCATTATGTTGCAGGGATATAAACATTTATACAAACCCTCTCTCCACGATTGCAGTGATACCGTATAGATGCTGCAGAGATGATGCACCTGCCAGCCAAACTGATACGAGCGCGCAGGCTGAACACTTGGCAAGAAGTTTGCACGACAGCTTTATTTGGTAACAAAGATAAACTTCACAATTTGAACGTATCTTTATTTCAGATAGAAAATATTAAACGTGGACAGAAAAGCAGTTTCTTGGGCAGCGCAGTTGCTTATTAAGTCATTTCTCCAGTCTTAGATAAAGCTATCTTCACCTTTATTTTTCCTCTTTCGCTTTCATCTGTTGTAAACATTACGCCGATTTAATTCCTGCATGTTTTCTCTCTTCTTATTGTGTTTCCTCAAGTTTGCAAACGTCTCCGTGACAGCAGCCTTTTGATCAGCGGTTGTGCGTTTCTGTAGATCTGCGCCGCGGGGAGATTAGAATAATACCTCGAAAAAATCTAATCTATGGAAAGTGCGAGTAAACAAAAACTGTAATGCCATTCAAACGGCATTGTGTCTGCTTTGTCTCCGACGGGGGGGGGATTTGTGACAATGGACGAAAGCCACTGCTTTGTTTCATCTCCTCTCTCTCTCTCTCTCTCTCTCTCTCTCTCTCTTTCTCTCTCTCGCTCGTCCTCCCTCCGTCACGTTGACAAACAGCCCCTTTTTATTATTTCCACGTTTCAACTAGGAAATGTAAATGTGACGACTGAGCCCACGTTGTGTAAAACCTCGTCTCTTTGCCGTCTCGTGGTCTCCTGTGTTTCCCCCTGAATGTCCAACCGGAGGCACTGACACTTCCCTCCTGGACTCGTGCCATGATGGACCTTTTTTTATCATGTCCGCGAAACCCTCAGAAGAATAGAGACAACAAGCCCATCCGTCGACATGTTAGCGGAATGGCGGCGTGCTCTGAAATTTACAGCCTGCTGGGGGAAGGTAAACCCTGCGCAGCTTCACCCTGAGGCCTGAGCGGACTCTTAAAACCGCTGCGTTTAAAGCAGTGTCCTCAAACACCCCCCCCCCCCCCCCCCTTTTTATGCTTCAACTTTGCTATAGAGAATTTATTCCATTCAGACAAAGCCCTGAGACATGGTTTATTTAATAAAGTGGACTTTTGTATTAGATTAGATGGCTTATTTGAATGATGCTCCACTGGCAGTCCTGGCTGTGTCGCTTAGCATGAATTACAATGCGGAGATGTTGACAAAAGCCGTTTTGCAAGGTCACTTGTCACAAAGGATTTAAAGGGAAACTCAAAGTGATTGATTGACCTCCCAGAGGGGGGGGGGGGAGCAAACATTGTTCTCTGCTCCTGCTGTTTGACTGACTGGGAAAACATGCGGCTGAAGTGGTTGATGATAAACTTCTACGTGTGTATTTTCTGTCAGTTAATGAATACAAAAATACCCAAAAAACGTACTTACTTACTCACGAAAAACTTCTACCCACTTAAGCGTGAGGTTTTATTGTCTTCCACTATTTCAAGTGATAATTAGCTTTAAAAAATCTTTGGACGTCGACTCCAGGACGGGAAGTGAAGTCTATAAAAGTCGAGGAGCAAACGATTCAGACGTCAGTAAACATTTTCCTAATGAGGTTATGATCTCAATCTCTAGTTTCAAGTCTTCTTCAGTACATCATGATGTTTGTTTAGTAAATTATGATCTAATTTAGAGTCAAAGAGGCGATAAAGCATTGTGGTGTGGATATCATGTGATTGACAGCTAGTATCGTCCAATGGGTGCAGATCGCAGGTGTTGGAGGGCGTCCGGCTCTCAGTCGGGCTCCACCCCCACTTCTCCAAATGTGGTTACTTCTGGTTTAACAAAAAAACCAAGATAGAGCTCGACATAATGTTAAACTCAAGGCTACACAACGCGCAGCTCACAAACCAGTGGGTGAGGTCACAGTGGGTTGTCCCTTTGGCATTTGAGCAATTTATAAACGTCCCATATGGTTTTAGCATTTTAAATTTAACTGATATTTTTTCATCAACAAAGAATAAGTTGTAATTTTTCACCTCCATCCCGGTGATGTTGTGTTTCCCTCTGTGTTGTGTTAGTTAGCAGGATATCACATTGTGAGATGTGGGACACTATTTTGCCGGGGAAATAATTCATGGATCTTGATGAAAAATATCAGACATGTTTTAGGGACTGATATTTATGACCGTGTGCAATTTGGTGCGGCTCGATTGGATGTAAGGGGGTTAGGGGTTAATGTCGGGCCTTGAAGGAGGTGTAAGCTCTACTGATTGCTACTCTAGTTTGTATTCTGTATGTGATTTACATTTGCTGCTGTCATCTTCATGTTATTTTGTTTTGGTCTGTCTTTTATGATTAAAGTTGATACAAAAATTACTAGAAATTATTGTATTAATTGATTAATTGGTAAATATTCATGTTTCCGTCTCTCAGTTGTTAGAAAATGTTTTTATTCCCCTGTTTGAGTCGTAAATATCGTAATTTAAGAATTTTTGGGCATTTGATTGTCATCTGAACACGTCACCTAGTTCACAGTTAGTAAATTAATACATTTTTCCAGATAAGGAGATTAATTGATTAACTTAATAAGCAGATTAATCATTGATGCAAATAAAGCGTTGCCCTCTACCTGGCTTGATTCAGTGAACTCCTCGTGTACAGTGGACAAACAAAACTTAGTGGGCCTGAGCGAAAAAGAGAGAGAGAGAGAGAGAATCAATTCCTGCAGGCTGATTTGTGCTGTGTGGTTTCCCCGTGAAGGAGTAGAGGGCCTCGACTCAAGCCAGTAAATTAAGCTCATTCTACTTACTCTTAGTTCTTCCTACACTCGGCTTACTCCCTTTTTCCCCCCTGGTTTGTCCCTGGCACTTGTCTCGCTCGCCCCTCATCCATTTTACCAAGGCACTGGCGCCATTCATCGAGGGCACTGTAAGCATTCATCAGACGACCGATTATTCCTCCATTCTCCCACTCCTGTCCTTCTCATTTGATTTCCATCAGTGGGGTCTTGTTCCCCCCCCCTCTCTCCCTCTGCCCCCCCCCCCCCTTAATTAACCTCCAAGAGAAAGTTGTGATAATGAAGCAAGGAGAGAGGAGATTCCAATTTAGAGAGGAGCTAACTCTTCAGAGACACACGTTCCCTTCCCTCATTCCCTCATTCATCCTTTCAAGGCCACACAGTCCAACCATCCTTCACATGCTTGGATTCAGTGGAAAATCTGCAGCCATAAAAAATTCCAAATTTATATAAAACCCATTAAATGTGGGATGGAATAACGAAAGCACGTCGTACATATAATCAAAACTCCTATTTTTAAAGGTTTAATCGAGAATTTAAACCAAGAAGAGCTCTGAGAATCAAGAAACTGTTTATCAACAATCTTGATCTTCTTCTCAGGAAATATTATTATTATAACGTAACTTTTTAGCCTTTCTTCAAAAGCTAAACCACAGACCGGCGTCTCGATTGCCCCCTGGTGGCTGGCTGCAGTACAGATCATAAACGCTGCCTCCTCCATGTTAGCAGACGGGACATTACCGCCGCTCCATCTGCTGAATACCGTGGACTCCAAATTACGTCTTCGGTGCAAGATGGCAGCGTTTGTACCCCGGGATATTTGGGCTTCACTTCTGGACGCTGGGAGCGAGGTGTCGACGTGTCATCCATCTTCATATACAGTCTATGAACAAGACAATGAACAGGATTGTCGTGAACCAGAGAGCGAAACCTGCGTCTGAGTAAATCCCCCCCCCCGCTCTGCAGTGGGGAGAACAGGTGGCTGTGGTAAAGCCGGGTGGGCATCAACAGCAGAGAGTTCTGTTCAAACAGCCAGAGTTTATAACGACAGCCGGATTAACCGAGGACAGTCGGTGTGTTGTTTACTGCGGAGCACGGGGACAGGGACACTGTAAGTGAACGAGTAACCTCTGTCCGTCCCACAAGCTCTGCAACAGAGACGAGAGTCCATCTCATGTAGCTACCTCAACTACACAACGTGAAATTCTGAGTTTAGTGTCTGTTCATTGCAAACTGAGGCTGAACTCCGACCACTTGACCAAAAATAACATCTGCAGTCCTTGCAAGGTTTTTATCTCTTTTCCAGAATACTTGAGCATATCTCTCCGATTCATACGAAACCTTCCTGCAGCACGTTGCTCAGATCAGACTGAAAACCTCCGTTCCTTTACAGCGTTCACTGAACGGGTGATTGCCATCTCTGGGGACGACAAACTGATAAGAGGATTGATTGACAGATCAGGGGGGGTGCTGCTCGACGGGATCATTTATCCCCGCACGGCGGCTGCAGAGTTCACATTGAGGCGAGATAATGTCATTTTGCACCTAATAAGCTAATGGATCCTAAATCCTTTTTTTCTCCATATGAGCTGAACACCATTACCCTAATGGCGTTGCACATGGAGAGAATGGCAGTGAATGTTATTCGAGTTCAAATCCACTTTAACCTCAAACATGTGGGCAGCGGATTATGACGGAGGAAGTGACGGCGCTAATATTGTTTCCTCCGTTAAGTCTGATTCCTCCGAGCGATTAAATTGTATTTACTGGACTAATGGTATTTAATAGTTGATTATAAATGAGTCAAATCATTATTTACCGTGATGAGCGATTACTGTGGTGTTTTTTTAAATGTAGGACATCTGTCTGGATAAGCTGAATATTACGCTAATAATAAAAAGGGTTATTCACGTCTTTAAAGACAAACATGTGGCCGAGACTTCACATAGGACCTGTAGAGTGTTTTATTTAACTTACTTGTTCAGTTATACATCTACAGCAACTTTGAACTTTCCATATCATAGAAAGATGGATGACGTTTCCTTCCTTGAAATAAAATATAAACTATAAATGCCATCTTTGCACATTTGGAGTCAATAGCTCTCGGGGATGGAGCAGATACATTTACATTTACATTTACATTTATCATTTAGCTGACGCTTTTATCCAAAGCGACATTACCATAAGTGCATCAACCACGAGGAACAAACCCAGAACAACAAGAATCAAGAAAGTACAATTTCTTCAAAAAAGCTAAACTACAAAGTGCTATAAGTAAGTGCCATTTAAGTGCAACTAAATGGTTAGTTTGTGAGTTATAGCTGTCAATCATGATGGTTTATCCCATTTTTTTCTTTTCTTTTTTCTTTGACTTTGTAATTTGCTCCGTGTCTCATCCACTAACACGGAGGAGGCGGGGGTCTAAGACCTGTGCTGCACACAATCTTGAATCAAGAAATCCTGCACGCTGTCGACAATGAGTTTTTATTGAGTTGTTTTTTGAGTCATCAGGGCTGAAACTTTGATTTATACGTCAATATTTCATGGTTACTTGGATTGTTTTGTGTCTCTGAGCTGATGTTTCCTCTCGATGTCAGATCTACGACTACAAAACAACTCGTCTGAACACAGGAAGCTGTTTCTTTATATCCTCGCACTACTTGTTACTGAGTCATTCCCCCCTTTAGATGATCAACATACTTCATAACTTGAATACATCAACGTTGTCTGTTTGTCCTCTTGCCAGGAGCTGAACATTAGGACGGATATTTATTTAGTCTGGGTGTTTTAGTGAACATACTGGAGCTGAGTTATTGTAATAGGAAATGTTATTACTTCTTCTGTGAGTAATAAGTAATAATCAGTTGATTACAATCAGGAAGTGGCAGATGCCTCCGAACATGCATCAGACTTTTTTTTTTCTAGAGCTGAAATGATTAGTTATTAATGGTTAAGTTGATGAGTCAGTTAATCTCGGGGATGGAACCGCGTCTTCACCGCTGCTAATGCTGTTTCCGTGGTTATGGAAAAACACCTCCGCTGTTTAAGTGACACACTCTCTCCTGCACTTCCACGTGTTGTTGAATGGCAGCACTCTAATACCCATGATTTTTTTATGGATGAATAAATTGAACATTTGAACCTTTGATCCCTCACAGAATATTCCCTGTCAACCATTTGGATAACGGAATCTGGACGAGTCACTTGCTCCAGCTTCTCAGGATTTGCTGATTCTTTTCGTTGTTGAATATAATATGAATTATTTGTAAAAAAAAACTTTTGGTTTTGCACTTGTGAGCTGTTTTCAGACATGAACTTTTTTCCGGAGATTTTCTGCGTCCGATGCGTTCACAACAACAGGAAATGAATATTCAGGTGAGGGGGCGGGGCCTGGTTAGAGAACGCAGGAGGCGGGACATGACGTATAATTTCACTGTGGAATTCACATCATCAGTGAAAAGTTGTTGATTGACATCTCCGTTGGCGTCCTCTACATGTATGACACCTCTCTCCATCCTCAGGTATTTGTATTATTATGGGTTGGTTCCTTCCTTGTGTTAGAAACGTCACCAACAAGCCCATTTGAATTTTTCTGGACGTCTTCCTGCTTCTCACATGGACTCCCTCTCATTCTACTAAGGGCCTGGCAGGAAAAGTTCCAGGAAATCTAGGCAGTGACTCACTCGGGGACATTTCCGCTCTCATGCTCGCAGTTTGACAGCAGCTTTAGTCACAGCAAGACATTTGGGGACAGCTCATGAGAAGATGGCCCGACCAGCCTCTGCTAGTAGAGTGCAAGCGATGGCCGACCTGATGGGCTGCAGAGGCCTCCTGGCCACGTCCACATGGTGGCTGTTTCTCTGAGGACAAAAAGGAACTAGAATCAAGCAGCTCATGGGGCGGAGGCAGAACGAGCCCACGCTGGCTGTGGAGGAGGCTGGAGGAGGGACGGTGGAAGCCAGGAGCCGATGGGCAGTGATTTGTCGCCACTGCCGATTTATCAACTGGAGCGTGTTGCTTTTAAGGGTCGAAACCCCTCGGCAAACGTAAGTACCACCACCGGCTGAAGGCTGCGGTTACCTCATCAGGTAACAGCAGATTGCACCCAGCAGGTGTACGATACAAGTGCTCTGCGAAAACGTCGGCGTGCAGTTTGCCGTGAAATTCTAAAGAAGAATTACTCGCTGCATTGAGAGAGCGATCAGCTGACCTATACCCAACAGTAGCGTGGATAAGTGGAGCGCAGATCATTAATGCTGAGGAGTCCACTTGATCAAGAGGACTCAGAGAGAATAACACATGAAATCATTTTTCTAACAATCCATGACAACGGTGGGTCCCCCCCTCAATATCCCTGCAAACACGAGCAATGACAGAGCCTACATCATTTGAAATAGTAATACAATTTACACTGAAAGCATTTTTCCTAATTACAGACACAAACTAAAGCATTCTTAAACTTTGACAGATTGCACCCCCCTCTTCTCCTTGCAGTGGTTTGGTCCCCATCTCTCTCTCTCTCTCTCTCTCTCTATATATATATATATATATATATATATATATATAATAAACAGTACGTCCTGTTGTCCCCTCAGTGTCCCCTCAGTGTCCCCTCAGTGTCCCCTCCAGGAATTGCTCTTGAGAAGTCTCTGTCCATCGCGCCCCTCCAACAGTCACATGAGAGATCCGTCCCCTGCTCTGAGCCTTTTCCATCTGGTTTATGCTCAGCGGTGGAGGCTGTTGAACATCGACCTCGTTGACCTCCAGGAGGAAAGAGTTGTGGTTCCCTCGGCTACTCTGTCTTTTGTGGACGTGTAATTACTTGTTAGTGCCTGAGCCGTCCGAACACCCCCCACATTCATCTACCGGGAGCCGTCTCCTACACAAACTCCATGTTTTGATGAGATTGTTGTTTGTTCTGCTCCTTGTTGATCGAGCACCTTTTGATCTGGAAGCCTCTCAATGTCTTTTACATGTTGCTGTTTTCATGTTTGCCTGTTTTTCTGCTGACATCACGGTTATTACAGAGGATATGAGCTCGTGGCTGTGGTTTTCCCTCTGTGTTCATGTATATTCTTGTCAAAGCATCTCATGTTGAATGCAGAAAGAAGCGAGACTTCCAGATAAACACGAAATGCAAATGAATTCGATAGAAGATTGAATTATAATCAACACACTCAGCCTCCCGCACTCACAAATACACACACACACACACACACACACACACACACACAAACACACGTGCCATGTGATTTAATTTTCTGCATCAGGGGTTTTCAAATCTGTTTAGCGGCTCTTGCATGGCGTTTTATGCAATCTGTTGTTATACTCAACTTAAATGTGCCGCTTTCTATTGTCGTTTGGGTTCTATTATCCCATTTAATTGTTTGTTTCTTATCTTAATTATTTGTGATGATTCTGTATTGTGTTGTGAGGATTGACATAATGAAACTTGGCTAACATAGTTTTTTTTGCCCCCCCCCCCTGTCGAGACACTTGTTTGCAGTATTAAAATGAGATTTGTAATAATGAGAGCAAGTGTTTGTTTTCCTGTAAATTAGTTCACTGCAAACATCCTCCGGTTTGTGAAGCACCTGTATTCAAGCACGTTGTGTGACGCTTGCTTCATCGTTCTTCTTCTTCTATGAGGCAATTTTATAAGACTGTGATAAAACATCGATATGATATGAACATCTAGATGAATTCATGCCCGAAGAGGTATTTGCTACCTGCTTGTTTTGTTCCTATTCTTTTACTCAAAGTGTTAAATCACTATTTTTATAATGACGTATCAAATGACAATGTGAAAGGCGTCGCTCACAGTTATTAACGTACCTGAATCTGCAATTCCCCACAGCTGAGAGTGTTGCAGAGAGTTTCAGACCTTCAGACTCGTTCTGGTTCAGTCTCACAGTTATAATTTTGTCCTATTAAAGTATTTGGCTGCACCATTCTGCTGTTTTTAGTGAAAACCCGAAACTCTGGAGGATCCTCAGAGTTCAGTTCATGTCTGAAAGCAGCTTAGGAGTGTGGCTGAAACTCTGCAGTTCAGTGTCGAGCAGATCTCGTTTTTCCTTCATCGCCAAAAGAGCTGGAGGCTTTTGTTTCCCCGCCTCATTAGTGTATTTGTAAGAGCGATGTCAATTTCTTTGTGCAAACTGACCAGCGAGGCTAATGCCTAATTAAGCAAAACGAGTCTACAGCAGATAAGTGAGTGACAGGCTGTCACGGAGGTGCAGCGGCCACTTGTTATTCCAAAAGCAGAGTCTGAATCCCTGAGTTTAATGGAACATGTGTTTAAATGAGATCAGCCGGAGAGCTCGCTCAGCAACAAGCGGCTCTTTAAATAGAATTCTTTTTCCAATACTGAATACAAATATCAAGTCAATTAATATTGATTCATCTCAATGGATTAGGTGGAATATGTGAGTGCTCAGTGCCGCACGAAGCTGAGAGGATCAAAGTCATCGTCGACTCTGCAGCCGTCGTGAACAGAAAAGTGTTTGTGGAGCAGTGTTTTTTCCGTCTTAGTTTGTTAGGTTCGTCCTTATTTGCTGAGTTTGTAGTGAACATGCAAATTTACAGCATATAAATACTGAAAAAAACGCGTGTGTGGGAGAAACGCCAATATGAAAATGGACGATTTTGCATAAGCTGCATTCACTAATTTGAAATTCTATCAGGAGTAATTAAGGAATTCCTCCTTCAGCATGAAGTGATGAGTCGTAAGGTTAAAGGAAAAGCTCTGCAGGTCGTGTTTCAGGTCAGTTCAGTTATTTCAATTTACTCCCAGGAGAAGGAGGCTGGAGGTTTCCTTTTGATTGGCGTGTTCAAAGGGTCGCGTGCACTTTTCTTTGAGGCAGACGACGACAGCGTTTAAAAAGTAAAAGAGAATTTGCCGTGGTGACTGGGATGTTTGAGCTTCTTGACAGGGAAACGAAAAATCTGTGTGTCACTGTATCATTTTCATCCAATCACCTCCTGACGTTGCAGGAGCCTATAGTCTTCACAATTTAAAAAACACAACAACACAAACACAACGCAACGTTTCCTCTTTCATTCCCACTCCTCCTGGTAACGATCTCCTGTGTGGAACTGACCGATAGTCGCAGCTTTAATTGTCAGAATCAGCTCCAGCAAGTTGACGAGTAAAGCTGAACTGTGAATTAGTTAAAAAGACATTACAAGTCATAAATAACCAGAGTTTATCTCCAGTATTCAGCAGGAAACTTTTAAAACCTGAAGAATTCTACACAGAGTTTGGTGGATTCGATACAGCTGCAGCTCATCTGGTTCGGGAAGCCGAGGATCATGGGTAATACCCAGCGTTCAGTTGTGTTCCAGTTCAGTCAGTGGGACGACGTCAATATCAGACTAAATCACCACGTGCCTGCAGAGGGCGCTGTCGCTCGGTAACAGTTACATAGTGTTGCTTTAACAGTTGTGATGAAGTCATCCACGACGACTGAACACTTCCAAAAATAATCAGGAGAGGAAACCATTCACAACACGGAACAAGCAGGCGCTCCCCTGTAACCCCTGTGAGGACAGAGTGAGTAACATCTCAGCGAGTGTGGGTTGGTTGAAAGAAAACCACCAAGAGCAGGATGAGCAGTGACAATTTTACGCATGAGCACCTCGAGGCCAGTTTCAGAGAAATCACTGTAATCTAAGACTCCGCACGAAAGAAAGGTGTAATTTAGAGTTGCAATTTGGGCAAAGGAGACGGGCCGAGACTTTAATCAAAATCTCATAAATTGGCCCAAACCTAAAAGTAAACCAGTACGTCTCTCTAAAGATAAAATAAAGTATCTACGATGTTCCTTCATATCTAAATCAAAACTTTTACTTGTCAACGATTGAGGCTCTAAGGGAGTAAAGGCTCGATATTTATTATTAGTTCATGCTGACAAAAAAGTAAATACAGACAGTTAATTGTATATGATATATATATATATATATATATATATATATAAGGCTTAAAAGTTTGATAGTCTCAAGCTCTGCATCAATCTCATAACTTAATTCAAACCAAATCTGTGAATTAGTACAAACTCCAGTATTGTTACATGCTATAGGAAGGTGTACGGTGTAGCCAGACTTATCTGTGCTTCAGGAAACTGCTGCTCTAAATAGAAAAATGAATTACAGAGTGCACAGGGTTTAAAGCTTCACTCAGAGTCTCTGCCTTTCCACCCACAGGTCAAACTGAAAGTAAGGAGCGATAAGAGGAGACGAGGCAGACGTTTGGAATCGCTGCGTTTCTTTAGTTTTGATGACGAGAGAGAAATAAACTGAGCTTCTTTCTGTGACAGTTTCTTTTTTAAAATGCAGATGTTTTATTTATTTATTTTTAGAATAAATAACTCCTGTGGACTGGTAAGACGGGTATTAAGTTGATAGGTTGCTTCTTCAGCACGGGCAGCTGTGCTCGGCTTGGAAGTTATTTCAGCTTAAACAGATTCAATGGGCTGGATGATAACACTGTGCAGCAGATGCATTACGGCACAGTGCTCCGAGTGCAGCGGGTACTTTCTGTACAGTAATGTATCTGCTTTCAGGGGAATAGTGCTGGAACAGTATGATTGTGCTCACCTTACAACCTGTCGTTGTTGTTCAGACCAATATTCGCTCTCCTTAAGCTCTGTGTTGGGTTCACACTAAATCCTGAGGGAAATATATGTCTCTTTAGCTGCCTCACAACAGAGTCCTCTGCTAACTGTGTCTGCCTGCTGCTGCTGCTGAGCAGGTAGTTCTTAGAGATGGTTGTGATGTCTGATGCTAAGTGAGCATTGAGAGTGAAGCAGTGAAACACACACACACACACACATAGGGTGGGGAAATAATGTTGGTAATCTGCAATACCAATGTGCTGTTCATGAATTATAATATAATGTGGAAACAGCAAAACAATTTCCCGTCCGGGCCTAACTCTTGTGATTCTGAATAAATTTAGGCTCATTTCTCCAATGACTTGACGAGTATCGTGACGTTCTCTCCACGGGTGTTTCTCCGACATTTAAACTCACTTTCAGAAGTCAGGAAATTGTACAAGATATTCATGATAAGTGGAAATAACGCTCGGACCGTGAATCTACTGTGACTAACTGGGGTTCATTAACTCACTCATTTTTTAACAACCTCCCTTAAATGACTATTACTTTAAATTCCTCATATCTCTGGCAGCTGTTTATCGTATATTTGTATCGTTAATTTTTCGAGTTGCGGCAGAGCAGCAGTGATTTTAGTGGCAAGGTTATGTCTGGTCAATAATTCTTGTAAAAATCTGTAATGACTTATATTAAGAAAGATTTGACGAGTCAAAGTTCCCCCCCCCCCGAAAAGTCCTAAATCCATTAATATCCCTCGATTAGGATTCGAGACACATGAAATCTCGGTTCCATGATCTTCTCATGGGAGCAGGAGGCTGAATTTCATTAAGATCTGTTATAGTTCGGTTTTTAAAGTGGGAGGATTTGACACTGAATGACCCTGGTGTCAAATATGATGGCCCATAAGTACCAGCAGACATTTAGTGTTCACATATGCCAGGTACATGAGGTTTTCTCCAAACAGTGTTCGAATCACTCTTTTATCATATCGTATCTAACAGGTTTAAACGATCCGAATAGTTTGTGTGTTTTTGTTAATAACTGAATATCTCATCTGATAAATTCTCATTAAAATCCCTCCCTCAAAAATCCATTATTGCTTGAACCCTAATATGCGATATCTTGAGTTGGAGAACACAAAGCGAACATCTCTCCTTTCGGTGGTTTGCATAGAAAAAAATCTGTAGCGTGATGGATTGCAGGTGGATTCTTATTCAGTTATTTCAGGAAATGACTAATAAATCACTTATATCACATATTGCTGCAAACCCAACTCGGTGCTTCTATAAGTATTCAGACCTCTTCACGTTCTGCACACTTTACAGAGTTATAGATGTAATATTAAACCAATGAAACTGCACTTTCTGCCCATCAATCTTCACTCAATAACCCGTAATGACAAAGTGAAAACGTTTTTACAAATGCATGAGGATTTATTAAAAATTCAAAACCGAAAAATTACATTAATCAGACCCGACTCTGTGGAAGCCCTGTTGGCAGCAGTCACAGCTTCGATTCTCCTCGAATAAGTCTCGACGAGCTTAGCACACGCGGATTTGGGCAGTTTATCCCATTCTTCCCGGCAGATCCTCTCTAAGCTCCGTCAGACTGGATGTGAAGCGTCTGTGAACTGCCATCTTCAAGTCTCCTCACAGATGTTCTCCATGGGTTCATGTCCGGGCTTTGGCCGGGGCCACTCGGGCACAGACGGAGACTTGACCCCCCCGAGCCACTCGGAGCGTTTCCTCCCCGGCTGCTGCTTTGAGTCGTCATCGTCACCACAATTCGCAGGTTCTGTTCTGGAGCAGGTTGTCTTCAAAGTCCTCTGTGTATTTCCTTTGCCCATTCCTACCTCGGTCACTTTCTTTCTCTGGCTGCTGAGACGCCGCGCTGCCACATGACCACACCGTCAACGGGACATCTTAGAATAACTCAAATGACACAGAGTGGAGCACATACCTCCACCACGGTGCAACCGTCCAATTACATTCAATCAAGCCTTCGCAGCTAAGACAACAAAACAAAGCAGATCATGAAATCATAATCCTCATTATGAAAGAACGACAGGTTGAGCCATGAATTATTCTCTGGTGTGAAAATGTCATGAAACATCCCACGATGTTAAAATTCCTGGATCCGATCAGATCCGGCTTAAATGTAACAGGTTCTTCCATCAAGTTTTGTGAAAATCAAACAATCAAACAAACAAACACAAACATAAACTCCCTGGTGGAGGTGATATCACCTCCTTTTTGTTTTCAAAAACCAATTTAACAAAGTGTTAGATGAAATATTAACCCTAAAAAAGTGAGGGGGAAAAAAAAAAGCATGAACAAATAAATCATGAGTCAATGTTTGAATATTTGCTTAAATAAATGTGCAAGTCATCTGTACACAATAACACTGCAAATCATTTTCAAATGAATATCTAATAATGTTTACACACCAGGAGCGAGACGAATAAACAAGATGCAAATTCTAAATACTCTGTAAATAGTTTGAAGTCAAAGGAACTTTCTGTCTGTGTGTGTGTGTGTGTGTGTGTGAGATAACTTCTATATAAGCTAACAGCGATTGGTCGATAACTTTAAAATATAGTCCAAAAGTTTACGAAAAGCAAAATATGCTGCACAGTAATTTTCCCTTTTGTGTGAAATTACACCTGACAAAAGAAAGAGTTTCAAGAAATCTATCGACACGAAAGTCGAATTTGCATAAACACACCCAGTGTGTAACGAGCTGAAGGCTGGAAATTTAGAAAAAACTCATTTTCACATCTGGTTTCAGTGCCTCGGGAGTCGTTATCAATATTAACCGCTGTGGTTCACGCAGTACATTCTTGAGTTTAACGTACCCCGCTGCATATACGTGCATATTAATGAAGTGAAATGTGGAGCTGACGACTTTATTTAACAAACATTACATGTGTTGACATTTGAGTATTAGCCAATTAGTGCATTGAGTAGTTTTATAAACCCCCTCCCCCCAGTCTTGATTACGAATCTGATAAACATTAAATCTTAACTGCCAAAGAAAGACCATGCATCACACACTCGAAGGTCTTGGACAGAAAATCCTTACGGGTCTGAGCTCACGGGTCCAGTGACGCTTTCATAGATTGTGACTGTTGAGATTCTCAGTCATCAGAGTCGTGTTGTCTCCAGGAGTAAATGTGAACATTGGAAACTGGACTTGTTTGTGTTTCTTCAATCAATCAATCAATCAATCAAATTTGATTTGTACAGCCCATATTCACAAATCACAGTTTGTCTCATAGGGCTTTAACAGGGTGTGACATCCTCTGCCCTTAACCCTCAACAAGAGGAAGGAACAACTACGGAAAAAACCTTTTAACAGGGTAAAAAGAACGTAGAGACCTCAGAGAGCCACATGTGAGGGATCCCTCTCCCAGGACGGACACAAGTGCAATAGATGTCAAGTGTAAAGGAGAACATCATCAAGATAAAAGGTTTTAGCAGCATTGATAAGGGTAAACATTTTGAAGCATAACTGAAGGTCAGTGAATTGATGGATTAATGTCATTAATGGTCGAGTATCTGAGGAGAAATACTATGTATCAAGCAGTCCTGCTGCAATCATATGGTCAGCAGCCAGCAGGATCATGATCCACCATCAAGATCGGATGCCACTATAGTCCACAGTCATTGTCCACTGCCGCCATTAGGATCCATCATCAGCTGCCACCTCGGTCGTGGTCCACCACCATTATCGGATGCCAACACGATAAAGGATCCGCCTTTATTACCACGATCAGCCAGCACGATACAGAATCCGCCATACTGGATCCACCATTACGATCTCTGATACGCGATCCACAGATCCTAATCCACGATGTGGCCACAGCTGCGGCCCTGGATCTGCGGACGATAAGGCAAAGGGACTCCGGGGAAGAAGTCAAGTCAGTAACATGTATTGATGGGATATGAATTACTTTGATGTGATAACGGTTTGAGAAGAGGAAGGAGAAGCTGGAAAGAGAAGCTCCGAGTGTCATGTGTCCCCCGACCTTCTAGACCTTCTTGAAGACGTTTAAACTCGCATCCAAGTTCCACCCGACTGGATGAAGGGTTTATCTTTGAGTCATGGAACCCTTTTGAGTTCTCGACCCAGACTCAGCTCAATACCCAACCACACCCCCACCTCTTCTAACAGTAGAAGACTCATTTATGCTCAATGTTAGATACGTATACAGAAATGGACGGAGCCTGCTGTCGGTACTCTGCGTTCATTTTGTCTGTATTTGTGATCGTCTGAGACAAATCGGACGAATAAACCGAGCACTACCATCGTAAATCATGGGGGGGGGGGGGGGGGGGGGAGTTCAAGACGTGCAAGATGGAAATAAGACTCAAGGCAATAAGGAGAGACTTTGTGAGTTGGTCGTAAAATTTCATCGATGTTTGTTGTTGTTGGAGAAATTGCTTTACAACTCTGCCAACGTGAGGATCACATCGTTGGAAACAGACATTTCTCTCTTTGCACTTAAGGCAGCTTAAAAAAACGAGCTCGACTCGGGGGGCCCGTCGATCCTGGAGTCGACGTAACTACTCTCAAGACGGGCAAATCAGTTGCCTGTGTACAAAATTACAACTCGTGAAGCGTTTATAGATGCTTTTCATTTGCAGGCCAGTTTACTGGAGTTGGATGGAGTCGGTGCAGTGGGAGTCATAGAGCCGGCAAACATGGTGGTATAATGACTTCACACCGAGTCCTACAAAACAAAATATTGCTGCTTTCTCACCCGCAGCTGGTCGGGCCAAGAAAACAAACGGTCGTCTTTGTATCCAGAAACTTTCGAAAGCACAAGTGCTGTTGTTGATAGATCTGTAATTAAGCAGAAAATCCTCGGTGCATGTGAGAGGAAAATCCGACGCAGCGTTAGAGAATCTTCATTATGCTCGTCCTCATTACACAGTTGTAAATCTGCGCTCATGAATAATAAGAAAAAGAAAAAAAAAAGTATATAAAGTCATCATGAGTCGAACAGATCAGCCAGATTGATTCATAATAATGTTCAGTGGCCATGAAACCTGAATCTCCAAATGTTCTGCGCCTATAGGTCATAACGAATTAGAGGTGCTCTCGTTCGCACACACACACACACACACACACACACACGGGAACACTTTATTTTCAGCTTCTCCCTCTGGGGGAAAAAAAAGTATCGCGGTGTAATTAATTGTGCTCCCAAGCCAGTGCTCCTTGTCTTTACCAGACAGCACAGTGGTAGAATGAGATGGATGCACCGTGGAGCGGTCTCTCTTCTCATTTGAGCAGATCCTTTATTAGATTGTTACACTTTAATTTCCTCCGTTGGAGCAGAAACAAACAGCATCGGGAGTCGCTTATGCACGGGAACAGGATTGCTTTTTATTTGCAGACATTAGTGCAGAAACGTTCGAACACAACAGATGATTAAATGCGTGGTGGAGGCCTTTTGTACGAAAGAGAACGACTTTACAGAGGAGGGATGTTTCATAAGCCCGAGGAGAAGAGATTCGGTTGAAGTATGTGCCGCAATATCCACAACTGCAATCTTGTGTGATTGCTCGCCGCTCCGCCGCTCTTTGTCACCCAGGCGTGATCTTTTTGCGAGAACTGGATATGTGAATTATTACGACTTTCCGTATCGATAAATGGATTGAGAAGCATGTGTGTGGAAGCTCATGGGCGTAGTTCTTCAAAACAGAAGTCTAATTTCAAAGTGGAAAAGAAAGGAAACGTGAATTTGGGACGTTAAAACAAACACTTGAAATAATAAGGTCTATTAAACTCGAAAACTAATCTTAAACTTGTTCATTTTCCAAGTGAGGAGAAGAGAAATATTCAACACTTCGATGCCAATTTGCTTGATTTGCCAAATTGAGAGAAATACCAAAAATAACACATCTTAATTACCGTTTCGCTTTGGGAGACGTCGGAATAAGTTTCTTTATGCCCGGCAACAGTGGGTCTATTATTCCTCTCAGTTAAAAAAAACCTCATCTTGAACACACTGCACTCACTTTCAACTCAGTTTGTATTTGTGGAGACCGTAAAAAGTCGGTGTAAAACTTCAACAAGCTGTTTATTTAAATATATTTCATGGGTTATTTTTAAGGTACACTGTGTAAAGGGGTGACTGTGCTCCTTCCATTCTCTTTCTCTATTTGTTTGCCCCCCCACTGCCTCTGGAACATTGGCTTCCAAGAATTGCATATATTTCTTCGAATCCATTCCCGTCTCTAACAATACTTCCTGTGCTGGTGTTTGTCACACAGACCAAATCCCCACGATTGAGTTGACATGTGTTTATATGTTGTTTTTTTTCAGTTTCAGCCTGATGTCTGTGGAGCAAGTGTAATTTAGTCCTAATAACAGATGGTGGTAGTAATAATGTGTTGTTTGAAACTCCTCTACACGTTATAATGCTGCTCTCTTCCATTTCCAGCGGCCTGTAGCTTTCTGAGGCTTAAACGCCGGGCAAATGAAATCTATTGTTGACTGTGCAATTTCACAACAAGGCCATCATCTCTCACATTAATGCCTTCCTAGTGGGCCGCTGATCAATCCATTAGCAAAGCCGCAAATTACGGTGCAGCAGCTCTTTGCCTGCGGAAAAAAGGAGAATTCAGGCCTCGCGTATATAGACTCCGGCAGACATCGGCGCTCTGAGATATTCCAGTGGCAGTTCAGGAGTTATTTTGTGAGAAAAGCGTTTGATTTAAATTCGTAATTTAATTTTGCCGCTACACCCACTTCCCCTCGACTCGGCTGATATACTTCCACCTCAGTTTGTGATTTCCTTTGTCAGCCAAAGTGACTGAGCAACTTGGAGAGAAGGGGGCATGAACTTATTACTTTCAATCAAAGGTGGGCGTGCGGGAATATGAATATGTCTCACCGGCGCGTTCTCGAACAGCGGGGCGACTCTGTGATTGCGGCCGAGCCCCCCTTACTAAAATGTCCTGTGGTTGCTTTGCATTGCTTTCTTTTGAAGCCTCTGTCAGTTGGGGGGGGGGGGGAAACTAAATCTCTCTCTCTGCCTCGACTGTGGAATTTCACCTTGTGTTGCGATCGAGCGGCGGTGACGAGCCGTGGCTGCACGAAGACGCTCCTTTTCTGAGCATGTGGCTCCAAAATCTCACCATGTGACCTACACACCTCTTTTTGTCATACTTGATTTCTTCAATGTGGCTGTTTGTCAGAATCAAGCATATCCAGAAATAACCCGAATAGTTCTTGCAAGTGCAAGACATTTCTTGGTCTTGTGCAAACTGTGAGGTCTTTTGAGAAAGAGGGCGCGCTTTCCTCCGGTGCAACGCAAACATCGATGCACGCACACCGACGCACGCACGCACGCACGCCCTACAGGCTTCTTTTACCGGCAAGGGAGCACTCACTTAGCGCGGCAGCAGAGTGCAAAGATTGGAAACTCAGCAAGTGGTAGCAAGCTGGTGGAATGGGTGGACGTTTGATGTTAGCAGAACGCTGCACTGTACAGGCACTGCTGTTAAGACTGATTGGCACTTGAGAGATTGTATCAAATTAGATTCTATTTTGGGGGAAATAGATGGTATTTACCCAGCGAGTGTGTGTGTGTGTGTGTGTGTGTGTGTGTGTGTGTGTGTGTGTGTGTGTGTGTGTGGGTGTGGTAAGAATGTTCGATGCACTTAACCTCTTCAATTCCGCTGGACCCATATTAGAAATTCTCTACCTCGGATATATAGTGTGGATTCAATTTTATCACCATAACCTGTAATTTTCAGTTTTTTAATTTTACACACTTGAAGTGTTAACTACACAACCACACATTCCATGTTGTGTCAGTATAGGTATAAATATATACGTACTGTATGTCTACTTATAGTTAATGCTTTAGATTTCTGTTTCCACAAACTATAATGTTTCCCAACAAAAGTTTATACACACAACGAGTATCTAACTCCATTAAATCCTGTTGTATTTCCCTCGCTGATTTTCATTTAGATCTAAAAAGGGCTGAGGTGGTGGAGAAGTCTCGTTTCCAGACAGAACGCTGATACTGAACAATTGCGCAAAACCGTGAATTATCTTCAGTGGTGCTTTATAGTGAAGGGAAGGGAAATAAATCATGATTAAAGTAGAACGACTTGCTCGAACCTGCAGTAGCAGATTTATTTATTCTTAATTGTAACCTGCCTTAAATTCAGGAGAACTAAATCTCACGATGCCACAGTTCCCAACCTGAACTCTTTCTTTTTTCACCTTTCGACATTAAAGAACCTGTAACTCATTAGTATGGATGAGCTGCTTGGTGGAGTTTAACTTTATTATTTTCTAATTTTGTATTATCTTAGCTTTTGAATAATCGTTACATAATTAAAAATCTTTACAGAATTGTTTTCACTTATTTATTACTGCTTCCTGAAGGTGATGCACTTAAAGGCTGCACGGAATAAAAAGCAGAAGCACTACAAACAGTCCTTACAGTTCAAAATGTGTATTTATAGACTTTATAACGTCTCTGGTTACAACAAGGGCGTCGAGTTGAAAGATAGAAAAAAATTAAGTGAATTTACAAAAATCAGCGGCAACGAAAATGAAGTTGAAGTCATAAAAAAAGAAATAACAGTAAGTTGTCAGGAATCATACAGCTAATAGGAGTTTTCTTAAAAACAACCAAAAGGATCTTATAATCATTTATCAGATATATATAATTGAATTAGTACCAGACTGAAAATAACAACGGTAAAATAGGTGAATTCAAGCAAACCTAATTAATTTTAAGACAGAATATGAAGCAGGTTAGACGACAAGCTGTCAAAATAAATCTCTGGTAAATGTAATAAAAAGCATTTAGGTGACAGTGTGGGTGTTTTAAACTTTCTGCTCGTTCGACTCCCCGGCTGTTCCACGAGACTCCGGTCAGACTCAGTTCATTGGAAGTTTATCAAGTGAACACCGTCTCTGCTTCCGTGACACGAGTGGCAGCTTAAAATAAAGAATAGTCGTGTGAGGAGCAATACTTCGCAAATGAAATCATTACAATCTATTTAATTTTGTACAGCTATACAATGTTTTGACATTTGAGAACTTGAGAATAAAAGTGCGGTTGGTAAACATATATAAATGTATGGAAAATAACAAGCAGTAGGTATTGAAACTCGATGGTGTTGCGATGGCAACGGTGTCGCCAAATCATTTCAAATAATATCTGGACCCAGTAATTGTGTCATTAGCCGTCATCTGTCGAGCGCAAGCTGTTACCGTTCGCTTGTCCTCCTCACCGCTGCAGCTCTTCAGGCTCCGGAGCCGTGACTCAGCAGGTTCACTCGGTCGTGTGCTGATGTGGTGGCTGGTGCTCTTAATGCAGATCTGACAGAGCAGCTGTGTGTTCGGAGCCGCAGCTGACTCACACTTTGCGGGGGGGGGTGGGTGTAATTGGACGTGGGCGGTTAGAGTCGTCGTTGGCTCCACACTTACTGTTGTGGATTGTGTTTAAACCCCCCCGACTTCAAGTCCGACTCCGTTTCTTCACGTGAAGAGCTTGAAATCGTATTTTTACCATTAGATCCTGTTGTGGAGCCTTCATTCATTTTAAGGTCATATTTCAAACGTCAAATGGTGGCAGGTTGCATCAAGGTCATAAACCCTTCCTCCTCCATGTTAGTGGATGAGACATGGGGACTCGCTCACTAGTAACTCACTCTGAAATGTTGGTTCCAATAAGTTTGGTTTTAATTGAATGTTTCCATCTGCATTGGTTTCCCTGCAGGATTACACCGAAACTACTACACCAATTTCCATGACATTTTTGGAAGATTGTTTTATTCCCACGTTCTTTAACATACTTATGGATCTTGATGAAAAGACGGCATGTTTAGGGATGTGATGTGATGTGTATGTGTGCAATTTGCTGCAGATCCATCCCCGGGCTGCTCCTCCAAAGACTTTGGCTCAATTTGACATGTCAGTAGCAAGATGGCAGCGTTCTTGCACAATATATTAGAGCTTAATCTCTGGATAGTGGGAGGGAGTGGAGACGTGTCGTCCATCTTTATGCAATCAACAAAGTAAATGCTCCTGTTCTTCATTTCATCTCAACTTTATCTGCGTTTATGTTCCCAATATTGATGCATAAGTGAAAGCTGACAAGCACCATTCAGCTAGAGGACAGATGTGCACATCACATAGCTTCACTCTCTGATTAAGGAAAAAAAACAAACACCACAATCAATATAATATGTGATTAATCCTGAGAAAAGTCCGAGCCTGACCTGACACGAACCTGCCGGGTCAGGTGAGGCTGCAATCAGGCTGAGAACCAAAGCTCAGGAAGAATAAAGAAACGGGCTTGTTAAGTAGAGAGGCTGAAAAATGTTGCAAAAGTGAATCAATACAGAAAAAAAAAAAAACACTGCAAAAGACTCTGAGAACAGCTCTTACTCCCAAACGCTAAAGTGAAGCAGCTCGCTGGAGTAAAAGCTGCTTCAAATGAGTTTCACCAGCGAATAGTGATTATTTATTAGAAACAGCTACGATTTATTCATGAATAAATCCGTCTCTTCTTTTAATATAGTATTTCTACGTCGCTCAAAGTTGCTCAAAGTATTAAACATGTTCGTGTTTAACCACTTCTTTTGAAAAATGCACAAATTGTGAGTTTAGGATCAAACCCCAAGCTTTCGACTCTATAATGATCGTAGCTTTAGTTGCATGTCGTCAGTTTATTCCCCGATTCGTTCATTTCCACGCCTCTCCCCTATTTAGTGCAACTTCCTGCCGTCTATTCAGTCCGTTTATTTGTCGGTCTGCCGGGTTTCTTACCTCCCGGCTGTCCTTGACATCTTTCAAAAGGACATTATCTACCAAACCCTACGAGCCGCCTGCACGCTGCGTGTGCTTCTGGTAATTGCTCGTTGCAAAGCTCTGGGTTTAACCTCATAACCAAGGAAATGCTGTGCATGGGAGAGAGAGCTGAGGTTGCCAGCAGTTAAATCCTCCTGTGTCAAGTCTTGCAGTTTGGCAGCGTCAGTAGTAGTTGTGGCGTGTGACTGTTGAGTGGCTTCTGCTTCCAGTTCAATAACGATCTTGATCCAGACAGGGTAATGCGACTGTGGCCACAGGCAGCGGCTGCAGTGTTTATAATTCAAAATGTGCAGCGCGGCGTATTCATTTCTAATATGTCATTATATGTATATGTTTGACATATAAAGGATATTTGTACTATTGGTTGGTTCCCAATCTTCCCATTTATTCCCAGTAATTCACCCCACGTTTACTTAGTTAGTTAATTTGTTTGTCAGCAGGATTTCGCAAAAACTACCAAACAGATTTCTACGAAACTTGGCAGAAGGATGAGACACAGGGCAAGAAAGAAACCATCGGATTTTGGTAATTTTTGTATCGCTTTCTTAAATATTATGAAGGATATTGTTACGTTTTGATCCGTTTTCAAGGGAATAATTCATGGATCTTGCATTAAAACAGTGTTTATCATTCCTCTGCAATTGAGATTACCATTGTTTTAACTATAAGACCTGATTATTTTGTATGGAGGAGTGGACCTTTACCTTTTTGTGGGGATGTTAATCAAGGGGCAGATCCAGGAATTATTCTTTCAGCTTCTTTAACTTGTTTTTCAGAGTGAAACTCAGTAGAGCACATGCTGCTGCAGATGTCCCCTGAGGAAAGCACATTTAAATTCACTCGATCCAGATATTTTTTGGGGATAAGAACCGAAATGACACACTCGTAAATGTCAGTCCCCTAAAGATGCCTGATCTTTTTCATCAAGATCCATGAATTATTCTCTGAGAAATCAACTGTTGAAACTGAATGTGACTGTTCAATCTTTAGGTTTTCAGACCATTTCCTCCTTTTATGCCTCAGATCCAATCAATAACGTGTGGAATCGTCCAGCCTTGGTGGAGGGATGCACTCTTCCTGTGTTTTCATTTAGTTCCTCGCACTGTTTGAATCAGAAGACGCTGTAGAAGGTGACGAGGGTCACTGACAGTAACGAGCGCACAGATAATTATCGCCTGACCCTGCAGTTCAACGGCGTCTGACCGTCTTAGTTTCCACAGCTCACAACTACAGCTGCAGTTTCAGTTCCCTCGCACTGCTTTCATCAGCAGCATCTTCTCCAGCAGCAGCAGCAGCAGCAGCAAGCAGCAGCAGCAGCAGCAGCAGCAGCAGCAGCAGCAGCAGGCAGCTGTTTCCAGTGAAACCTCGCTGATATACCCACTGTGCTTTATCAGCCCAGCACCAAATGGCAGAGCTGAAAGGAGTGTGGATATCAGGCTTCAGTCGACGGTGAGGAACATAACATGAATGAGTGCTAATACAGCCGCCGGATGCATTAATAAATCACTGTTTGCTAACAATTTTGTCACATCCGTATTTTTTTTTCTGCTGTCCCCAAAAAAGTGCAATATCAGAGTTTAAACACGGAGAAATTTGGCACGAAATGTACCGCCGCTGCTATGAATTATTCAGACAACGATCGAAATGTGAGGATGAGACCTTTGCACGTAAAAAAAGTTAAACAGTCCTAAAGAGATTATAGAACGACCGAGGAAACGGAGGACGACCTATCTCTGAGATATGAAACCAATTAACACTCTGCAATTTCCTCCGAATCTCTGATACAATTAAGAACTGGTGATAAGGACGCTAAAGGCAGCACTTCTGGTGGGACCGTGACAGATATTCACCAGCGTCCTCCGCTAAAAGGTAAAAAAAGCTGAAGAATGGAGTTTCCTGAGTGTGAAGCAGTGAAGAGTATCAGGGCTGTGAGGGGAAGTCAAGTCGAAGGCTGAAGGTTTAAAGTTGTCACGATCAAGAGCCGCTACCTGGCAGTGAATGAGACTGACTTTGATAGTTAAAGCATGTACACCGTGTGCAGCACAGCCAGTCGCTGCTGACTCTAGTTGTGTTTTGAGCTCTAAAGAAGCAGGTGACGTCTGCATCCTGCTTTTAAAAAATCTGTGTGGATCTGTCCTGGACCAAAACAGCTTGCAACATCTGACTTTAAAGATGTTTTCCACTTCTCTTTGAAACACGCTGCTCTGCTGGATAGTTTGATAATAATCGTTTTCTGAGTGTGTAATTCGTTGTAGATAGATAGATAGATAGATGGATGGATACTTTATTAATCCCGAGGGAAATTTGGATCATGCAACAATACTGCGTGACACGGAAATTACAGTTTTTCTTGACTTCCAAAGCCTGAAATTTGGTTTACTGCGGCGTGCCCAGCAAAACAAGAACTAAAACATCATATTGACATTTGCTGAATATGAAATATGAAATATAAATATACGATACTGCCAGTGTGAGTCAGTTGTGCACTTCCTCCAGGAGCGTTTCAACCGAACCTCCCCCAAGACTCATTCCAATCTTCAAATTATTATCATCAAAATTATAAACAAATGCTTAGTGAATAACAAACACACCATACACACGTGCTAGTCATCTACCAAACCTCTTAAGGTTAGGAAGCTTTTTGCAGAAATCTGGTGGAATGGGGCTGTTCAGGACGTTTCTGACAACGGTCTAGTTTCCTGGACACAGTAGATCATAGAATTGAGGGTTTTCAGAACATTGTGGTGGCTGTAGACCTACGGATTCAGCTCGCCCCAGGCAATACCCGGCCTTGCCGACCCGGCCTTGCCGACCCTGTTGCGCCGCCCCTGCACTTCTCATAACCGGTTGCTAGGTACGTGGTGCCTTCCATTCCAGAGGAAACCTCAGTAATCAAGAAAAATATACATGCTGGAGTAAAAATACTTCCCCCAATGCAACACCTAGAGACCACGCAGAGTGTCTTTTAATCATCTGCCTCAAATTAGGTGTCACTATATATCTATACAGGCTTCATTTTGATTAGAAGCACATTAGGCTGCACGCGCTCAAAGAGATCAAACCTTAACGGCACACGACTGCACGGAAATGAATCACGCTGACGGTAAATAAGTCGGACTGAGATGACTAACAACGGCGGAGACACATTCATCGGGACGCGTGTCACATCGTGCACCGTGTTGCATCTTCATTACTTCTCTCCTACTGAAATATGTAAAATGCGTGTGCATGTGCAACGAGTGAAGGACGGAGAGGGGGGGGGGGGGGGGGGGGGAGAGCAGTGCAGGAGAAAACAGGGTTTCCCCAGGGACTGTGTTTACTCCTGGTGGAGCGACCTGTCTTAAATAATTCATTCCATTTCCATGGCCAACTTCCCTATCTTCATTTAATCCAGTGTGGGAGAGAGTGGAGACAGATAGGGGAGTAAGCTGTTTTCCTTCCTCCTCTGCCTGTGTGTCGCTTTAAGCCTTTGGTAACTTCGGCTCCCAAACTTTATTTTTTGACCCATTTAAATGTAACTGTAAACCCAGAGCAGTACAGTAGAGGGGACGGTTTTCCACTGGAATTTTCACGTCTGTAAACAAGGTCGTCGTTTGCCATCGACGCATGGATTCCAGCTGCAGGAGCTGAGCTGTTTGACCACGTGTGATTTATTCATGAGATTTATTATAACCTTATGCTCCAGGTGTTTTATTTTTTAACAGTGAGGGAAGGCTGGCAGGTGATTGGACGGAACCATCCCTCGCTCTCGGGAGAAGAGTGAAAATATCCCTCTGTCGTCCTCTGCTCTTCTTCTTCTTCTTCTTCTTCTTCTTCTTCTTCTTCTTCTTCCAGTGACAGATGTAACCGATGCCGTAGCAGAATCTGTGCTCTACCTCTGGAAGATGATACCGTTGTTAACAAGCAGCGGCTTCTCGCTGTCGTCACACCCGAGTCGAGCCCTGAGCTGCCAACGCTGGAGAGAAATCCTGAGGGCTCACGAGTTCTATGCAGCTTGAAATACAAAGTTGGATTTCCTCAAAGGTCCATTCAATTAATTCTAAGTAAAGGTTAAACAAATATCAAATGTCAAGTTCTGCTGTTTCACGACCAAAAAAAAAAAAAATTATTGCTGTTATTCATACATTCTCAAACCTCTTGTTTTGCTGACTCCAGGTTAAAAAAACGCCCACCTAGCCTGACGTATTGAGAGTATATATGGAATTCAACGGGGACACCAAATGAGATTTGGAGGTCAGCGGTAGTCCTGCGAACAGGGAGGCTGTTCCTAAGCTACCCTTGGCACATCTCTTGGGTCTGCCTGAAAAGTGCACATACTGCATAACGGATCAGTTGACCCTGTCAGCTGTGCCTCGCAGTGACTGACACTGCACTCTCAGAAAGCTGCAGACTTTTACTAGTGCTGACAAGACAAGGTTTCCCCCTCACTCAAGTTTCCTTACCTCACTTAGCCTGGAGACCTCTCAGTCTTTCATGTTGTGATCAAGTGCAGGAAGTATTTGTGAAGCCTGATGGATAAAACACTTCACTCCTCCGCGAGCACTGGGCCGGGGAAAAAAAAAACAGAGGCGCCCGCTGCAAACAAAAGGCAAAACGCCAACCGTGAAATAAACACACATTTTGATTAGTGGATAATAGAAATTTGATATGCATTTCACCACCCACATGAAAAATTCTATATCCCATCAGGGAAGCCACTTTGCGAGGACTGGATTTGAGGCATGCACTCGCGGTACAGATGAAGAACAAAGCGGTCGTGCACGGACACAGCAGGACGGGCTAATTTAACATCATTTACTGTGGTTCGTGGCTGCGCACCTACAAGCCAGAGAACAGTTTCCCTCTGTGCGTCTCCAGAGTCCCTTTTTAATATTTCTGCAACACAGCCTATGGGTCCCAGCTGTATTCTTTTGAAAAAAACTGCTGCTCATGGGTAAATTTCTATTAATAAGATTCTCAGTGCAAAGAGATGAAAAGCAACACGATACACGAGAAGCTTTGCACCACAGCATCAGCTACGTCTAACGATGGCGAGAATAAAAAAATCAAATTTGTTTTCCCACCAAAAAACTTTAAAGGCCGTGAAAATTGTCAAAGTGCGCCTGCACCCCCCGCCGCATGACAGAAGCCATTATGTCCAGTTTCCCCCCCTCGCCGTCCTCCGAGCGCAGCAGCACCAGGCCGCCTCGAGAGTGAGTGACTCCCCGAGTTTCACACTTTCCCGTTAAATCACATCTTCTTGCTTGGAGCTTACTCCACTCATCTCTTGGAAGTCAGCCATTTTCAACATCATATCCTTATCTTTGTTAGCGGAGCCCACCAGGAAAAGCTCAGACTGGCTTTTCCAGGCCACGGAGACCTCAGCAGACGGATGTAAACTTCTCATTCACACACAGCGCTCCGACATCTCTCAGTTCCCCAAAGTTTATTGTATCATTATTATTTGATTTCATTGTGCAGTGTTATACAAGATACTTTCTTCTTTCCAATTTGGGCCTCGTGTCCCTTCAGCGCTTTGTTCCCTCAGCTCTTATAAGTTCAGTAATAAACTGTTCCAATATGGTGTCAGTATGTGTCCCTGAAGTACATGAGAGGCACAGAGACGCTGAATTTGACTGACTAAACGACTGCGAGGAGACGTCTCTGTAAAGGGAAGTTGCTGCTTTCGTATATCACATTCATATCTCGTATTTGTTTTACTGCGGAGGCGGCAGCATCTGCTTCATCCCTGAAGAACGAAAGATCATCTGCATATGTCATTTGAAGTATTGAAATCATTTTCCTGTAGCCATTAATTATGATGTTAACCTTCTAACCTTTGAAATTAGACAGCATGCTCATGTTATTCGAGTTTTTATGGACTATATTTAAAGATGTCTTTTGTCCTCATGTTCTAGTTACTGTTTATTGTGCAGCGTGAATTTGAAAAGGCGTGTTGTCAGGATTCATAAAACCTTCCTTCATTCTTTATTCACAATATAGTGAATAAAGTAAGAAATGTGGGTCACATCATCAGGAGCGATTAACAACATGTCAATTTCATTTATTATTATTGTTGTTGGTTATGGTGAAAATAACAGTAATGATGATAATAAGCGTTGTGTAGCACTTTTCATGTTGGTTACAAAGTGCTTCACAAAAGGATAAGAAACAATAGAACAATACAAATTCAAATTTATACAATTAATAATATAAATTCACAGATTAACTCTAACATTTTTAAGAAGGAATGAAAAAGTGTATAGTGAGTCAGGCCCCAGCTGCAAAGACACAGGCTCTGTGTACCAGGACCACTATCAGCTGATGTTTTTTTTTCCATTTAAATATGTACTGATATGGACAAAGCTGAATAATAATAAGATATAAAGCCATATATCACCTAAAAGACTCTAACAGTTTATTTTCAGTTAACAGACTTCACCTCGAGTTTCTATTGTTTTAATTATTCATGAAGAGTTGCCTTTGCATTAAATACACACACTCGCCTGCGTTGGAGCCTTCGAACCATCTGTGACCTTTTCATTCTCACGCATCGTTGATCTGTGCAAACCAAACCTTGTATTTCATCCAGCAGGATTGTATCTAATCCCACATTATATGTATTGTCTGCGCAGGAAGACGTATTTTCCAGGAGCGGAACCAATATTTAAATCTGACATTTCCACCGACTGCGCCATCGAGCCGGCGCTGCTGCCGTGGAGCTGCTTCAACATGTGGAAATATTGGATCTACAACATGTGGATTCACCGTTCCCTGACACTGAAGACACAACCTGCAGAGAGATTCACATGTTCCCCTTTTCCCCTGATGCTCTGTGACTGTATCTGCAGACAAACATCTGTCTCAGGTGCAGGTGTGAACTCTGACCACATTCAGAAGGTGATCTCTGAACACATTCTTACTTTGTGAACACAAATGCATCCTGGGTAATATTAAAGAACCACCTACTCAGCGGACGACCTTTGACCCACTATACTTTTATAATCAACCACCAGTTCTTTTAATGATTTCAAATGCATGCACACCTCCTTGCCCCTCTGTATACATACATACATACATACATGAACATCTATCGCTAGGCTACGGGTTTATTTGCATATAGAGCGGGGGAGGCGAGCTCTGGTCACAAGTGGTCACTCCAGCCGCGTGTGGCCACACATTCTAATGCCGCGGGCGAGAGCCGATCACCTGAGACGCACATTAATGCCACGACACGGAGTAGAGTACGGAGCTGTGTGGTAACCGATGATAAACATAGTGCGTACAATGAGAAAACTGTATGCACAGCTGCTGAAGCTGCTGTTTGGAGGTTTTGAACCCATCACATCAGAATCGATTACAGGCATCTGTCAACAAAAACTCCAGATGTCCAATTTCAGTATTTAGCCTGCGTGCATTTCTCGTTAGCCTCTGTTGAGATCAAGTCTGGTGAATACAAGTTTTCTGCCCCAGTGCCGGCGACAGTCAGTGGCCGGAGGCGTTATGTGTTTGGGTTATCTGTCCGCTCGTTCCCATTCTTGTGAACATGATATCTCTAAAATGTCTTGAGGGGATTTCATCAAGTTTGGTACAAAATGAATTGATTCGATTTTGGCGGTGAGGAGTGAAGGTTGCTGTGAACACGATGTCTCGAGAGGACCTTGAATGAATTTCTCAAAGGTGGCCTGATTGGATGTTGGTGGTCAAAGGTCAAAGTGATATATCAGGGACGTTTATCTTCAGGACACAATTTGGCACAAACGCTCACAGATTAACTGATTTGATTTGGGTGTTCAAAAAACGAGTGTACACTGAAATGGCACTCGTTGACAGAGGCACGAGTCTGAAGTGCTGTACTTCTAGATTTTCTTGTTGCCAACAAATCACTAAATAAATACGAATTAACTAGCGATATATTTAAGTTACTAAAATGAGTTTCCTGTGTAGCCAAATCCTCATTTAATCTTTTCCCATCTGCCACAAAGTTTAAAAACACTCAGAAATAACCTGCACCTTAGAACTGGATGACCCTGTTCTCCATGATGAGGAATATGGACACGGTTGTTTGTTTTCAGTCGACGCTGCATGTTCCTTCCTGTTGCTCCGAAATACTTAGAAGTGCACCACGTGTGTGTTTATCTGAGGCTAAAAATAGTCCGAAGGAAGCAGAAGACGGCTGAAATGCAGTATTTACTCCTATTTGAGCAACATTTGCTAAAAGCTACAGCATCCAGCTGTTAAGCGAAATTATTTAAGATTTTTAAAATGTACTTTTCCTTTCACAGTGAAGTGAATCCTAAGTGCAGTGAAGTCATTTAGGTCTTAAGAGATGGAATAACACGTCGTTTGGTTTAATCTTTTTTTCGTTCTCACTTCTTATAGACCTTCATTAATAAAAAAATAATAGTACATTATGTTGTATGTCTTCATGTTGCCTGTGACAAACAATCCTTATTTTTGTAATAGCCAACATCCATTACTATAAAATGCATATTCAGTAGACCAGTACATGGATCTCCATAAACAAGCACAGATATAATCAACAAATTGGTTTTCGTGAGAGAGAAAATATGAATAATATGCAGTAGAATTAAAGAAATATAAAGTGTTAAGGACAAGTCCAACAGAACTCTTAAGTGGCAGAAAACAATGTTGGATTTGCACCGTCGACATGGCAGCTTCCCCAAAGGTGAAGCCAATAAACCTCCCCTCCATAAACTCACCTCCTCCATTTCGTTGTATGGGACATGGACCTGAAAAAGCCAAACTACATGTAAAATATGACATTATATGTAATACTTTAAACGTAGTATGCATAATACTACATTTTAGGTAGTTAATCCAGTTGATGTATGGTGTCCATATAATTATTCTGGACAAAAGAAACACTTACCCATCGGAGACTGTATTTTTTCACTTGTATGTTCCATAATCACTGAACAATAGTTGCAGATACTCTAGTTTTTAAAATCCTCAGAGGTCACGTTGTCTCTCGGGGGTTAACAGCAGTGGAGAGCAACACGTGCGTGAATCCACTCGCAGCTTCGCCCTCGATTTAGTGTTCACCTTCAGTCGCACTCACTCTATCCACTCAGGGACGTTGTTCACATCCGATCACCAATTGTTTTCATCTCTTTTCAAGGTGCCCATTAAACATACATTAGATACGCCACGCACTTTTCAATCTTTAATGAACAATCTGCTTCAAAATCCCCCCCCCTCCTCACAATTTTTTTCTCACAGGAAAACAGCTTCTTAATCATTCTAACAACCTTTTTCTCATCCACGCTCAATGTTCCCATCCTCCCACGTAAATGTCAACATCCACAGCCGGCATCTCTGCTTCGGAGAACGAGGAACGTAAAGACACAAAACCATAAAAATCCATGTGGCGTCTGCATTTGCACGGTGAAGCCTGTGACTTCTACATCGCCATGGCAAAAAACGAGAAAAACAAAACACCCACATATGTGTGTAAAACATTAAGTACAATTATTGCAGCACAACTACAATAATAACATATTCCTACTTGCTTGTGATCAGTGAAGATCTTCCCCTGCATGTTCTGATGTATTGCACATGTTCCGTGGAGGTAGAAGTCACAGTTTTTTTCCGCCCTCATTATGATGCTCTGCTCTCTGATTTGGCAGAAGCAGCGGGGGAACCAGGCACTTATGACGGAGGTGGTGATGGATGGTATTATATTGTCCGTGTAGACCTACATCACAATATCATAAACCTCAGCAATAACAATAGGCTTCTATCCCTTCTGGAGCTCGATCCCTAAATATCCCTGTAGAGAGCCGGACCTCAGCCTTTGTGGGAGAAATGATGTACAATTTATCCACTGCAGGATCTGCCTGCTCATGGAAGTAAACTACTGGAGGAAGTCGACCCTCTTCGAGCGAGCTCCATTTTAAATTCTGCGGCCGAACCACGACGCCATTCAACCGTCTTTTACTTCTATCTACACGTGTGCCTTTCCTTTTTAAAGTACATGTAATCAACACAGTGTCATCTGAAAACTGCAGGTCAAGACAATTATTGAATGAAACAATTAAAATTCTAGAATTATTTGATTGATGATTGCTTACAATCAATTAAAAACACAGAAATGATCACATGTAGACACAGTCATCAATCTTGGAGCCCATTGGCTGTTGTCTGATGATGGATCAGTCTCTGGGGGCAATCGTCAATATTTTGTGGATTCTGGTCTAAATGTGGATATTCAGAGATCACCGTCTTCTGTTCCGCACACAGTTTACAGTCCGACTAGCAATTAGAGACGTGAGAATGGAGTTAGAGTCGAGACGATATCTACAACCAGCAAGTTTACGTTAAGAGTTTAACGTCCAGACGACATTCTAAGTCTGCATATGGATGCAGATGAATTAAAAAGCCGATAGTCGATGCGTCTCGTTCAATGTGTTCCACCTCATTTGCTCTCCACACGGACTGTTTGCCTCCGGGGCGGCCAAAGCCTGCTCCAACGTGATTGATCAAAGTAGAAACAGGAACCAGAGGGGTTTTAAAAGCCTCTTGTCCAATGCCTTTCAGATTCTATATACTCACATGTAGAATCTGTTTTAAGAGATTACACAGGCATAAATAAGGGGATATACATAGATTAAGTATAAAAGATCTTGCTACTATCATAGCAAAGACAACACTGCACAAATGTCATATAGTCGAACCAATGAAAGCAAAAGTGTGATGCATGTTTTTGTGATGACAACCAACATGTTAAAGAAAACAGAGGAGGAGGAAGATCTAATCGTTGGCAGCAAATTATCGCACAATATCGGGCCAGCAACAGAAAATGCTCAGTCACCTGTGGTTTCTGATGTCCGTGCGCGGAATGTCGAGCAGCAGTCTGGAGGTGGAATAAGGGATGAGCAGTTCAGAGCCGAGACCCGGTGCCAGTTCATGCAGAGCTTGAAAAACAAATACAAGAATCTTCAAATCAATTCTGTTCTCCACTGGTAACCAGTGAAGAGAGGCCAGTGCAGGGGTGATGTGGTCTCTCCTCTTAGTTCCAGTGAGGAGTCTGGCATTTTGAACCAGCCGCGGGCAAGATGGGTCTGATTGACTGATTCTTACACAGGGAGAGCTGCACTAGTCGAGCTGAGAGGAAATACAAGTGTGAACCTCAGTCTCCAGATCTTTAACGGACAGGGACGGCTTTGAATTTTGCAAGTGATCCAAGACAGGAGAAGCCAGTGCTGACAGCCGAGTTGATTTTTAGTTCATGAAATTTTAAACCAGAATCAAAGATAACACGGGGATTTCTGGAGTGAGACTTTTACATCTGGGCGACAAAGGCCCGAGGGGGATCTATTGTGGTTGAGGAGTTGCCGCCCAAGATTAGGACCTCGGGACCTTAACTGATTATGATCTGACTGAAGGATTCTCACCACATTACCTGATTCTCTGGATATAAAGACTTAAAAGAGACTATTCAATGATGGAGTTGAAGCTGTAGCACTTTTATTCTCAATGTTAGACTGTGAAACTGTTATGAATAAAAAATATCAATAGAAATATGATATCTACTGCTACACAAGATGCTAGAATGTGTGTAGAAAGTGTCCCCACTTGCCTACTTGGAAATTTTACTGGCCCGGCAGCAAAAAACAAAATAACTTTATTTTTCCATTAACTGTCAAATATTATCTCTTATTTTCAGTTTTGTGCATGAAACAACCAAAAACCTTGCTTAGAAAAACCTTAAAAAGCCCACAACACTAAAAGTTGGACCATCTACTCCAGTAGAAGTTGCTGTTAGCTAGCCTCGGGGTTATCTCGGGACACTGCGTCACTGAGCAGCTGAAACAGAAAAAGCCTCTGCTGGAAACCCGCGATCAGCAGTTTAGAAGCAGCCTGTCTGTTGCGTTGACCTCACAGTCGTAGATGTGTTTTTCTCAAAACCATCTATTTCCTGTACAACGAGGGGATTTTCACAAACAAAAGCACAAAAGCTGTGCCATGAACTCACCGGTGCGTCCCGTCGTGGCCAACCCTCCACATAGAGGTAGTTGAAAGCAGAGCCCTGAACTCCTTCGGAGGAACTGCAGATGTACGGACGCCACATGGGTCAGAATGAAAACCCAGGCCTTCGCAGAACACACCAGCTAAGTGGACTTCAAGATCAAGTTCTTTCTTGACTGTGCTGCACAAACTCAAAAAGACAGGAGCCTCCGCGTTGGAGTACAGAGGAAACCCACACATACAGACGAATGCTTACTCTTTGACTCTCGCCACCCACTGCAACATAAGCTCGGCGTTTTCAGAACCCTGCAACACTGAGCTGATGGTGTGCCAGCAAGTGCCCAGGCCCAAGAGAAGGAGGGATGCACTTGAAGCTTGTGTAAACCCCCGGACTGGACCGTCTGGGGAAAAAAGCCACAAGATCCAGGAAGAGCATCGGTACTGCAGGTGGTGGAGAAGACAAGAATAAACACAACAGCATTGGCATACATGTGTGTGTCTGCAGTATCTGGTAAAACTCAGGAGGGTCTTCAACACGCATTGGAGCTGTGTTTTTCAAGTAAGACAAAACTGGTCCATCTAATGTTGTCAGAAATGTTACAGTGAGTAAGTGGGTGTTTTAATGATATTTTCTAACATGCTTCAGATGCAAACTTAAAAGGAAACACAAATAACACAAATATCTCGGGAGTAAAAATAAGTAAATGTAGAAGATGCCCAGAAAGATGTCAACTTGAAAAGAGTTCGTGTGGTGAAGCGGGCCAACGCTGGTGTTGAGGTGCTGTAAACAAAAAGAAGTTTGAAAACGGCCAGTGAACTGGCACATGGCTAATCGCTAAACTCCTCGGGCCAGGACTCAGTAATTCACCCACACATGAAGGATGGAGGACATCTCCTCCGAGGACAACAGGGTAGATACTTTGGATAACGAGGACCAGTGGTTTGACAGAGGAGTGACGAGTCTATCTGCTCGTATAGAAACCATCCCTCAACGGAAGCAGAGGTCAACAATATGCCTTCTCCCCCCCGACCTACTCCGCTGACCCTTCATCCCTTCACAGGGGATTAAACAATCATTCACACTTGGCCTCATGTGCCACTAATGAAACAACGACTTCGATGGCCTACTTTACGATGCCACGGAAGATGAATAGCCGGGACGTCCCACCAGTCGGCCACAACTGAAGAACCCTCTTGGATGAGAAGTGAAACGTCTTCAGTAAAGTCCTGTTGCCCTCCGTTTAATTCCTGTTGAAGAACCATGACCTGGATCAGTGCGATTCTTAACAGACATTCACACTCGACCTTCCTGCCTTACAAGGCAGCAGCCTGGACTTTAATATCCCTTAAGCTTTGGAAGGGATAAGGAATTGTCTCTTTACTCTGAAATTCTTCACAGAGGAGGGTTTTATCTTTTGCTGTATCTTACCTTCTGAAAGTCAGCATAACAGAAAATTAAAGATCAGCTCATGTGGTGTCTGTCGTGCTTTAAGTGTACGTGTTACTCAGACGCAGGTGTTTTTGTGACTTGAGTGGTACAGCATGTGATAAAACAGGAATGTTCACACTGTACAAAACCATCACCTCGTGTTCTTGTCTTTTAATTGCTGTTGTGCCAGAGTGTGCATGTGTTCTACTTAAAACCAACCTGGCAATTATCACATGCTGAACATTGTTGCAACCTTCTTCCAGGTTGAAATCACGTTGTCTCTCCAGATATACACATTATTAGTTGTTTACCTTCCAAGTGAAAATAATGGGACTTTCAGGCTGAATCCAAACCACTATGTCTTCATTAGAAAACGCATCAACGCTTGGCATCCACACTGCTTTGGAGTTTTATAAACACAACACAGAGAAGATTCTCAAAAGGTTGCTGGCTGTATTTTAGTCTGAAAACTCCGGGGTAGCGTTTTAGCAGAAACAGAGATGTTTGGAAACAATTACGTACGCACTCGCAACCGCTTGCTGATCATAAATGTAACCTTTGTTGATTCTTCAAGGCTCCTATCACGTGACTCTCCTTTTCCAGAAGGAGACAACTGGCATAAGCCTCGGCAACCAATGCAGAACGCAACATGGATAATCAATTACAGGCGTTGTTGACCCTGTTGTCTTTGCTAAGATGAGCATTTGCTGAGCATTTTACAATTGACAACACGTTTAGAGGTCAAGCTGATATTTGAGCAATCTGTGACAATTCCTGTGTCCAGTGGAGTTTCCTATAAGAGTGGTCAAATAAACCGATTTATTCTTATGTACACAACAGATTTTTACTTGCCACGTACAATCATCCTGTGTGTACAGAATACTTTATTTTGATTCTGTTGTACTTCATATATTTCTTTACTCTCTTGTCTACCTCATTCTGAGCTGCCTGCAGCTGTAACAAGTGAGTTTCCCCCCAATGTGCGGATCAATAAAGTTCCATCTAATCTAATCTAACGCTGATACGGAGCCAACACACTCGTGTGGACCTGGATCCGTTCAGAGAGTTGGTGATGAAGACTGATGAAGACCTTCACGGAGACTCGTGTCACAGATGTTGCACCTGTTACGGATCAGGCGGCGTGTTCATTAGCAAGTCGAGTGTTTGTTCACTGGATCAAACTGGCTGATTTTTAATCAGTTCTATGGAGACGTCATTCACATCCTGTCTCTTCCAAGACTTCCATGCACTCACGAGACGAGAAGGAGAAATGAATAACCCCAATTATGTCGGGAAACTAACTTTTTTTTTTTTTAAAAAGACAAAGAATACTGTAATTACTTTTTGGTGGATATTAAACTAAACAAGGCACTAAAATATGATGTAAATGCCCGATTAGCGCTCTCGCTGTCAGCAAATGTAAACATAAAAAGGGAAAAACATGATAGTTATTGTCTGCAGTTTATCGTCTCGTTGCTTGGCAGTAAAAACAGCACGTCAGGTTGTTTTAGTTGCGTTTATATTTGTGCCCCCTGAAGTGAAAACCACGCGATGACAAACACTCAGCAACTGGTGAAAGATAATTATCTCATCCGGCAATTTTGGTTAAAATGAGGAAAACTAGATAAAGATGGAAAGCAAAAACTCTGTATGCTTTGTGTCTGTGCTGATACAGATGTGGATTTGAGCTTCGACTAGAAACAACCTTTCTAAACACAGAGGAATTATATATATAGATTAAATTCTGTCTTTAAAGTTCTATATGTTGCCCACACTGGCTTCTCACAGGCGCTGGTGCACGTCCTAGAGAGAAAATGAAAATGTCCACAAAGATCATCAGCAGCAGCTGAGTGGAACTTAAAAAACCAACGTATCATTGTCAGAAAGTGATTCAGCATTTTTTTCCACCTCATTTAAAAAAAATGTTGCTCTACATTTCCTCCATTCTGCTCATTTAAGATCCTCAAGTAATTAATAAGTCATTATAGAACCCAACCGACCAATAATTGGCCCATATGAGCCTTTCACAGACCTAATACTGTTTGGCGATATTAAACTTTTATACAACCGAATAAATGAACAATGCAGAAAAGATGTGCATTTATGTATGAATTCTGTTTATTAAAAATGATGTTGAATGTCTAGTTGAATTTGGTGAACTGTAGAATATCCAGACTCACTCGTACTCTTTGTCATTAGGGTTTGATAACGACATCTTATGAATCTACATGTAACGGTATATGACATGTTTTACTCCCAAATATCAGTATCCCCCCCCCCCCCCCCCAAATCCACATCTGTTCAGCTTCATTACCACTCATCATCTTTTCAGTATCAATAGAAATCAGAATCACAGTATTATCCTGTCTCTTGTTTGTGTAAACTGCTTCGACCTGAAATGACCTGATCTGTCTGGTCTCGTTATAAATCCTGGATTCTGTGCTGACGGGTGTCGTTCCATCTGCCATCGCAGGAACAAGGACCACATGGACCCGGTCTCTCAGGTTTATTTTATGGTTCCAACATCGCCCCCAAAATAATTAACCGGCGAACGACCAAACATCCATCATGGCTGCGGCTCCGTATATCAAACAGGTAACGAGCAACAAACACACACACACACACAGTGCAAAGGTCCCATTAATTACAATTGTGTGTGTGTGTGTGTGCGTGTGTGTGCGTGTGGACCAGTGGAGTTGAACCAGGCACGCCTTTCAATTATACTTCCTCCCCAACCCCCCACACACAAACACACACAGACACACACTTACTTCTCATGACTCGGCAAGAAGAGCAGGAAATGAAGGGAGAGTCTCTGAGTTCTCCTCTGCTCTCACACAGGAGATGGTCTCTGCAGGCCACTTACCTGCTTACCTCCCCTCTGTGCCGCATCATGACCGCGTCGTGCCATTAAAGTCTCCGTCTTTCATTGCACCTGCTCTAATTTGATATGGCTGCCCACTGCACATATTTACCCCCCCCCCCCCCCCCCAGTGATCATCTGCTTAAGTAATAGAATATTACAGACATTAGTAGCTCAATTAACGGTGTGTGTGTGTGTGTGTGTGTACGTGTGTGCGCGCCACATAGGGCGTCATTTTAATTAAAGAATAAAAGAATTGGCGTTGCTTTGTATGATACATAACATTAAAATAGTTCAACTACACGTTAGCTCACCTGGTAGCGTGAGGGACCTGCACGGGGCTTGAATCCTCCTGCAGCGACTGCGTGTGTCGTCCCCATTTCACGCTTGAACCGCCCAGAATATGTCTTTACATTTTCTTTTTGAAAAAAACGCCTACACTAGTAGTATTGCATTCATTTCGCTGAATTGCCACCAGTGACTGTGAATAGAGACGGACGATGCGTCGCCACTTATTCTCCCAGTACAAAGGTTAAGGCTGCTGTCAGGCGCTGGTGACGTCCTCTGCGGTTCCCACGTCCTCGACCAATTGCGAGTCAATTATGACGTTTTAACCACGTTTTAATAACCTGATAAATACTTCAAACCAAACTTATCAGACACATGAACACTTCAGCATATATAGATTAGCTAACTATTACATATAATAACAGATAGATGTATTTGCAGGGTTTTTTAGTTAGCTTCGTTTCCCATTCATTAACACGGAGGAGGCGGGGTTTATGACCTATACTTAAGAAGCTTCAATGAAATGGCTTCCCTTCAGATACGACAGTCGTGGCCTTTTCATTTTCCCGGAGCTGAATATTCGGGTTAAATTGGACAAATGAAAAAATATCAGTCAAAATAGTAAACAAGGAAAATAAAAAATGAATAAAATCAAGTTTTGAAAAGCCAGTGACCCAGTTCTTCTCAAGGTGATCACACCGGTCCTCTTGGCAGGAAGCAGAAGCACTAAGAAAGAAAGGGAGATGTAATTTGTATGTATACAAATGTCAATAAGTCAAGGCATGTAATCCTTTCACGAGGTGACGGGGTCTTTGGTTAGCGTTTGGCACGACTCCAGACTCCAACACAGGAAAAGTGCTTACTCCAAGTTCTGGAGGTGAACGCCGAGTTCTGATCCCATTTACCTCCCTGCTCTCCTTTGTGTGTTTCCTTCTCCTCTCTCTCTCCCCCTCTCTCCTGTACGTTTCCTTCTCCTCTCTCTCTCTCCCTCTCTCCTGTAGGTTTCCTTCTCCTCCCTCTCCCTCTCTCTTGTACGTTTCCTTCTCCTCTCTCTCTCTCCCTCTCTCCTCTGCGTTTCCTTCTCCTCTCTCTCTCTCTCCCTCTCTCCTGTAGGTTTCCTTCTCCTCTCTCTCTCGCCCTCTCTCCTGTGTGATTCCTTCTCCTCTCTCTCCCTCTCTCTTGTACGTTTCCTTCTTCTCTCTCTCTCCCTCTCTCCTGTGTGTTTCCTTCTCCTCTCTCTCTCTCCCTCTCTCCTCTGCGTTTCCTTCTCCTCTCTCTCTCTCTCCCTCTCTCCTGTGCGTTTCCTTCTCCTCTCTCTCTCGCCCTCTCTCCTGTGTGATTCCTTCTCCTCTCTCTCCCTCTCTCTTGTACGTTTCCTTCTTCTCTCTCTCTCCCTCTCTCCTGTGTGTTTCCTTCTCCTCTCTCTCTCTCTCTCTCTCTCTCTCTTGTACGTTTCCTTCTTCTCTCCCTCTTCCTCTCTCTTGTACGTTTCCTTCTTCTCTCTCTCTCCCTTTCTCCTCTGCATTTCCTTCTCCTCTCTCTCCCTCTCTCCCTCTCTCTTGTACGTTTCCTTCTTCTCTCTCTCTCCCTTTCTCCTCTGCATTTCCTTCTCCTCTCTCTCCCTCTCTCCCTCTCTCTTGTACGTTTCCTTCTTCTCTCTCTCTCTTCCTCTCTCCTGTGTGTTTCCTTCTCCTTTCTCTCTCTCCCTCTTCCTCTCTCCTGTGTGTTTCCTTCTCCTCTCTCTCCCTCCCTCTGCCTCTCTCTTGTACGTTTCCTTCTCCTCTCTCTCTCTCCCTCTCTCCTCTGCGTTTCCTTCTCCTCTCTCTCTCTCTCCCTCTCTCCTGTACGTTTCCTTCTCCTCTCTCTCTCTCCCTCTCTCCTCTGCGTTTCCTTCTCCTCTCTCTCTCTCCCTCTCTCCTGTGTGTTTCCTTCTTCTCTCTCCCTCTCTCCTGTGCGTTTCCTTCTCCTCTCTCCCTCGCCCTCTCTCCTCTGCGTTTCCTTCTCCTCTCTCTCTCCCTCTCTCCTCTGTGTTTCCTTCTTCTCTCTCCCTCTCTCCTGTGCGTTTCCTTCTTCTCTCTCTCTCCCTCTCTCCTGTGCGTTTCCTTCTTCTCTCTCTCTCCCTCTCTCCTGTGCGTTTCCTTCTCCTCTCTCCCTCGCTCTCTCTCCTCTGCGTTTCCTTCTCCTCTCTCTCTCTCTCTCCCTCTCTCCGGCTTTCAGGGGATTATTTTGGTATCAGTGCATATGGATTTACAGCCGTAGTGTACATGTATCCTGAGCGCCATGTTCCATTGTTGCTCCACCGCCTGCAGCGTTCTTTTAAAGCATGTTTTCCTAAGATGTACGAGGAGTGGAAAAAAGTCATATCACTACAAATCCTCTCTCCATTTCCCCGATGATGATTTTCCTCCCAGACGGTGTTGAAACATTTTAGAAGCATGGAGCTGTCAGAGAGAGAGAGAGAGAGAGGAGAGAGAGAGAGAGAGAGAGAGAGAGAGAGAGAGAGAGAGAGACCTCGGGGTACATACCAGCCCAGTTAAACATTAACAGCATGTGTGGCATTTATTCTGACAACCAATCAATTAGTAATTATTTGCTCTAAATTATAATATATATTGACTTTACACGTTCCTTCCAGGATCAGTGTGTTGTGTGTAAGATGTCTTCATTTGTGTATAATCACCTGAAACTACGATTTTTACACTGAATCCGTGTATTTGAAATGAGCCTCTTATCTCCACACAGGAAGTGGGAACCAGCGTGGTTCATCGTCATGTTTCTCTGTTGGACAACACCGTAGTAAGGGGGGTGGGGGTGTATCTCGCGGTATCTCAATACCGCGAGATACACACTGCTCCTTTGAACTAAAGGATCACAAAAAGTCTGAAGTACTTAAGTTAGACTTGAGTTAGCTTCTAATCAGAATCTCACAAATCTTTATCAAAATGAAAAGTACAAGAAGATACACTTTATTATCACAGCCCGGCCAATGTTTGGTGGCTGATGTTGGTATTGAGGAGTAAAAGGATTCCCATAACAAAATATCGACCAATAAATATATATTGAAACAAAATTTGGCAAAAAATCCCAAGTCATCGAACCCTAAAATAAAAGAAAGCACAAAAACAACCAAATATATAGAACTTGAGTTAAGAACTTACGGAAGCGTATTGCATTCACTTGGAAAAAAAAAAGTTCGTTTTTTCTGAGATAACTAACTCGGAAATTCCGAGATAAGTTCAGTTTTTCTGAATAATACAAAAATAATTCGAAAAACAGAGTTTTTTTTACATGCTTTTATTTTGAAAGTGAAGTTTCTTTTTTTATTATTGAGAAAAACAGAACTTATCTCGGAATTTCCGAGTTAGTTATCTCAGAAAAAACGAACTTTTTTTTTTATTATTCAGAAAAACAGAACTTATCTCGGAATTTCCGAGTTAGTTATCTCAGAAAAACAGAACTTTTTTTTTTTCAAGTGAATGCAATACGCTTCCGTAAGAACTTAACATTCTTACATAAAATATAAACTTCCATAATCCTTTCTGCATTTTTTACTTTGTAAAATTCAAATTTTATTCTGTCAAACACCAACACTGGTATGTTTGTGAAAAGGCTCATATCGGTCGATATTGTCACTCGTATGATAAAGTGTTCAACTTTCATCAGGCAACATTTAATTACTTTTTCCAATCTATTCAGGGGTTATAAAGAAAAATAGTTTTTTTTTATTTTATCACCCCAAACATTTGTAAATGAGCTTTGGTATTTTCATCACATCTTTAAACTGTTTTTAAATGAAACTAATAATAATTTCCTTTGGATTTTTACCCTTGGTTTGTTTTTTCCTTTTCAAACATACTTGATGAAAACTGTAGCCGACACCAACATTTATTTTCCATTTATTCCTCCACTACTTTTTAAATCTTCTGTCTGTCGTTACAGCACTTGTCAGTCTTCTTCCAATTATAGCAGCTGTTGCTAGGCAACAGCTCATGGCTGCTTTAGAATATTAATATTTACATCAGAATCTGAATCAGAAAAACTTTAATGATCCCCACAGGGAAATTTATTTTTGTTGCAATTGCTCAACAATCGGTTCGGAAAACAGGATAAACGATAGAGCAACTATAAAACTAGTGATAATAACAAATGAGTAGTAATACAATACTCTGCACCAATACCACATTTATACTGTACATTTTATACTTTATTGCTTTCATCTTAACATACCTATTTATACTTTGTATGCACTGTGTTCTTATTTGGTTTATTTCTATATTGTAGAATTATGCACATACTTCTTATTTTTTGACATACTACTTATATTTATTATAATTCTCTAAGCATGAATATATATATTTGTTTGAATTAATTTGCCTCCAGCCTCTTTAATGCAGCTCATGTTTGAGTTTGACATCAGTCACATGACACCAGATAAACCTCCCAAGAAGCTGATTGATCCATGTTTCTTACCCAAGGAACTCTGCAAAGATCGTTTTTATCATGTGTGGCTTTCATATCCTCTCTGTAATCCCCTGTCCCCCCCCCCCACCACCTGCTGTGACATAGCAGCAGATTGTGCCGCGTGCGCGTCGCAGTAACACATTAACGACATATCCTGCATCGAGCCCCAGCAGCCTGTCAGGGTTTCTATTGATTTCCTTTTTTTTGGGGGGGGATATTTTTACAGAGTCCTTTAAACTCTCGACAAGGCTGGGGACATTTTCTCAAATGTTTTTAATTCCTTTAAAAGATGGAATGTGCTCTGACACTCTCCCATTGGGCCCTTCTGGACATTTTTGAATTCCTGGCACAGGTCCATTTACAGAGTGGGTGTTTGGGCTTCTTCCTGAAAACATCTTTTTAATCAGCCCTCATATTCTTTCCATTTGTTTTCGCCCCTGTCCTTGAATGTTAGATGGTTGGTTGGTTGGTTGGTGGGTTTGCCGGCAGGATTGTGCAAAACTTAGTGGAAGGATGGGACATATTCACGGGGGCAGATTCAGAAATTTCACTTTTTCACTTTCTTTAAGATTGCACCAATTACCCTGGGAATAATTCCTGGCTCTTGATGAAGAAAAGGTACATTAAGAGAACTGATTTCTACGAGTGTGTGCAGTGTTGGTGCAGCCTGATTGAATTTAAGGGGACTTGGCAGAGGTGTGCGCTCCACTGAAGCCATTCCTGTTTCCTTTTTAGTTCTCGCCTTTTAATCTTACTGCTTTTTAAATGCAAATTAGTTTTATCTTCCACTGAGGGATGTTGTTTCCTTTAAATCCTAATGTAGTCCAGTTAAATCATACTTTGGCCACAGTATGAATAACACTGAGAAGGGACTTCAACACACGTTCTTCCACTTTAAACACTGACGCTACTGCAGAGCTCGGTTGCTGTCAAATAGTCTTTTGATCAAAGGTTGATTCCCAACGGAGTGAAACGACCTGGAAGTGTCGGAGTGGCAGCCATGATGAGAGCAGGTCAAATTCACTAAATGTAAAGGAAAGGTTCTTCTCTTCTTCTCTTCTCATCACCTTCAGTGTTGGATACAAATGTCCCACAATTCCTTGGGGCGGCAACATTTAATGATGATGCACCAATGTCGTTTTAACAAGGCAGGTCCATGTGAATGTAGAAATAATAGAGCATCTGTCTAATATGTGACACGATGAAAAAATACTTGCTCCAAACTCATGAATATAGATTTATTCTCTTTCAAATACACTTTGCACATATATAAACATATACATGTTTCATTAAATACCCTGGTATTGGTCAACAGCACCTATATACTACAAAACTATATGAACCTATGTCTGTACTGTCTTTAAATTCACTCTGGGTCCTTAATCAATTCCTTATTTTTATTTAATTACTTGAATTTCTCTGCTTCTACATTGATGTGATGTTTGTTTTTTTGTTCCGAACACCATTTAGTTTTAATTACAATCATAAATTGTTAAATTTTCCTTTCCTCTGAGGTGTGATACTGTTTTGGAAAGTTCAGGAAACTTTAGACCCACGGCACTTAAAGTGAAGTTTATTTTTTAAAGCACATTTTAAAAAAACAACCAGGGTCTGAGATACAGTTCACTAAACGAATAGTCTGGTATTTATGGAGCATGTATGATCATATCCTGTGTATGATCATTTATACCTGATGACATACAGAGTCAGGAGGTGACGGTTGGAGCTGCTGGATTAGCACCAGAGTGAAGCAGCAGTCTGTCATTTGAACGGCTGGGCAGTCAGGTGGTCGGCTGCCAGCTCATCAAAGCAAAGGAAAAGGGGAGAGAACATGGCCGCCACTGCCAAGCGCCTGTGCCAGCGCAGGTAACCACTTGTTTAGCATACGACACTTCTGGTGCGTCCGAGATCCCAGAAGCAGCAGCAGCGGCGGCGGCGGCAGGCGGCGGCGGCGGCGGCGGCGGCGGCGGCGGCGGCGGTGATGACGACAACACTCCTCCACCAACTGTGTGACAATCCTGAAACCACCGCCGTAAAGAACAACGATTATGTGCATCGTTAACGTAGCGGATTCATCGTCGGGTAAAGGAAATGTCAAACGACTCGCCAAGGCCCAAAGTGAGAGCTTCAAATTGCTTGTTTTGTTCGACCTGCTATCAACAGCTCCATCATACAGGTTCCTGCTGGGTCCTTAAAAAGTTAGACATTTTATAATCTGAATTTAAGACCTTAAAAAGTCTTAAATAGCACAATTAGTATCACGTTGCAATAAAACTACAAGACCAACATGGTACTGAGACAAACACCCTGGTCCTAATAGATTCTCAGTACACTGTGGAACCTACTGTCTCTGAGATTTACCGGATGATTCTCTATTCAGCTACTTCACCTTATTGTCAATTATGGGGCAGTGAAAGTAATTATTGGACTCTATCATCCCCTCATATCTGTTGTACTGGAAACGGGCCTCACATCTCTTCCATTATGGTCTTAAAGAGTCTTGCGTTTGCCTCGTTGAAAGCTGCAGAACCCCTGATATCTAGTTAACACTGGTACCAAACAGAGAAAAGCTGCAGATTCACAGTCGCGAAGCTCAGCGCCAGAGGTTGTTTGGACAGGTTCTTTTGGCTCGTGGTCAATTGCACAAGCGCTACACCTACGTACACAGCTGTTCCATCCGCTCACAGTTCTGCCTCTTCCTCTGCAGCTTTTTCAATACGTCAAAGTAGCACTTTTATGGCTGTGTCACTGCTGCTTGAAACGACGCCAGAGCTGCAGCACCGGCCGATGAGACTTGGGCTCCTAAAGAGGAGGAATATAAAGGCCACTTGATGTGTTCGGTTTAATCTGCCACTTGACAGTCTGACGCGTCTGCACAACATGTGAGGTCCTGTCACAGTTCGTCCTCTGCCGAAAACTGTCACTCTGGGTTTTGTGTAACTCGCTTCCCTGCGCCCGAGAAAGGAGAGAGTGACGGATCGGTGTCAGATCCTGAAGTTAAATTTAGAACCAAACAAAAAGTAATATTAGAAAAAAACCAACAAGGAATGAAAATGGATATGGAGAAAAAACAGGCATAGAACAATAAAGATATTATGAAATAGAAGCCTGTAAATGTTGTAAGCTTCACTTTGTGCTCATAACATTAAAAGGTTATTAATAAATAATCATATCTTACCTAAAATAAACCAAAAGTTTAGCCGTAAGTGCCGGATTTGAAACTCGACGCTAGTTTTTGTTTGGTGTCGAGAGTAAAGATGGAATTAGTTCAATTTGTCGGGCAAAGAAAAGAAACCTCACACCATGGAAATGCTAATCCTGTGATTATATAAAGTATATAATAGCTGAATGATTGATTTTTTTTCTACCTTTGACCTTTTCTAAGTTATGTTTGCACTGTTTGAGAACTTCTGCAAAAGCCAGCAAGTCAAATCTTTGTCTTAGGCAGCGGATATTTACTCCACAGAACTCAGACCACATAGAACTACCAGCTTTGTATTAGTAAGAAAAAAACTGTGGAGGCACAGGAGGAAGTTGTGTCTGTGGTTACGTCTGAGTTCAGGGCAGAAAAAGCTCAGCACCATCATTCATGGTACATGAGGCCCCTAATCAACAGTGCTGATGTTGCCCCTACTGTCCATGTGCGTATTGCATCCTGTTTTCCGACCTATGCACCAAACAGACACAAGGTTACACAAGGTGACCATGATGTGTGCGCAGAGTTAAGACCGACACATCTCCGGCCACGTGCACATGAAGTATCTGGAGGAATGAAATAGCTAAAAGATAAACAAAAACAAGCCAATGAAAACATCACCTTCTTGTTGTGTCTGCAGGTGCATATATATTTTATATCGGTTTTCATCAGATTTAATGGGTTTTGGGGTCTAAAATTATAATATATTTAATCTCAAAGTGAAAACGTTTTTTTTGCTGAATCATATAAGTAATGTTGTGCTTAAAGGAAAAAAAATACCAAACTTGGGCATTGCAAAAAATTGTTTTCTTATATATAATGATAAAAAGGATTCAAAAATGAGTAAAAGAGCACCAGAGTCCCAAGGGTTGAATCAGATGATACTCGGCTTGTCAGATTCTGCCTCTGAGTGGTTTTGGTAGAAAAAAAAACAACCACACAGACTACGACAGATTAAGCAAATCAGATGTCTTCTTCCACCCCAAAGGGCAACGTTGGCTGACACGCCATTTTTAAGCTCTCTCTCTCTCCCTCTCTCTCTCTCCCTCGCTCTCTCTCGCCCCCTCTCTCCGAAGACGAGCTCATTTCTGGAGCTTCTACACATATTTCAATTTCCAGCCCACAGGAGTCGAGCGGCCACGCTGAGCGAGTATCACTTTCAGGCAGCGGCCTCATGCCTCCGCGGCTGCTGCCAGTTTGCTCAAATCCACTTTTGGCTCGTTTGTGTCGCAGCACCGGTCCGTCTCGGAGTAGGTGGGACTGAAGCGCGCGAGTGACGGCGCTCGCTGGGCAAACGCAACAGGCAGCCATTTCTTTTGCATCATAATTTTCTGCAGCTGTCATAGCACCCATCATGTCTGCCATTGTGGGCAGCACCGAGGTCTCTGGGTTGATTCCATCCGTCACCAGCCGCTGTATAACAGAAACACATCCGAGTGTATAAGTATAATTCAACGAGACTTTTGAATTCAGCATAAAAACACTGCACAAATCTCTGCTGGGACCTGAGGCCTTTCAAGTTCCCTTTTCATTCGTTGTTTGCAGCAAATGTTTTCTTCTTTCTGATATTGTAATAAATGATCCATTAAGCAGCACATGAATGAAACCAAATAAAAAAGCATCTGCTACCTCATACACACACACACACACACACACACACACACACACACACACACACACACACACACACACACACACACACACACACACACACACACTTGCACTAACCGCCAACAAGCTTTTCATGGCTGTATATTTTTTTTGTTTAGTGTTTTGGAGGGCAGGGGCATGACAGAAGGAAGAGACCGTTACATGTTGGAGCAGGTCCCGGAGCTCTTTTTCACTTTCTGGTGAAAGTGGTGACCGTGAGTGAGCTCCCTTCCTGTTGACTCAATGAACATCTTGGCCCCTTAATCTCAGTTTAACCATCATAACATCTTGCCCGACCTCAGTCCCTTCTTCATGCCAAGCTGAAGCTAATTCTAACCATAAGAAAACAAGTCTTAACCCTGACAGACATACACGGTCTAACAAAGATAGAAGTACAAATGTAGACACACACATAATCTTATACTTCTTTCTTAGGACACTCATGGCATAAAGCCCCTTTCCCTTACCTTAACAATCACAGCGTAATGCCTAACCCAAATCATAACCCTAACCTTAACCTGAACCTCAAGTCTTAACAAGTCTGTGTAAAAATAAAACTGACCAAAATGTCCTCCTTTCTCAAATCATTCTCACTTTTGCAAAATGTTCACGCCGCCAGGTTTATACTCAAACTGGGCCTCACAAATATATAAATACAAGTGCACACATGGATTGAGAAGGAGCATTGAGGCCACAGGAATGTTTTCCTCTTCTCCTCCTCAGCATAAAACCTTAAGACACTTGGCTCCTTCTCTTATCCAGTCGGTGCAGACAAATGTCTGAAGCTACTTTAGGCATAAAAGCTGCCAAAATCATGAGAGATGCCAAACTGCATTGAGGGGCGACGCTCGGCGCCTTGAAACACAACCTTGGCCTACATTTGTTTCACATTGACTCTTACTGATAAGAGCTGAAGCTACTGAAGGCCAACGGTAGATATTTTGTGAAGGCAGTGATGCAAACTAATAAGGCTGCAGCTGCACCGTATTAAATCACACTGCATGTATCGTGCTAAAAGAAAGAGGAGTTTCCACTCTTTTTTAATTTTATTTGACTACATATCAATCCCAGAAAACAGTTGGTATATTGCATTTTCTCCCATGAAATCGGATGCCATTGTAAAAAGATGAGTTTTAAAGGGTTAACTGCCAATTTCATAGTATTTATTTCAATCAATATTTATTGAGAATTTCTGCTTTATTGTGTAATGTGAAATTACTGTGAAAAGAAGCCTTCAAGTTTGATTTTAGCCAAAATGAGTCTCAGCAAAGTTTGACTTTGTAAAGATTTTCCTCGCCTGCACCTTTCATCACCTACTACTGTTAGTGGTTTCCAGCCTAACCCTCATATGGATCTGTATTAAGATGTGTTGGCTTCCTTCCTGACCTGCACCGCATCCTTTGACCACGTTTTTTTTGCTGATCCATCCCTAATTTGTTGCGTAATCTTGCGCATCAACAATCGAACGGACAGGGGTGAAAACACGACCTCCTCGGTTTAGTTAAATATGATATATTTAAGCTGGTGTGAACTCTTTAAAGCAAACGTTCAGGTAACTCAACTGTGTCCCTGATTCACCTCCTGGAGTTGAACAATTCCGCCTCACAAGTCTGATAAAGCTTCAAACAGAATTTATGGATTGTATATAATGTTCTGTATGCAGATTATATACCATCACGCCCCCACATTAATGCAGCACTTGAAACGGTGACCTCATGACGCAGGCTCTGAAGAGCACAGTGAGGCTCCTAAAGTGCTGCAAATTATTAGGTGTAAAGTGGCCTTTTTCAAACTCAGTAGGCTACTAACCCCAAGTAAAGCACTTGCTGCAAATAGTTATCGCCACTTCCTTTCATTTGAAGACTCAACTGGCTGCTTTGTTTTACTCCATAAAGCAGCCTTGGGTACCTTGAAAGGGGCTTCAGAACCTTTTTTTTCAAAACTGATATTTTCCATTGACATGTTGTTTCCTTCTTCTTTTAATATGTGAATGTCTTCCGGTCTTAGTCTGTTCATTTGTTTCAGTGTCGGTCATGTCGCTGACGGCTCGTGCGCAATTTAACAGCCGGTCAAATGCAATATGTGAAAGATCTCATTCGAAAATACAAACGTTTCAAATTTAGAGAACAAGATTATTGATTTATTAATGTCTCTGTTTTAATCCATCCATCAAGTCAAGTTATTTCCCAAAGCCTCTGCAGGTTTAAACATCACCAGCTCCACAGAACAGTTGTTCTCAAGTGATGGAAGTTCTCAGAAAAGACCGAGGGCTGACGATGGGTTTTTGTTTTCTTAAAAATAGGAGAGATGACATCGTAGGAATATATGTGTGCAGGTTTCAAACTGTAGTGAGAGGTGAGAGTTTTTATGCCCCAGGCCTCATGTTTTCAAGTCGCCCCGTCCATCTTTCTCATTCCTGTGAACACGATATCTTGAGAGAGAGCCCAGAGGGAGTTTCTTCAGATTCGGAACTCGTTTGCTGTTCAATCAGACAAAAGGATGAACTGATACGATGTTGGTTGTCTGAGGTCAAAGGTCAAGGTGGCTGTGACCCCCACCAAAATACTTTATGAACGTCTCTTCTTCACAATCCTTTCAAATTTGGCAAAAAAACGTTCACTTAGACTCACGGATAAACTGATTTGATTTGGGAGTCAAATGTCAAAGTGACAATGGCCTTAATACAACATGTAGTTGGCTTCTTGAACACAATATCTCAAGTGATTTTCTCTAAAGCTTGACCTGTCGTCACTTGGACTCTAACCCGAAGGTCACTTGATCAGATTTCAGTTCTTTCAGGGTTGAATCATGTCATGGTGTCCTCGTAGGTGTCTGGAAAAGAAAACGTATGTAGACTGAAACTACGCTGGTTAGTGGAGGCAAACACCCACAGTGATTCTCTATAGTTCTGTGAATGAAGCTGAATTTCACGTTTTAAATTATCAGGGCTCCACACCCGCACACACACACACACACCCGCACACCCTCACACACACACACGCACACAGAGTCATTGACACAGAACGGCAGCCTCTTTTTTTTTCACACACTGCTCCCACGGAAAATCAACCAACATCTGATTCACTGGTGGAGAGCAAAGAAATGTCAATCACCCACAACATGTGGCACACATGTTGGACTCATTGGCATAATTTCATTGAGGATGTGTCACCTCCTGGATGAATTGATCCGTTAGGTCACGAGTGAATGATCTCTCTGTTGGAACGGCGCCATCTTGGTTCTTGGAAACCAGAGGAACCCATATTGGGAGGAGTGGGGGTTTGAGTCTGACTGGGAGCTGCTGCACCCCCACAAGACACCTGTGACCTGCACACATTGGACGGTACATCGCTGTCAATCACACGGTACCCATGGCTTACGGGTCTAATGTTTACTGATGTTATCGCTCCAGTGAGAAGGGTCATTCTCTCATTCAAACCTATATCGAAACTGACTTGCAACCCCAGGAGTTGCTTGGTGTGGGTGAGAGAATCCACTTCACTTTCTGGAAGATGCACGTCCACTTTTATAAACCGTCCGTGGAAGCATGCAAACGAGTGCATGTTCTAAACGAGGCCACCGTCAAGTGCTTTGTGAATGAAATGGAGCAAATCCTGAAGGCACTGTCACGGAGCCATTCTGTGCTATTTGGCTTAGCGGGGATGTCATAATGAAAAAGCGGTCTCCTCACTGGTTAGTATTTTTTTTTTTTAAATACAAATCATGGTCATCTCCAGCTGAGATTCTGTTTAATAGATTTGATATAGAATAGATTTGTGTGTTTCTATGCCCGTGACAATGTTCTCCGAGGGTCTGTGAGGTCCTTTGTTCGTCGTATTGAGTCAGCGGAGGGAGCGCAGGAACAGCCCATTGTGCCGTTGGTTATGAAATTCTCGAAATTTGCCCGCATGCAGCAAATGATTCTGTCAGACAGATGGAGTGATTCAAATTAGATAAAGGAATCCGACTTCCCACGTAGAATACACAAAGATCACTCTTCCTTTTCCTCTCCCGAGCTTCCACTTCCCTCCTCTGACCTCGTAAAAAAGATGCTCCGCAGTACGTTTCCCCAGCAGCGCATTCTTCTCACTTCAGCATTCTGGGAGCTGCTTAGTAATCCTTTTTGTTTACATATCTCTATAAATGTGTTCATGTGCAAATGGGGCAGAGATGGCAAAACGGCGACACGGCCTGTGAATAATGCATTCCCCCATGAAATCTATTGAGAGAAAAAAAAAAAAAGAATTGCAATTTTTATTTGTATTCATGTACAGTATGAACTACAATCTCAGGTATCAATAATTGAACATCATCCTCAGAGAAATTAGTTGGACTCCTCACAAGCACAAGTCTCTTGTTTGTCTTTTTTTTTTTCCCTCATTTTTTGTTTTTGCCTTTTTCGTCTTTTTTTTTTAAACAATTGAAGCACATGTAAAATTATGATCTGAATAATTTTTTTTTTTTGCATTATGTTTTTGAAAATATTTTTTTTTGTAGAAATTTTCACCGTTTTCGATGATCATCCTCTCCGAAAAATGAGAGAGAGCATCCCCCCCCCCCCTCGTACAGTAACCCCCCTCCCCCATACGTAGACAGTTGGCAGAATAACACACAATAATTTGATCACCTTGGCTTCGGGTTTTTGCACAAAAAAATCAAGCTCACTCTGCTGGTATTTCAAGTCCACACATTCTGTCAGTCTTAATTTCATTCTGGCGTTCGGATACCTCCTCACATCAAGCCCGTCCCGCTCAAGTAAATACCAAAACAGAGATATATTCCATTCATCCCCAAATATATATATATATATATATATATGTATATATATAAAAAAAAAAAAAATCTCAACCTTTGTTTTTTTTTTTTTTCACTGTAGCCAGCGTCGACATTTAATCATTAAGCCACCAAAAGCATTGAAAAAGAAAAACAGTGGAAAAGGGAAAGAATGGCTCACTCATCGACTGTCCTACTCCTGTCAATCAAAGCTGATGAGAGGCCGATGATAGATGAGTTGGTTCCGGCTCCATTTGCAGTTTCATCCGTCTCCACCTCAACAGACGGGACCGGTTTCCCCCCCCCCCCCCCCCCCACACACACACACCTTTCTGTTTGCCGCACCTCCGTTATTGTAGAAAATGTAAGAATGGATTCGGGGAGAATGACGGATCAGAAGCATATGATTCTGTGACAGTGCTTTATGAAGCTTATGCTACGGCCGCTGTCTCACGGGGATGAAAATCAATACGGGCGAGTGGAACCGCCGGACGGTTAAATTGTTAATTTTATTTTTATTTTATTTAAGACGTGTGCAGGTCAGATCCCATCAGAACTATCCGTCAATACACGTTTTCATTATAGCAATTTTGTTGATTTGGCATTTGTGGAATCGCCTTTGGGAAATTCGCTCAAAATAAATACGCTTAAAACCTTCTTGTTGCACGGAGACCAAAGAGAAAGGCAGATCTACCTCTTTTTACTTTCTGCACAAGGTCACTGTTTCCTTGGCAACCGTCTGATGGCTAGTTTTGCCTCCTTATTCCTTATCTATTTTTGACTCCTCTCTCTTCATATCTGCAATATCTCCGTTTGAAGACCCCTCATGACCGTTGTGGGTCCACCACCCACCCCCCTCCCCTCCCACTGCTCTTCACTTTTCATCCCTGCCTCCCCCTTCCGTGAGCCTCCCTCTTTGAAAGACTAAATGAAAAAAAAAAAGCAAAGCGTCAACAGACTACAGCAGAGACAATGTTTTGATGGCCTATAAATGATGCAACATCAAAGTGTGTGTGTTTTTCTCGGACAGAAATGAGACGGAACAGGGGTCGCTTCAATATCAAAGGCCCCCCGCCCCCCGTTAGATGTGAGGCACAGGGAGAGTGGAAAAGTCTCATACTGTTTTGTTATCAGCTTTCGTCTGTTAGTCTGCAAATGAACTGCTGATACAGATTAATGAGCTATTACCCATCGCCCCTTATTTTTTGCAGGTTTCTAGCTGCTTCACTGCCTATGTTCGCCCTGTCTGTGTTAGTCTGACAGGGTCACACTACATTACAAAGCAGCCTCATTTGCCTCTTTATCTGTACTAACAGATGGACTATCAGCGCCCAAGCTTGTGTGACCCTGGGGTGATGGCAAGGTAACACGACGCTGAGTGGACGTAGATCATTGCTGGGTTAACAGGGAGGCTGCAGACTGCAGCCTTATGCTCCCCCTTCATTTTCCCAAGCAATATTCTTCCGTCGTGCGGCACACGCCGACGGATAAAGCGAGACAAATGAGACATGGCGAAGGGGTGAGGAACCTGCCTGAGCAAAGTGACAGAGAGACAATCAAAGAAGAATGGGGACATGGAGGAGGAGAGAGTGAGGAGGAAGCAGAACAAGGGCAGACGGGGAAGATGGCGAATTTCGGAGTTGGAATTTTGGAGTGGAAGGAAAGACAGAGTGACTGTAGAAGCATAAAGAAAATGTAGGAGGAGGAGTGGGAGCAAAAACTTAATCTTAATTAAAGTGAAGGATCTATGTCTGTTGTTTAGGAGCCACGGGGGAAATGCACATTTACTCATTTGGCTGCGTTGCTCCTCAGGCACGCTGGCTTCACTGTGATATCATCCGGAGCTGTGTCATTAAAAGATCCCATTTTGTGTTTGAATGACAGCTAGAAAATAATGGCGACGAAAATAAACCCATTTTATGTTTTGTCTCATAAACCTCTGCTAAACTGGACAAGATTCGTCCAACAGCCGGGAAGTAAATGCTTCTCTCGACTAGAGCAATGCATTTCTACCAAATAATGATTACTCAAATCAAACTATTACATTTATAGCACTGTTTTAATTGTAGAATAAGGCCAATTTCTGCATTGGGTTTCACACGAGATGTAGACGATGAATTCCATATTCGCCTTCAGTGAACCATTCTTTCCCTTGTGCAGTATTACACACAGAGAGAGAGAGAGAAAAAGAGAGAGCGAGAGAGAGAGAAATAAAATGAGCTAAAAAGCTATCACAAATTGTTTTTCTTCATTTAGTCACTAGACATATTTTTAATAAATAATCTTTGTTCTTGTAAAGACACTTCTTAAAGTATCGCGCGTTGTCCCTTTGCCAAATGCTGATTTATCGCTATTATCGACATCAACCCTGTCAAGTCAATGTCATTTTGATTTTTCTTTTGTCGTCGTGTTTTGGTCCATTGTACTTGTATGAAACTGCTGATACTGGATATTTGTTCAAACACAAGATCAGATTTGGGTCTCTTGTACATTGTCTTTTGAGCAGGCTTGAATCAGTAAAGGTTCCTGTGTGGCAGAGCTGTGTATGGTGCTGAGCATGGACGGGTGGTGGTAAGTGCTCTTGTAGGTGTTGTAGTGGTTGTAGTGCTCCAGAGGGGGCAGCGATAGGTGTCTCTCCATGGCTGCAACCCCTGCAAGCTCTTCTTCAACAGTAATGACCTCCATAGAGGAGGCAGGGCCATCGGGATCCTGCTGGTTATGCTGCTTCCTCATCTTGTAGAAAATAACCAGGAGAACGGCAGCCATGAGCGTGATGGCCACGAAGCAGCCGATGATGATCTTGGTGGTCTTCATCACTTCGTCCAGGCCGTTGAGGGCTCCCTCTCCATCCAGATCAAGAACTGGAATGGTGTAAGTCCGCTCTGTGGTCCTCGTGGACACAGGAGTTCCTTTTGTTGTCGAGGTCGACACCCAGCCGAACGGGGGATACGGCGTATGGCTATCGTCCCCTGGTGTCTCAATGGTCTCCACGGTGACTGTGGTGAAATAGGTCACACCACTGTTTTCCACAGAAGTAACATTAAGGACAGCAGAGGCGGAAATGTTGCCTGCTGTGTTACTGACCATACAGGTGTACGTCCCAGTGTCCTGCATTGTGACGCTAGTAAAGTTCAGTGTCCCGTCATTGAGTACAGACAAACGCACCTTGTAAGCCCCGTGTGTCACCAATGAGCCATTTGGTGTGAACCAGCTGATGGACGTCAACGAGCTCGTACGACATTTAAGCTCTGCAGCCATTCCCTCTGTCACATTCAAGTCACTGGGTGGCTCCACGATGACGGGGACATCGCACTGGAAGTAGCTGTGGTCCAGTTCCCCAATGTAGCGACCCTTAAAAGCTGAGGGAGAATGGCAACGTGCACAGCAGCTGGTGTTGGCAGGTACAGTTTCCTTCAGCCACCAGCTGAGCCACAAGATATCACAGTTGCAGTTCCAAGGGTTGTGATGGAGGTGGACCCGCTCCAGGCGATGCAATGGCGTGAAGAGGTCATGTGGTAGAAAGGTGAGGTTGTTGTGAGCCAGGTTGAGCTCCACCATTGACTGCAGGTCATCGAATGAGTTCCTCTCGATAGTTTGGATTTGGGCATGCATCATCCACAGCTTCTGGAGGTTCACTAATCCCGTGAATGCGCTGGGCTTGACAACAGCGAGCTGGTTTCCTGACATTTCTAGTTCTTCGAGCCTGACCAACGGTAAAATGTTGGGAATCTCCTTGAGGTTGCACATTCCCAGGTTCAGGTAGCGCAGGTTGCTTAAGTCCTTGAAAGCTCCGTCTGAAATGTAGGAGAGACGTTTGAGCTCACCTAGATCTAGCCTTCGAAGCGAGGGGACTCGATTGAAGGCATATGATGGTATACTTTCAATGGGGTTGTTCCGGAGCCACAACTCCTTCAGCTTGGACAAGTACTCGAATGCTCCATTGGGGATTGTCGTGAGCCGATTATCAAAGAGCTCCAAAGTGTTGAGGCTGGCTAACCCATTGAAGGCACCAATTTCAATGTTGCGAATGTGGTTCTTGCTCAGCTGCAGGATCTCCAGATGGCGCAGATGTTTAAAACTGTCCACCTTGATGACCTGGATGAGGTTGTCCTGGAGGTTCAGGTAGCGAGTGTTGGTGGAAATGCCATCGGGGACGTCCCGGAGACCTCGGCGGGTGCATATGACTTTGCTGAACTGGTTACTGCATGAGCAGACGGACGGGCAGGTCTGAGCACGAACCAGCCCGGCCACCACCAGGATCTGAAGGGCCAACAGCAGCACAAAGAGGGGGTTGGACAGCGCCCCCTTCAGCCTACGACCTCTCATTGTCTGGCGCTGGAGGGAGGAGATCATTGTGTTCAGCATTCATAGTTCATCGGCTGTTTGTGTTCTCTGCAACAAGAAGAGAGACAAAAGAACAATAGTTAATAAGCACGTAGGACCAGACGTTTCTCCGAGTCATAGTTAAATTTGATTCATGACCAGATCTTTTTTTTAATGCCGAATTGTTCAGTGGGCAGAAAATTAACTGGCAACAAAAACATTAGCTTTTTTTTTTTTTCAGATTCTCAAATGTGAACAATTGCTGCTTTGTTATGTTTTATGATGGTGAAATGGATATTTGGCAGCGTTGGTCAGATGAAACAAACTATTGAAAGATGTAACGTTGAGCTACATTACAAGCAGCCCTGAGCTATTTATATAGTACAATGCGCATGGAAAAGGGAACCAAGATGAATTAAGAGCTTCATTAATTGTCAGTATTGCCCATCTGTGGGATATAACAAGCTTTTGTGTCCGCTCCCTAACCCTGGATTGCCCCAGATTTCCAGACTTCACAGAAGCTGATACGTCTACACTGGAGACCGAAAAAATGAAAAACGAGAACTTAGCATCTGTCTCCCATTCGAGCAGGAACCGTGAATTTCTTGTAAGCCCTTTACTCATTGAAAACCCTAAGCCTGGAATTATTTAATACACAAAGCCTTAGTCATGAAATGTTCAGAAGAAATAGTAGCATCTTTTGAGTTCACTGGGACCCAGTTGTTTTAGGACGAGACAAGTCACTGACACCAAATCATTACGCCCGGCGAACACGGCTCGGCACCGGCACAAGAAAAATACCGTCTGAGGATCTTTTACAGAACATGTCAACGCTAAAAATGATGCAAATTGTGAGATGCATACAATGGCAATCACAGAGGAAATTCCACAAATCAATAAATGTTACTTTTAACGATTTTAACTATTTACTAAAACAATCTATACCTTATTTATAGCCTTTTAAAGTATTTTATCTGTGATTTATTTCCTGGGTTTCCCTTGATTCATTGATTCATGAATCATGCTTCTTTTTTATTTTTTATTTAAAGCAGTTTTTCAGCCCTGTTTACTTTTCATTACCATCCAATTTAGACTCACAAAATCCCTGACAAATAGAGTGAAGAGGTCCAGATATTGTCCTTGCATAACTGTAGCCGAATTTATTATCTCTCAAATAAAGTGACTAACCAGAAAGTCATTACTCTGTTATCTTAGATTAGATTAAAATCAGATTAGATTAGTCCATTCAGCCAAAGTGTCTACGAATACGCCCGAGTGTGCCGGAGATAACATTTTCCAAGACATTATGCACATAGAGTCGAGCCTGCACTTGCCACTTCCACACAGCCGTGTTGACGTGTTGCTATCACCCCCCGTATTATCTCCTGCTTTGCAGAGATGGTAACCTACACTTAAATCAATACATTTTATATGCCGAAACAGATCACATGTGCCGTGAAGTTATGAAATGTGACAGCATTGTGTCAAGCTGTACAATTAAGTTCTTCAGTGCCGTTTATGCCTTCGCCGAGAGCGAAGCACTCTTGTCTCTTCTCGCTCGTGCGGAGGAAACATTATCCTTCCCCACTGGGTCCTCAGACGTTCTCTTTTCAGCTCTTCCAACTCGAGCTATCTGTCAATCATCCCTTTCCCATCAACCCACGAGCAACAAGAAACGAGTGTGTGGTGACAGGTGTTTTTTGTTTAATGGTGAAAATCGTTAACTGAGGGTGGAGATGTTCTCCGAGGAAGATGAGCGGCGTCTTCATCAGGAGAAATAGGTCTGCACGGAGAGCGGAGCTGAGGAATCTGATGGAATGAGGCCTCCCACTGGCGGGAGCTCATTTCGTCTGGCTGGAATTACAACAGCCCCGCGTTGCCACCGACGAGATGAAACTTTGACAGACTCGCTGATAGAGATTTTCAGCCTTGAACTCAGGTGCGAGCGCGTTCATCTGCCACTCTACTTCTTCGTGAAAACCACTTGCCTGAACACAAGCAGATAATGCATCATTACATAAAGAGACGGCACGTATATTTCACAAGGTCGAAAAAAGAAAAAAAAACATCACTTCAAACATCCTCATTCCTTTTGTCGGTGCAACACTGCGTGGATTAATTTCATCCAGGCTCAACGTGCATTCAGAGCCACTGTAAGCAGGAGCTGCTTACATCTCAAATCCTGCCAGCAACATAAAAACACACCCACAATTACTTTTCTGCTTCTGCAACCGGCAGCCATCGGAATCATGTCCGACACCAGCGCGAGTTGCCAAATTCATTTGTTATAATGAGTTGGTTCGGAAAAGTGCGGCGGCGACACGTGTCTCAATCTGGTCGCACGTAGCGAGGAGCCCGTCGTTTATTTAGCAGAGAGTATTTTTGCCTGAACGTCGTTAAATTGCTGTGTCAGATAATTAGAGCGTCGTGTTGCGCACCGCGAGCAGCGGCGCCTTGGACAACCGGCTCGGACATTCTCCTCCCGCCAGGGAAGCAAACCTGGCAGATAACAATGGAGTAACTGCCTCGCAATCAGCAGAGGTGCCGCCCTCGTTTCCAGCAGGAAAGATTTTCGGTTTCATTTTTTTGCGACGGTACGAATTACGAGAGCGTTATAAAGCTGCTCCGCGCAAATTGAGAAATACGACACATCTATGAATATGAAATTTAGCAAGAATTGTTGCATTATTGAACAACTTGCTTTGGCAGTCACATTTTGATTTTGATATTTGTCTTGGCTTGTTGGCACATTTAGCATCGTGGGGGGAATTTTGTCTCATGTATGAAAAGGATTATTCCAACTGAGTGACAGGAAATAAACATGCTCCACAGTTAATTTGCAAATCTCATGTGTGGCAGACAGTTTAAAGTCTGATAGTATCACAGTTGACACTGAAACCATTAACACTCCACTGTGCAATGTAGCCTCATGAATCACATTTCCACCTCTTCTGATTATGTAAATCACAGGGAATAACCTTAAAGTCTTATAATTTATTTGAATAATTTGGTATTTCTAAAAAAAGCCCTTTAACGCAGAGTCAGTTTTTTTGTTCTTCTTCTTACTAGACGATTACCAATCACAGCCTTTCGCAGTCGATCCAGCGAGTGTGAAATTGATAGAGTGGGTAAAAGATGAAGTGATATGAAATCTGGCAGTCTCACATCACGACGGAGACAGAAGCCCGTGGCCACCGAGACGGCTGTCTGATGAACTAAATGTCATCTCGCTAATTCATTCAACACGTCACTGATTCACAGCATTCGCGTGCTTTTTTCCTGCCGCACGTCTTGTTTTAATCTTGTTTGATGCCGTAACCCTCGCTGACCATCTGCAGCTTACGAGACCTGTGCACGATGCGGAAAGGAGACACAGATGGACGGCAGGTTTGTTGTGTCAGGGTTGGAAGTGATGACACAAACACATTGTTAGCGAGCATATGTTCTGAGAAAGCGTGTTAAACGATGAGTTTTTTTCCCCCTTGTTTTCAACCAGTACCAGGGTAAGAGGGAAGAACTAGGTGTCGTAGTTGATCTCTCAGTTCTGCAAAGACTATTTCTTCCTGATGAAGATGTAAATCTCCGTGACCACAGATCAATCGTCTTCTTCTTCTACTGCAGCAGTGGTTTGGTCTTTTATGGTAAAACAAACTATTACCAGCCTCATTCTTTACAAAATCACTTGGAAAGAAACAAAAGTGAAATAATTAGTCCATTAAATTTCCTGTCAAATTTCCAACCACTTAATCAGCTGTTATTTTTGCCAATTCATTTAGAGGAATTTCTTTGGATTTTACACAGTTGTGTGATTAAAGATCTGGGAAAGCATTTTTCACCACTTTGCATTTAACAGCTTTATTGATAAGAGAAATAGTCGGAAGATAAATTAATAATTAAAACAATAAATTGCAGCTCTAACTTTTTTTAGAATTGGCACTGGCTCGCTGCTGCTGCCAATTTTAAACTGTGTCTACAACTGTAGAGTCGAAGTTCAGCTCCTTTTTTTAGAATGTGTCGGCGCAGCTGTCAAATGCAAGATAACTCTCGGTATATTGTCAAATTTACAAAGGTTGAGGTGTAAGCACATCATTTTCTTTTACTGTGAATGCCTGGTATATTTTTCACATTTGCATTTTGCCTTCATGACACGTTTGGTTTGGCCAGTTGTCGTACAAAAAGTGATGCATTGAAAGAAAATAGTTTTTGTACTAGTACCATACAATGAGTGTTGTGTTAATTCAGTGTCTGAGAGGAAAACATGGAAGTCTAGATCATGAAATGGTAAATGCACTTTTCTTAATCCACTTAATTAAGCCATATTCACGTTCATGCACATTCACGAGGAGTTTTTCTTTCACAGTTACATGTTATGATGCAGTAGTATTCTGCAAATCCACAGAATTAACCTTTTGATTCACTTTTGAAGAAAAGAACGATGCTAACCATGTTTTGCCGTCGTTGTTAATTCCTTAGCAACACCCCTTAGTGTGGAATATCACTTGGAGAAATCATAATTTCATCTTTGAAATCAAATCATTTCTGCACCTTCAACCCTGATCCTGCAAAGCTCAGCTGACAGCAGCCACAATATTTCATTTTTCAAGGTAATGAAAGTAACATGATCATCCGCGGCAAAATTACTCATTTTCACTGGATGTCGTCGGGGTAACGACATGCTGATTGCAGGGAGATGCGACCCCTGAAACATTCTATAACATCGTGTTGACAGAGGATTTTAGTAGAGCTCAACTAAACCACAGTTGCTCACATTTGGATGTGTTTAAATGATATTTTCCTACATTTTAAGCAGTTATCAGTCATTTTGTAGTGTTTCAGGAGAATAATGTGTTTTCTCGGAGTCCTTCACATAAACACTCTGTGGAGCCATTCATTTTAAAGCTGATTATTGGACACTAGGGGGCATGAAAACAATAAACTCATTCATTTATTCAACTGATCAGAAAATATGCAAATCCTTTAAATCTAAACAATAATCTCAAACGCATTTCTTAACAACTGCTTATCCTATCATCCGTGATGATAAGCGTTTACCGAACCTTTTACCTTGGAATTTATTTAGGGATGAGTAAGGCTTGTGCAACCCTCTGTGAATTTTACTAAAAATGATTAGCGTGATTTTGGACGTACTCCAGACCTTAGACGCCTTCTTGGGTCTCGGGGGTTTTGGGCTCGTCCACGTTGAAGGCTGCTGTTCGGTCTCTGGGTCATTGACGAAGACTCAACTCTCACCACCGGCCGTAATCCTGATAATCCCAGAGTTCATCTCTCTGCTCAAGTTTTGAGGACCATTATAAAATTGCACATGCACCAGTTAATGGTCACAAAGCCCAGATGCTGATTAGACATACTGACTCAGAAGAGCTACAGCTTCCACCTGTCGCCCGCTCCCTTCACGCACAACAGAGAGAGCCTTGCACCTCGTATTGCCGAGGACCTCAAGGAAGCAGCGGTGTCGACTGCAGCGTTTGTCAAGAGAATCAACAGAAATTCCTCCACATCTTTCAAACTGTACTTGCTGTTACCACGGTAACCGTGTTTTAAAGGCCGGACGGGGCAGCCTGATGAGCCTGAACCCTCGCGATGTCATTAATGTCTCTATTCACAGTGTTTACAGCTTCAAATTCATTTTCTCAACTCTACCAAAAGCACTTAACAGTCAAAACTCCACTTCACTGGGTCGTTAGCGATACACCCCCGCAAGTTCGATCGGATTAGTGGTTCTCAAGGAAATCCAAGTAGAGATTCCTCCGTTTATATGTTGTATACAAGAAATACATCCAGGTTTATTCTTGGAAATACCACACAGCCAATGCAGGGATCCAAAATATATTATAAATAGAAAAACCAGTCAATTTCCCACAGTAACTTCTCAGGTTCACAGGAGGTTAGAGATTATCCAGCTAACTGCACTCTCCTCAGAATGTGCTACTAACATTGTCGAAGTGTGTAAAAGATTTCTATTCACTCCGGTTTGCCGAAGAGAGAGGACCCAATAACCTCGGTCTCTCCGTCGGTTATGAGGTGAGGGGGGGGGGGGGGGGGGGGTGCAGCTGACACTCTGACCCCGGCGTAACATCTGCCGTCCCCTTTGGGCACGAGCGCTCCCAGATGGCTTCATCGTATCATCGGAAAATCATCAGGGTTTTTTGACGAGCGGGCTCATTTTCTCCAGTCAGTGATTCAATTAAAAAAATAAAGGCAGATTTGAGAGCAATCAAACTGCCATCTGGAATTACGGTCAGAGAGACAATTATTCAGGGGACCAAAGTGCAATATGCTCAAAGAGTTATGTCTGAAAACGCAACAGAAGACAGTTTTAATCAATTTCTCGTTGCTGATGAGCGGTGTCTTATTATTCTCACCCATCCAGCCTCTTTGCCCCCACAGACTGATTATGCTCTTGGCTATAATGAAAGTCTTATGTTTTTTGGTTCATCAAATAGCTCTGAAATGGCTGTGACATGGTGTTAATCTCTGCGGAAGAGTAAGAAAAGCAGTGTTTTGAGTGGACAAGCCACAGTTTTCATCGCACTTTCAGTCTGACTGGTTTAAAATGATCCAACCTCTATGTAAAAAAAGTGTATAAAATGCCAGGCATGCATTTTTTAATACTACACATCTGTAAATTCTGGAAGGGGGGATTATATTAAACCCGTGGTGAGTGAGTACAGCTAAGGTTAAACAGGATTCACTGAGTGCAGCTGTTTTTCAGGGATTTGCACTTGAAGCACCTCCCGTGTTACGGCGTCAGGGAGCATCACATTCTAGGACTCGCAGTTCCCCCCCGTGTGTTATTTCATGTGTCTTCAGTCCAGGCGAGGGTTGGTGTCTCGCGCAGGGAAAGAGGGAAAGCGAGTCGGCAAAGAGACGCCTTTGCAAGTGAATATTCCATTCCTATTCACGTATTGCCTTATGCTACCTCCATTATGATAATTGCATGGGCTAAATAATCTGCAGGGACCTCGGTGTTCAAAAGCACCGTGCCAAGGCTGTGTCTGGTCTCTGCAAAAGGGATTAAGACAGGATGCCCTGGGTGGCGCGCTGGCTGAATGCGAGGGCGCTCTTAGTATTCGTGTCACTTGTGTAGCCCACCAATCTGCTCCCATGACTGCCTTCCTAAAAAGAGACGTGCAGGATCAGCCAACTGTAGTTGGAAGGGCACGGCGGCAGGGTCAGGGCTGACTGGACTAAATGAAAACACGGCACAGGGAAGTATGTTAGCTACAGTCCTCGGTAATTGGTTACACAGATATGGACTAATGCTCCCCCCCCCCTTGCAAAAACATTTTTGGTGTCCGTGGTCAGAAAGCTGGAAACGCACTCCCTCCACAATGCAGGTGGCAGCCTGGGTTTAGGTAGGTGAGTACACACAGCCGGCAGCAGTGGCAGAATAATGAGCTGCACAGACGCTGTAAGCTGCCTTCTCATGGTGGTTAAACAGATCACCGCTTCCGCCAAAGGATTTGTGTGACTGCTGAAGTGGGTCCGCGCAGCTGAGGACCGACGTTCTCCTGCCGGCTAAACAATCTGTAATGAACTCAGGACACTCACTTTGTCGGAAAGATCAATCATTAAATATTTAATTATAAAGGTTCCACATTCCAGCGGGTGCCTCATCATCGGTGGAACTCGTGTCGATAACGTAATGAATGTGATTGTCTTTCAGGTTGAGACGCTGCAGAACGTGGGCCAGGGAGTTGTGTGTTTTAATGACATAACACGCACATTTCAAATGTTCATGCACAAGGTTTTTTTTTTTGTGCAATTTTGTCGGAAAAAAACAATTGAGATCTCTACCTCACTGTGGAGTATCACTGCTGTTGTGGGATTCTGTGTTTATACCTCCAAAAAGCCAAAATACTGTTATTCATTGTCAGCATTGAGAAAAGACAACAGTGTTGTATTAAAAATGTCACAATAGGAATGTAGCTTCAATGGCAGGTCTTGGCCGGTTGCCGCTTCCTGCAAAATGCCGAGTGCTGGAAGGGATTAGTTCACTGGAGTGTCCTCTGTTCCGTCGCAGCTATTTGCCAATGAATTCCGGCCATTCTAGATTGCAAATTGACTGAATAGGAGAAGTTGGACGCGTTTCTCTCTGGAGCTTTTGTGTGTGAATGTTGTGGTGACAGAATACTGACAACAGATGGCACCATACGCGGCGCGCGGCCTTTTGTTCTTTTAAGATTACTGCCCACCAGTTTCTCACTGGAAATCAATTCTCTGGACTGAGCGGCACGTCTGTCAGTCTGTGAGGAGTCACTCGAGTCACGTCAGTGACAACATACAACGCTGCAGACGCACATCCCCATGCTGACGCACACTTGGTACGTAGGTTGGTGTCAACACGGTCTCACAAATCCTCAAAATGAATCTGGTTTCTGCAACACAACATATGTTAACCCAAATAATATTTAGGTTGTAGCTGTTGTGTATAAGACGCCAGGTTATGGTTCTTTTTGAAAACCATTGAAATCAGCTTTGGCTCGGTGTCTTATTCACGTACTGTAAAGATTTGTAAAGGAATGTTTTGGGCTTCAAATGTAGATTTATATGTTCAAGCAGTTATTCCTGCAGAAGAGGGCAGAATTTAAAAGTCTGCTCTTGTTTTTGGGTCAGTAAAATAAAATATTAATAATAAAAGCAGTGGTATAAACCCTCAAACACATGAAATCGATACATGAAAACCAGCACCACAGAGATCCAGGTTTGAATCTTTGTGCATGACCCGAACGTCTCTCAACAACAGACTATCATGTCTGATTTTCCGTCAATCTAAAATACAAATGACGATTTATGTGTTTGTTTTCTCCACCGAGGTGTTTTGAGTTAACTTTGCCAAATGTCCCAGTAAACTGTGCGAATGAAAAATAGCTGCTCCTCCTGACACAGTGCCTCTGACTGTGGATGAATATGTAACGCCGAGCCGAGCCTCTTTCAGAAAATGTAAAAGTGGATGTTAATGTTCTGATGCAACAGTGATGGATGACTTGCTTCCAACGCATCCAGTCGAGCTCAGATCTGCATCCACTCAGAGGCCGAGCTCCGGCTCCCAGAATCATGTCCGGGGTCTTAAAAAACATCTACAGCGTTGAAACGGGTTCGCCATTTACATTCACCCCCCCCCCCCCCAAAAAAGGCCCAACTGCATCCAATCCTCTATTCAAGCTTCCATACAGAGCATACAGCGAGCACCTGTGAGACTATAAGTAAGCTGTTTACGCCTAATTACCTTTACGCACACGTCAACAAAAAGCATTAAACACTGCACTGAAAAACTCAAATGTTCCAAGAAAAATTAACGTCGTTAGTTTTTGTCAAAGAGCATAAGGAGGATTTATTGTTTAATGTTCTGCAACGACGAAAAAAAACGAATGTTTATGCAGTAAGAATCGTTTCTACGACAGAGATGGAGCTGATGATTCACACATGTTTAAATAAGAACCACACATGCAGTGTGTCCCTGCATATCTTGGCCGAGAGATTAAATTCAAGCTAAGCCCTTCTTTTCCAAATTGCCTAACTGACTCGTATGAAGCGATAAGGACGTGATACTTCTATTGATCCCCGCAGTGGAACTCGCTTTTCACTCCGCTCCCTCCCGGGAGGTCAGAGTTTGGGGTCATCTTCACTTAGAGCGCCCCCCGGAGCCGCCAGCGAGTCAGTGGGGAATCGCTGATTTGCTCAAGGGCAGGACAAGAGCGCCGAGCACATTGCAAGCTATTTTTTTCCCCTGTATGGCAACAATGGGAGGGCCATTTCAAATCTTCTTACATCTTCAAAAGAAATTCCCAGCAGAAGACGCACAGCTTCTGGAGGTGGAGGGTAGGATTTCATTTGAAGTGAACATTAGGGGAGCACCATTAGCTTGTCCTACTTCGAAGGGGAAGTTATTCATCTAGTCCTCGATATAGAACATGAGGAACAATGGGAACTATTCGGCTTCAAGTACATCCCTGCCATGCGCCGCGTCGTTCCATGAGGGTACCTGGTGCCGACACTGCTAATTAAGTAACCCTGCAGCGATGTTACATGCCACATGTCAAGCTGTCAAAACTGCAGGACACAATAAATCCCTTTCACAGAGCAACTAGTCCCATCCCACTGCAACGATTTACAGCTCGGCAATTTAATTCCCCTCGACCAGATTACTATAATTATCTACCTCACTATGAAGGGTGAGCAGAGGATTAAGGTCTGTTTAAAAATAACCACCCTCCAATATATTTGGACTCGATAAATGAAAGCTGTGGAGCAGACATTTTCTCTGTGGTGTGATTTAGATTTTTTTTATCCTCTCCTCTCCTCTCCTCTGTCTTTCTTTCTTTCTTCCTCTCGCCGCTCCTCTTCTCCCTTCTCCTTTCTCTCCTCGCCGTTAATCTGCTTTGATAATTTCAGCAGCCGATGCGCGACGCTCGGTGGGAGACCGTCTTAAAGTCGGTCAGAAATCAAAGCGGGGGGGGGGGGGGGGGGGGGGGGAAATGCAATTATTCAAGTGGCAGTCAACAATTTTGTGAAAGACGGACGTACACTGCGCTCACAGTCCCTCATAAAAACACGACTAAGAGGATCACAAATCATCACCACGAGCCATATTATTGTTCTGCTCGTGCAAGGTCATCGGGAAGGCTTTGGGATTTATCGTACTGTTGCAAACATTACGTACCTTTTTTTTTTTTTTTAAACTTTGTATCTTACGCCAGCCACGATGATCATTACCTCTTATTTTTGAAAGTGGTGGCAAAAGTGTTATTACGCTTTATCATGTGCAGAGCCAGCTGCTGAACACAATGCAGTCTGTGGAGGTAAAGGATCGCGTGAGTTTTCTCACCGCTGATGGCAGATTGATTGTTTGTAGCCGGCGTCGACAGCACACAGTAGGTAGTCCATCTTGTTTTTCTTTCATTATTTCCTCATAGTGTGAAGTCTCAGCTGGCATGCTAATAAGCTGTTTAGAGCTGGGGCCGTGCCCAAATTTGTAACCCCTCCTTAAAATCCCCCCCCCCCCCCCCCCCCCATCGGTTTGTCCTTGTTTGTCCTCTTCCGCTTTTTTTGGGTTTCTTGTTTTATTTTACAAGGAAATGATCATTATGCAACTGCTTACGTTTACTGTGCAACATAATAAATCACAAACCGGTGTGATCGATGCTCAGAAGACGGCCCCCTCTATTCCTTTAGAAAACGTTTCTACCATTTCAAAAGAGGCACGTGAAAGAAAATCCATCTTGTTCAGGACTTTGTCAGAGGAAACAGTTTATGGAGGAAACAACTCCTGTTTTAAACTAACCTTTTATACCTTCACAATACTTGAGTATTATGATGTACTATATACTTATACTGCGAAGTTCTCATACATTAATCTGGGCCTACGCTGGTGGTGAAGGACTCACTGGGATGAACTTGACGGGAACTTTCTCCTTTGCTGCACACGCACCTCTGTGAGCGTTGATTTACATTTTTACAACAGAACCAACTGTCTCACAGAAACATCCACTTCTAACCCCTCCTGGTGCTCCAGTTACCATAGTAACCCTGCAGCTTTTTGCAGGAGCAGGCCACACTCACTGCAAACCACACGAAACCAAAATAGTCCAATAACGTTTCTATTTACCAAATCCATGCCAAACAGGTGGATTCTGTAAATATAGTGTCTGCGACAATAGTGTGGATTCCACTGTATTTGACATTTAAACACTACTTTCTTCTTGGTGAATCACTCTGGTCCTTTTCTCAGCAGCATTGTTTAAAGTTCAAATCTCCGCCGTCCAAACACCGTGTTTCCGTACATGTGCATTTTTCACACCTGAACCTCGGGCTTTAATCCCGAGTCCACAGAAGCTGGTTTATCTTTACACATTTCACACCGTTTATATTTAATCCTCGTCGCCCCGAGGCCGAGCGGTCCAGCCGCTGTGGTGCTGATTATTGGTCATCCTTCTGTTCTTCCTCCCCTTTCACTATTGTTTGATTCAAGCATGTAGCCCGCTTGACACGGAGCCATGCATTTCTGATCTAAAGCTAGTTTTTCATATACAGCAGTCCCCGCCTCAACTCCAATAACAAAGCCCCCATCTCAATGCATGACTCGGCATGTTAATTATGTTGTAGATACAAATCTAGTTGACGAGCCTCAGACGTCGTCGACAGGTCACAGCCTTCCCGTTGCGTTAGCTGGAGGTGAAGCTAGCTCCCTGTGACGGTCGCTGCCACCATGACGGAGCAGTAAACTACAAAATCAATGCAAACGGGCAATAATCTGATCCTTCATGGGACAGAAGACACGATCGGGTGTAGGAAGAGACATCACTTCCACTCAGGTAGAGTCCAGCTGATGTGTATTGAAAAGGTCAAACAGCTTATCAGTGGTATAGTGTGTTTCATAGTGCATTGTTTTTGTAAGTTGATGTAAAGTATTTATCAGACAGCTGTTAAAGTATACCTGCAGCAGATATGGAGCAACTGTGGAATGATGGCAGCTGATGACTACTGGTCTCCACCAGCAACTGAGAAAAACGTCTGGCTCTTCGACTGTTTACCAGCGAGTTGCTCAATGTCTGTCTGGTGTGTGGCACTGGAGCTGTGCTGCTTCTCCCTGAACACAAGGTGACACTGAGGAGTGTGAACCAAGAGGCCCAGAAAAAACCTAAACAATCAGCTGAAAGAACAGAGTCGAGGGAAAGTACTCTGAGCGACATCTTTTACATTACATATAGTGACACACCTACTGGCGAGGGGCTGTAACTGAAAGGCAAAACAAGTTAACTTATCAAACAAATCAATAAAAAAGACTTTCCTTTTTAAGAGTAGAATAGAAGTAGTAGTACCATTGTACCTGTTGATATTAAATGAATGTAATGTATAATTGTATTTTCTGGGTAGCCTATCTGAACATGTAGAATGTGATCTGGATAATGTTAGTAATAAACCATGTATGTTTGTGGTGTTAATTGTATGTTTGTGATGTGTCTTTAAAGCCAAGTCTGCTGTCTGTTGGCCATTTCTATTAAGACTTAAATATGACGTCATTATAAGGACTTGCTTTTCACACCCCCGACTCTGACTTTGACTGACTTCCACCTAGAAGCCATTTTCTCTCTCTCGGGGTCCAGGAAGTGACCGGAGTCGCCCTCTCACACATGTAGCACCTCGCAGGAGCTTCTCCGCGTGAGATGCATTCTCACCTCCTCAGTTTGCTTTGGACGGGCGACAGGAACGTCATCGCGGCGCCCACTCATTGGCTGTGAATCCCCCCCCCAGACAATAACCAGCTATATTCACACTTTATCAGACATTACGCCGTCTCTGGTGCTGACGAGCCACCAGGGTAAAGTCTGGTTAATGGTTGGGTCTAACCCAGTTGGACACTTGTATTCTCACACACACGCAGCTCCTCTGGGTAACGTCTGGAAAAAAGTTCAGGATATTGGAGGCGGCTCCGCACAGACACACTCGTTCACACCTACAGGCAATTTAGAGCCGGCTCCATTTCACCTCCACGTCTTTGTGCTGTGGGAGGAAAGTGGAGCACGTGGAGGAGACGGATGCTGACACAACGGTAACGTGTGTAAATGTGCGGCGTTCAGGTGTCTAGCTGGTTCGCAGGATAAAACACACAACCCTCGTCTTGTATAATTCAGTATTACATATATTTAAGTGTATTTATATATGCAGAGATTTTACAACTTCGTGTCATTTGAAGTTATGCACGCTAAGCACATGGGATAGTGTCTGTTTCTGCTTTCTTACTCCACGTCTGCAGCTCCGCGGCACCTAAGTCCTCCAGCTCCCCCCCCGGCTCTCATTTTCCTCAAAGCACCTTTCCCCTTCGCCCTCGCTCCCCCGAGAACCACTATCCGTCTCCGATCTGTCCCCGAGCCTTTCTCTGTCTCCTTCTACTATCCACTCCACTATCATCACTAAATAATTCCTCACAGAGGAAAATCTAATCATATGTGAGTGAGAGTGAAAAATAAGAAGCAAAAACAGGAAGAAATGTGTGTGTGTGTGTGTGTGTGTGTGAATCCGACTTGGTGAGGAGGAGGAGGAGGAGGAGGAGGAGGAGGAGGAGGAGGAGGAGGAGGAGGGGTTGAAAAGAGACCGAATCAGAACGCAACATTGGCAGTGTGTGAGGAGGTTGTAGAGTGAGAGAACTGCAAGTGCATTAGCAGTCGGAGCACTTAGTGTGAGGAATCCATTCATTATTCATTAGCTAATTCACCATGTATAGTAATTAAAATCAGAGGCTGCTCCAAAAGGGAAAGAGCTCTGGTTTTTCAATGTGCAATATTGAAGAGGGCTGTTTTCCACATACTTCAAGGTTTGATAAATCACGTCTTGAGAGAAACGGCAACTGTCACTCCTCTAACTATGGGATGGGAACGAGTCCGAAATAGCAAATATGCAAATGTGCAACTTGACCTAAAAATAACAAACAAACAAAGAAGTGCCTGTTAATTGTACAGTGCACGTGAGGGTATATATTTAATCATTTAAACTTCATTTTGTAGATTCACGTTTACTTTTTTTGCCAGCTAAGATTTGAATGTTCTACTACTATTTGATTTATAAACCCAGACAGTGTGTCATGCCCCATTAAAACTGACACACACACACACACAGACAAAAGTGTGTTTATTTGATCCTGAAAACGCTACGAGACCAAAAATATTGTCACGTCAATTACCGGCAAACTAAAATTAGGGAGTGCTGCTGATCAGCCCCCGTTCAGTCTGTGGGGAAATAAAACCACAGAGTTGCTTTTTGAGCTATATTTGAACAACAGAGTTGCTTGTTTGTGCCTTGTTCTGACAGCAGTGGTACAGGAATGGAGTCAAAGTACTACAGTGTGTGTGTGTTTGTGTGTGTGTGTGTTTTTGTGTGTGTGTGTGTGTGTGTGTGTGTGTGTGTGTGTGTGTGTGAGATGTACCCGTTTACTCCAACCAAAAGACTAATTGTCTCTCTGTGGTTCAGCTCCATGGCTGCAACCTCCTGCTTCTTATTTTATCTGTATCTGTTACGCCAGTTAATCTTCCCCTGGGTTGTGTGTGTGTGTGTGTGTGTGTGTGTGTGGTGTGTTGTGTGTGTGTGTGTGTTGTGTGTCTGTGTGTGTGTGTGTGTGTCTGTGTGTCTGTGTGTTTTTGCATACATTATTAAGGATCCTTGTTAATGAAAGTAGACTGACTGTATGAGAATTAATCTGTAACTTCACAAACAGAGTCTGTTGTTCTCTGTTGTTGTTGCTCCTGCTCGCCACAGAAAATGACGCTTCTGCGGTTTTTTTTCACGGAGCAGCAACAGCAGCAGCTTCTTTGGAGCTAAGCGAGGAAGAGTCGGGTCGTGACAACGTGACAAACAGAAACAACAAAAACTTGCCACCGCCAGAGAATCACATTACAAGAGCTCCGATCGTAAGATAACCCACGTGAATTAGAAAACATGGAAATAAGGTGTCTGCAAGCCAAAAGCAAAGTAAAGAGCGGTTTCGTCCTTCCAAAAGATAAAAAGCACTTAAGGATGAAGGAGAAACAAAATGGACTGGTCCCTTTTTTTTTTTTTGGACATTGCAATGATCATTTATCAAAGCTGCTGTCAAGGAAATGGAGGCAAAAAAAAAATCTCGTAAAAGCAGCGAGCGGCTGCTCTGTCGACACAAAGCTTTACAGCGTCTCATCTTTCGCACATTAGACTGTAACAACTGTTGTTTTCTATAGAAACAACAAAGTTACAGCAGTTTGTGCTTCGTGTGGATTTGCATCTCTGAACGTTTCCTGTGATGTCGGACGTCTCATCTCCGTCATCCTCCCCAATCTATAACAGCTTAATTAGCTTTAGGTTCTAGGTGTTCGCACGTGCACTTTCCTAAAGTGAGCTTTTCTTTTCTTTACAAATTCATCATGCGTCTCACGGCACATCAATAGAAAACGTCCAGACGAGCTAAAGTACAGGATCCATGTTCGCACGCTTGTTACAAATCTAATTATCAGAGATGCAGTATTTTCATTAGGTCTGTTAAAACCCCATAAGCTGAGATTTAGGTTAAGTAATTATGGTTAAATAGGAACTTGCTTTCTAATTCACTGTAATAATTATCCCAATAGCAACTCTCACACGCTGCTGACGTCCCAACAACTGTAGATATAAAGTTTCTGATCTGAAGGCACAGACTACAAATCACAAATCACAGTAAATCCTGTGACATTTGCAGACTTGTTTTAGCCATTTTTGGATTCTGGACTCACTTGGTTACGTCTTCATGAACATTTAGGATTTGTTACCTTCGCCTACAGGTCACGTTTTCATCCCTCATCCAATTGTTTGTCTATCAGGATTCAGCAAAATGTACTGAACCACTTTAATTACTATTTGTGGCGGGGTTGGTCATGACCCAAGGGGGAACCCATTAAGTGGATTCAGTTCCAGGAATCATTTTTTTCACTTTCTTTAACGTGGTTAGTTTGGGCATGAGCGGAGGAATAAACTCTCTGAGAGGACTTCTTGTTTTTAAACTCTCATGGTGCTGAATGAAGAACTGATTTCTGAAACTTCTTGCCAGCACCTTATCAAGCTTTTGGGGGAATCTCCGTCTTTATCTTTCAATCAGATTTGCACCATTGAAATGTTTTATGGATGTGGAACTGGGCCTCTGTTAAATGGCTGTGGTTCTACATTTTACACATTTTAAATAAAACGTATCTCTATGAATATAATCTCTATTTCAGGATCAAATGATCTTTTTAAGAAAATTGTAATTATTTGGTCAACAAAGATAAGAATCTATTGGAAAATTCTCATCACAATTTTCCGTTTTGTTCTATCAAATCCTCAACACTTAAAGAGTCAGTTTACTATCACATAAAACCAAGAAAGCAACAAAAGCCTCCACTCGAACATGTGAGCAGGAGCTGTAACGAGCAAACGTCTGTTATCTTTCCTGCAAAACTTCTTCGAAATGATTTACTTATCAGAAACAGTTGAAAGGTTTGCTTTTGATGATCCAAGGGATCAGTTATCTTATCGCTCCAGCTCCAGTTTGCACTTTCTCCTTGAACCCCTGAATTCAGAATTCCACCTTTTGACTTACTAACTGGTTTATTTCACCTTTATCTCCCCGTGACACATTGGAGGTTTCCAGTTTATACTCTGGATTTCCCGTTGTACGTGATGGAGCTGAATCCACGAATCATTCACTGAGCATTAAATCTCATTGTTCCGTCGCGGTTCATGTTCTGCGTCGAACGAAAAACACTTTTCTCCTTCACATTCAGTGTGAGCAGCGAGTTGTTCCTCCAATTAACATATCCGGTCTTGTGTCACTACTTTAAGTGGATGAAAGCAACTGGCGGATGAGTGAACGGAGGATAGAGGGGAAGCGACAGATGTTGGCTGAAGTCACTGTTGCTCCTCTCTCCCTGCCCTGGTGTAAAAGTGGGTGTTGATCCCCTGAATACAGATGGTATTACACAAGCAATCCTCTAAACGGCTGAGACACGCTAACACGCCGGTGTCTGGAATGGCCTGCGTCTATCTGCAGTGCCTCTGCGATGCCAAAACACCTTTTGTTAATGCCACTGCCAAGAGCCTTACTTCAGGACTTCAGGGTTCAGAGGACGTTTCATATTCCCTTTTACTTACGTTTTGGCTCTACAGTCAATGTGTTGCATTGCTTTTTTTCTTTTCTATCTGCAGCGCTGCTCGTGAGGAGCGGGGACGAGCGGGTAACTCCGTGCAGAAAATCGGAGTGACTCTTTGAAGCTGCCTGAAGGTAGGAATCAATGCCTAATGGAAAATACTGCTTGAATGCACAATCATCTTAATAAAATTGAATTCTGGCGTGGCGGCTGTCCTCTGGTCCCCTCCCTTGTGCTCTTGGTGGTAGACTGGCCTGAACTCACGACAATTAACCTTGAACGCTGTCGGGGGGAGGGGGGGGGGGGGGGGGGGGGGGGGAGCAAAGGGAAGGAGCCCACAAGACTTTAATGAAATCATCCCTCCTGTTGCACATCTCCAAGGCCACGGCCACGTTCGCCGCCTCCCCGGTTACTGATAGGCCGCCTCTTTGTTGTGCAAATTCCTATTCAAGGAATTGTACGTTTCAGTCCAGACGGTGTTAATGCACAGACAGCGTCCACATTAATATGCATCTAGAGTAGAATACAATACGCCTGACATGCTTAGCGAGGCGTTCGCCATTGTGCCAGTGTGCGATGCAGCAGAAAGCAGCCGCACAGGGAACATGCGAGTGTCTGTGATTATTCATCTGTGTAAGTCAACATGTGAAATCTGGTGCAAATTGGTTTGTAACTCGTTAGATGTTGCAGAGAGGGAACGGGAACTGGGAGAGTGTGAAAGGAAATCAATTGAGCTGCAGTTGGGAGATGGATGCATGGACTGGAATGTTATTGAGAGCAAACAGAACCAGTGTTTTGGATCCCGACACAAGAGTTTTTGCAGCTGATTTCTAAGTCTGAAGGACAGAGATCAAAACTCAACAGAGAACAGGGGAGGAGGAAACGGCTGGTGTGCACGGACTGGGCTGCAGCCTTAATGATTCCCTGTCATTGTTCCTTATTAATGTGTCAAAAAAGTACAAAGTCGATGACAAAGTTAATGTTTAAATAATCCAGATTAGGCTGTTAATTGTCAATTTATTGAACTGATAAATTGAACAGGACACACGTCAAATGAATCAGCAAATTCTGCACTTAAGTAAAAGAAGGAAAGTCCCTTCCTCTCATACTGAGCTGGGTTAGATTCCAGAAGGCAGAACACCTGATGTTTTAATCTTATACTCTCTTACTATGTCTTTTTTTAAGCATCTAGGTCGATTCAGTTTTGTTTGTTTAGCGTCATGTAACAATATCTCTTACATGGTGAGGTCGTGACCTTACAACGTCACAGAGAAACCCAACAGTCCACACAACGAGCTGGTCAAAGTGAAACCACCATCTACAGCAGTAACTCAGAGTGTCTAACTGCACCAAGCACCAGTCCCCCAGTAACACCCCATTTAAAGTCACTGGATCCAGACTTTTATTTGGACACGCACTCATAAATATCATTCCCCTAAACATGTCTGATCTTTTTTCATCAAGATCCGTGAATTATTTCCCCGAGATATCAACTCAAATACAGAAAAGATTAATAACGCAACCTTGAATACGGTGAAAAACTTTTCCTGGGTCGGCCCCCTGATCCGGATCAACTTCAAACCTCCACCAAGTTTCAAGGATATTAATCCAGTAGTTTTTGCCTAATCCTGCTAGTTAACAAACAAAAAGCTGATGAAAAAACAACTTCATACTTCATTTTTTGTCATATTCCCACCTACTTCATTACATTGTCTTAAATGCAAACAACTACTGCAACTTTGCACACTTGCCTCTTATTCATAGTTTGTCATCTCTTTTATTTGATTCTCTTGTTTATGGGCGTATTTGCTGTTCTATCATATTTACTACTTTACTGTGTATTCTAGTACTTTATTGTGTATAATTACTTGTATGTTTTTAAGTATATTGCATTCTATTTTGAGCTTTTCTAATTCTTCGTATCTGTTTTGTTGCTCGTTATTGCTGCTTTAACACAATCATTTCCCAATGTGGGATCAATAAAGTACACATTCCATCCATCTATGTATAAACCTGTTAAATCAACATGTCAAACACATATTAATACAAGACCAGAGCGGGATCTTCCCCAACTCCTGACCAGTGTCGGCTGGGATCGGCTCCAGCTTCTCCTGGAAGGATAAACTCCATTGATACGATGACAGATGGATATTTATTGAACATTTCATCTTCTGCTGCTCATTTTCAGGTGGAAGTGAATTCAGGTTTCATATTGATCAAACCCCCGACCCTTCTCTAGAAAGTCCCAAACTTTGTGAACCATGACTTTACAACAGGTCGAACAGACGTGGAGATAAACGTTATTACTCTCAGTAGGGAAATTCCCCCGTTTGATGAATCGTGTCTATTCAAACATCGGTCGGTCAACGAACCGGTGTCACGATGAATGGTTTTTGGTTTGGAGGGAAACTTCAGTGAACACACGATGACAACGTACAAATTATTTTTTAAACGCTGAGGAACCGAGCCAGCGTTCGATCCCCGGGAACCCATTTTTCCCACCTGAAGATTGATCTCCAAACATATTTTTGATGGATAATTTCCCAGCTCGGGAAGCGCTGCAGTGTTTTTTATTTTGAAAAGATTTGACAGCCCGGTGAGTGAAGCGCTCAGTCACTCAGGCCGAGAGGCGCTGGACGGGTTCATGCTGACGTCTGAGCGGAGCGCCCGAGACGCCAATCACTCACTGAACAACCTACTTGACAAAACACTTGTCTCAAGCTAATGCCTATTGATCACCACGAGCACGGGCCACGCTGGCACAAATCCACTGCGAGGAAAACTAACTATTGCAGTGCAACAACACGTGCACACACACACACACACACACACACACACACAGACACACAAAAGCAGTTGCAACCAGTCAATCTCGGAGCCCATCAGCCATCGTATGAAAGCGAATTATCCTCTGGCTGCAAAGGCCAATATTTTTGGGGCTTCGACGTATCTGATAGACGGTGGATATCTGGGCCAAGCCTCCGTCTTTAATTAAGTAAAAGTGCAAATGCATGTAGACAAAACGTATCAAAGTAAAAGAGTTACACGCTTATTCCACAACGCGACAGTCTGAAGTTTTTATTTTATTTTTATTCTTTACCAGTGATGCTGCCGTTTGCCCTCGTTAAAGGAGGCGGGCTCTAATGTTACTTGTCGGCTCTGATTGGATCAGTGGATCAATTCCCCTCTCGACACGGATCCTTTTAAAAAATATGACAAAAACCAACACTTTATCAACATAAAACACTATTTTTATACAAACGTAGAGATTTGAGATATTTGCTAATATAAGCAGTGGAGTAAAAGTGAGAAGTGCCCGAGAATATCTAAGACCAGATACTGAAGTTCTTTGTTAGATCCCTGCTTCACTGCTTTTAGCTGAATGTTTCTCCGCAGAAAACACAAGTAACAAAACCTTTGTAGGTGTTTTAGGTCCAGACGACATTCTGGCTCATCACTCTTAACAGCTGTCTGCAGATAAATACAGATAATTAAAAAGCCCACGTATTTAGGTCAATGTGTTCCGCCTCTTTTTTCGCCTGCAACCAAAGCCTGCTCGTGATTGGTCAAAGTAGAAACAGAAGACTTCCGGAGAAATGCAGAAATGCAGAATAGCATCCAGCTAACATCATATTAATCAATCTGGGGGAAATTCTGACTCTCTGCTGGGCTCGTATCTAATTTGAAAAGGAGAATCCCAGAGAACTGAGAAGATAGATATCACATTGTATCTGCTTAATATATAAAACAAAGCAATTAAGGAATGAAATGAAATAATTAAGGTATGAAATCACATTAACTGCCTTAACGACGTCATTTCTGCATCTAATTTGCCATCAATTCCAGCCAATGGGTCTGTTCGAATAGATTTCAGACACACACACACACACACACACACACACCACACAGTCATTGACCTGTGATCGTGACCTTCGGTTTAGGGACGAACTCCAGAAGGGATGAGACCCACTGGGGCGTGAAACACCTCCTGATCACCTAATGGGGGAAAAAATGTGATTTAAATCCGCACCATTACCGTAAATGACCAAACGCACTGTAATCACAAAAATCTCTGTAGTTTCCCATTTAGCTGATGTAATTGAGGTGGTTGTTAATCTGATGGTTAACTGAAGTCAAAGGTAAGAAGAGAGCATTCATCATCTGATTATATTATCCCTGAGTGACGGTGTATTAGAGGCACGTGTTGTTGTTTATTTGACCTCATTGAATATCTCACGTTCTGTTGCACCGAGCATCTCATCTCGATGTGTTCTCTAAAACCAGAGCAGGTTTGAAGGTTAACAAGTTCTTCTTTCATCCGACATACTACATGCACCTGCACACGCACAGTCAGTTACGCATGTACAGGTGCCTCGTGAGGCCTCCTCGCAGTACTGCACCTTCCTCTGGATATGCTCAAACTGAATATATATACGAGCCGGAGGGTTTGGACGAGGGCCAGGCTTGCCTCCTCGATTTTTGGGTCATAAACGCGGCCTCTGCCCAAGGACTGCAGGGCCTTTAAAAAAAAAGACTCAGCTTGATTGGACACACTTCTGTTTCTCTACGTCCCGACTGCTCGCGAGCCAGCTGATCAGAGAGGCCGAACAAAGCCGCTCTCTTACAAGCCGGTCGGCCTCTTGTATAGTAAACAGGATGTATATTTTTAAAAAAGGAAAGGCTGTCTTCTTTTTTCCCCGACGCTTGCAGAAGCTGCTGCTGCACGGAGAGAGAAGCGCAGAGCGCTGTGCTACTAAAAAGGAAGAGAGAAAAAAAAGAAAAAGCCAGTGGGTTATATTCAGCCTCAGCAGCTCGGATGCAGGGAAACAGCACCAGGATTCGAGATGTGAATCTGTGCATCGGGCCAGTAAAGAAGGTGGAAGACATTTCAAGCGAGGAGTTTACGAGTCTCTGTGCATTCTCCATACGGCCCCGCTCACGCTGGTGTTTTGAACGTCTAATTTGTTCATGAATATTACATCGTGCACCATTTGGCTCATGAATATGAAATAGATGGAACCACAGGCTCTCCCCATAATCAACAGTCGACACACACAGGCCGTCGTCAGCGCTCTAGCTCAGCGGCAGCATTCTCTCTCCAGTGCATTTAGCCAATCACGTCCGATCATAGCCTCAGCAGAATGTTAGTGTTGGTACAAACTGTCCGTGGATAAAGTGTGAATACAGCAGTCTTTCATCGCCAAGGATTTTTTGTTTCTTCCTCTCTCCGTCTGCCTCTCTCTCCCTCCTCTTCCTCTCTCTCTCTCTCTCTCTCATGTGAATGCACAGACAAACGGTATTGACAGAGTGAGAGCCCTGACACGGGGGAAAAAAAACCAAAAGACTCTGATTGTATTGTTTCATTTACTGCTGTTGGATAAACAGCGCGCTCGCTGTAGAGACAACAGTGAGACACGACGCAGAGCCGAGCAGCTAATGCACCAAGCTATCGTGCCCATGCGTTTACCCCGCCTTAAGCCACATGGCTCGGCTCCAGCGATGCCATATGCCCCTTAGCCCTCGCTGCTCCACTCTGTATTAAATGATTCAGGATACATAGTCTACATATCATCACCACCAGTGAGAGAGAGGAAACACAACTGGGAGACACCGGTTGACTCAGGAATAGCGTTGCTGACGCTCGTAGGGTCCCAGTTGAGGTTGAATATGTCATGCTCATCGCCCAGATTGTAAAGGGAAGTCTTCAAACTGCTTATTTTGTCCGCACAACATTTGAAAGCTGAAAAATTCCACATATGTTCATGTGTGAAGCTTCAGATTGTGACATTTCAGCAGCGAAAAGCAGAAAATGTTTGAACATTACGGAAATGATCAAAATAGTTATCAGGCTTTCTTGTGGTCCATCATTTATTAGTTATATTCCATCATATAGAAACAGAAAAATTAGATTTTCTATTATATTTGACAAAAAAAGACATAAAATTGTAACATTTCTGCAGTTAAAAGCATATTTCACATCTTTTATGATCAAAGATAGTCATAGATTATTCAGAATGATTATAATGAACAATTATTCCGTTTTTGTTGGTCAATATTTGTGATGTTTCAGCCTCTTAGATGTGAATATTTTATGCTTTTCTGTCAAAACAAGCAAAAAATTATCCATTTTAATTGGTAAATATGATACTAATTTAAAAATAATTGTTATTTGCAGCTCTGCTTGTGATCCGATCTGTTGAGAAGGCTTCAGATGTAGATTGTCCCCGTGTTTTTCTGCGATTCACAGGGAACACGCTCCTCTTCAGGTTGGATCAAACTCGTTCCCTCTCAGAAGCTCTTTCAGACCCATGATATTGATTCAACAGTACATGACGGTGAAGCTAAAAAAACAAGTCTCTTTCCTCTGAGTTGATATTCAGGAAGTTTTCAGTCACGTTTTTTATACTTAGCTGCAGGAATATCGACACTGCACTTCGTATGACCTGCTCCGCCGGCTCGGGCCCGCTAAACCCAAACGTTTGGCGGGTTAGTCGGGCGGCGCTACCGTCTCCAACATTGTTAGTTTAATTTCCACGGTGTGAGTGAGATAAAGACTTGGCGCTCCCGCTTTGTTTGTGCCAGTATTCCCTGCCTGGATAATTAAAGTCCGAGCAGCAGGTGCTAGTTAGACGAGCTTGCAGAATTCCGCCTCGTCTGCTTGTCCTCGAAGACGTTGAGAGGAAAACGCACAAGTGAGCTTCAAGTGCAACAGAAAACTGCTGCATATGATGATTGAAGATCCCACAGACCAGAGCCGCAGCTAATGATTATCTTCATTATTGATTTATGCGCTAAATGTTGTCCTGATTAATGAGGTGATGTCTTCAAAACCCAAACATATTTACACATTTAGACTCATTTACACACATTGGATCAGCAAGGGCCAGTGAATCTTTCAGCCAATTAATCAGTTAATCAAAAATATAATTAATTATTAAACACCCAACTCACCGAAAGCAGTTTTCTTCTGCTAACCTAAACATTATTGAGGCATCGTCATGGCTTTAAATACTGAGGTTAGAAGATTGTAAAATGGAGACAAGTCAATGTTTGTTTGTAGTTATAAATATGCATCAATAATGTTCCATTTAATCTGGACAGATGTATCATACTGTACGTGTAAAGTTTAAGCGTTTATCTCATTAACTTCGCCAAGAAGATTATGTTATCATCATTTTGATAGTTAGCAAGAGTACGCAGAAACCACTGGGCAGTTTATGGTGGAAAGATACGGAATCAGCCAAAGAAGAATCCATTAAATCAGCAAAAATGTGCGTAACATTGTGAGACAGGGTCGTTTTTGCAGAGAGCTTTAATGAAATAAATCTTGCTTGTGTAAAGTGCTTAAATCTACTATCAGGTGAAACGTGGTGTAGATCCGTATAATGATCTTTTTACAATTACTGTGGGGTAACAAATATTCCTTCAAACTCTAGAGAATGGATATATTTCCCCTGTGTTTAATGTGAAGACTTAAAATAGCATGTGAACATCTGATCTCAATATGCAATTTGCCAAAAAAGAACATGCGATTTTGGCACAGATCCGGACAAAAGAGCAAATCCAGTGTTTTGTCCACCTTTGCGAGATGTGCACTCATTCTCTCACTAATGACCCAGGGAACACTTCAAGTTATTTAATGAAGAAACATGGCGTACACATAGGAGCCTGACATCTCTGAGTGTGGGTAATGTGGTGCAGCTTGATTGAATTTAAGGCGACTGTTGGACCTTAATTGGCCGAGGCATGTGCTCTAATGAGTGCCAGCTCGGTTATGGCATGTTTCCAGCCTGTAATGTGCATGATTACCATACAGCGCCTCGTTATAATGAGACGCTGTTCAAAGGTCAAAATGTAAAAACAAATATGTATCAAATAACATGAGTCAAATAATTTGTTTGGTTTCTATTCCTGATCCTTTATTTGTTGCTTAAGTCTGTGAGCTGCCCTGAGAACACTGGTATCCGCAGTTAGAGACTGACCCGCGAGTTAATTGCACGGTGCAGAAATGACTGCGTCAGCCCGGCGGGCGTGAACAAAGCCGCTTTAACTGTCGTCTTACATCTCTCTCGTGTTGTGGGTGAGCTCCACCTCTGACACGCGGCTGTTGTTGGGAACATTTTTTAATCTGAGCAGCAGAAGTCTGTTCAAAGTGGAGCTGAAGAAACGGAAACAGCTTTATTCTTCTCTCAACAGAAACCCAGTGACCGTCCTCTTTCTACACACATTGCAGTAAAGTTATTATGTGGATCTCAATGCCGCGAGCTATGAATTCAATGTGCACCTGTGTCGTGGAGCAATAGCTGAAATATGTATTGAACGGTGTCGGTGTCTGATTGTGATAAACTGTAAAAAAAAAAAACGTGTTTGGGACGTGACTATCTCCTGTGACTTAAAACGGTTTCGGGATGCGGGAAAAACAAGAGGAAAGAACAAATGCGCGGCAAATGTCATGAAAGCGCTCCGACGCTCAGCCGAGGTTTAATACATTTCACAGCATATCAAAGCGACTTTGTTATCATTGAGGATACAAGACACAACGAAAACATCATCACAGGAGCGTTTCCCTCTATTCGTTCCCTTTGAATGCGAAGGACAAAATGCTCTCGTGGCAAAACAACGAGGTTCGCCAATAATGCATCGGTTCACGGCGACGGGGGAACGAGATGTTCTAACTGCCTTGTTCAAATCCCGAAAACACTGCGGCTGAAGAACAGTGTTGTCATAAAAACAACCCAAAAAAAGGGGGTACAAATGTAGCAGAGGCAAATTTCCCGTCACATACTAAAAAAGGCAAAATCTTGTCAACGTTACAAGATTCCCCTTGTCGGTTTAGTAGTGTTTGACTTGGCGCCAGTGACTGAGGTTTCATCTTTGCCAACTAAGCCAATCTAGTGTATTCCAGCAACTAGAATCTGCACCAGATGCCAAAGTATTAATGAACCAGATATACATTTTATTCTTACACTGATTCAGAGACTCCCTTCGGCGAATCACGAATCGCTGCCTGTTCCTCGTGAGCTACGACAATAAAAACTCCGCGCGTCGCATGGCTCCGAGTGTCGTTACTTTCATCAAAGACATCTGAAGCTAAATGAACTGGCACCAAGATAAAATGTATATTAATATGTGGAGAATTAGATAAATAGGGGGGGGGGGGGGGGGTTGGGAGAGAGGGAGACGGAGGGAGGAGGGGAGGAGGGCATTGAACACGAGCGAGATAGAGACTCATCATGACAGTCATCACTTCGGCTATTATCCCTAATTCTCGAGGGAATATCTCAGTGAGGCGGAGTCAATTCGAGGCTGATAAGCAGACAATGAGATTCGCCCGGGCTTCGAGGCGAAGCTCTTCCAAGGGCTTGTCTTCACCTACAGGAGCTTTTGAACTTGACTCGTTGAAATGGCAGAATGCTCGTCGCGGCGCTCGTCGGCGTTTGTGGGATTAGTGCAGCGCCATTCGGTGGATGAGTTATTCCGCGATCGTGTGATTCGATAATCACACGCTCTCACTTTAACTTCCCCACTTCATAGTGTGTCCAGGGGAAGTATCGTTCTCCGGAATCCTTCTTTGCCGATGACTTCCCTACGTCTATATCAGCTTGCTCCTCCTCGTCACATTGAGTAACACTCACACACACTATGGCCGTTTGTGTTGTCTGTGCCAGTCACACACTCGGCTCCTCTATGTGCAGCACTGTCTCCATTACATATCAAGGCACAGCTGTCGGCCACAATTTGGGGTTCAGTGTCTTGCCCCAGGTCGTTTCAGCAAGTGGAGTGGAGGAGCCCCGGGGATCAAACCGCAGACCGTTAGGTCAGTGGACGACCCGCAGCCGCCAGTGTGGGTTTCCACTGAGGCCAGATTTATTGGTCGGCCGATAAAAACTAAAACATGAGCAGACGTACAGTTTGCTGATGTGCATCAATATAAACACTTTTCTCTGAGTGGATGAACAATGCAGAGATAATAAGAAGCATTTGTTACATTTTTCACTGAGACAATTGTCTTATTTATCTTGTTAATAAAAGTCCTATATGTGTAGTTGTATTTGTGATTTATTTTCATTTATAGATTTATTAATTATAAAGTTTTAGGATTGTTTGTAAAATATCAAAGCCTCAGTTACATTTCTTGGGTTATAGGGTTTGATAACGAACATCATATTTCTTTTTATCGACCCATATACTCAAAATCTTTACCCCTTAAAAGCATTACCGGACCATATTGGTCGTGCAGTAGTTTTCACTTTCACACTGTCACCCTGAGTTTCCTTAGAAATTAGTTGCGTTGCTTCACGATGCAGCGATGTTCACTTTGCAGGTTCTGCTCAGTGTCACTGGTCCTGCCTGTTGGAATGCTGGTCCCTACACCGGACAGTCATGTGACCGCGCACGCTCTGTCGCTTCAGCAGAAACTGATTGGTCATCTCTTTATTGGGGGGGGGTTGCAGAATGAGCAGACGGAGCACAAACACCGGAGCGGCCGTCGCGATCAAGTCTGCACGCGGGAGATCGCGATTGCAGTTAGATTCATTGTGCAGCACTGTGCTGCATCCTGCTGTGCAGTTGTGTGTTGAGGCGACAGTTGTGCTGCGCGGACGTGTTTCTGTGGGTGTCCTGCAACCGATTCATCACGATGCACGTTCAAGCTGCCCGTGGTCTGTGCAGTGTAAAGACTCTCTTCTCTCTTCTCCGTCCTCTTGTGTGAATCTCTAATTAGGAAACCACAAAAAAAGTCAAAGGGAGAAGAAGGCAATGGCTCATATTGTAGAACTGTGGGTAGTAACTGCAGGAGAAAGAAAATTTCACAGAGAAAAAAGCAGAATAATGAAATTCAGTTAAAGATTTTCAGGGATCCTAATGGTTATGGTCGGCCTCCCAGTCCACCACTTTGGCTCAGCCTGAAATATCTTAACCAGTGGATGAGCTGTCCAGAGATCAGGATCCTACTGACTCACTATGGGATTATTGATTTTGACTTGACAACAAGAAGATTGCTAAATTTGGTAAAGATCCACTGAGGCGTGACGATGAGCCCTGACACACGATCCCCCGACTGCGTCAGCGAAACGCCAATGTTTTCACTTAACCAGTAAAATACATCCACTGGATCTGGAACTTTATCAAAGACGTCCATTGTTTAAAGAATTCCCATGAAATTGTCTTTTCACATGAATTATAAAAATCTTTGTTCATCCCCTAAATGTTTGTGAGGTTTGCAAGTTTTTTAAGTTTTGAATGAAATCTGTTCTGTTCCCTTGAAATTATCTTTTCACAATCTTCCCCTCAGGATGAATTAAAACATCTTTGTTCATCTGTTGAGTTTTCAAACTAACACCAAAACATTTATTTCTCCAATAAAGCTGCAAATCTCACGACTCTCCCAACAGTGGGAACGGTATTGTTTTAGTGCTGATTATAACGTTTTAGCAGGTGAACACATTAAAACCATGATGTTAAACAGAGTAAACACTGCAGCTGCACAACATCAGCATTGTCATCGTGAGCATGTTGGTTTTCTAACTTTATTATTCAGCACAAAAACACCCACTTTGCCAAAGTTCCTGCTCACAGGTGTTAGCACGGATCTAGAACCACAACCACAACAGATATTAATATCAGTGACTCGGTCGTGTCTTTGATTCTTCGTGTAACTGAACCTGTAATTCTGTGTCTTCGGGTTGTGGCTCCGCGTCGAACATCCAACTTCATCCAGGCTAAAGTAGATTAAGACGTTTCCCACAATGTCAACAGTGCAGGTTTGTCTCGACATCTAACAACTACAGGGTCTTCTTATCGTGTTTGCACATTATGCTTCAAGACATTATTAGAATTATTAATAGATTTGTATCCAACTGTTGCGACTGTTTATACCGGGCACGTGTTTTGTCGGCTCATGTCTCTTAAGGTCCCACGTACAAAGATTTAAAGCCAACTGGAAATGAACAGAAATAGTCCAGTACATCAGACTTATCATACATATCATAAAGTTTGTATTTGGTATCTTAACATACTGTTTATATATCTCCTTTGAAAAAATAACGTACTGTTTCTATTCATTTTGGTTTGTATTCCTGAACAAGTGAAGAAACACTTTACTACATAAACTATTCTAAGGTTCAGAGAGTGCTAGATTTGATTTGTGGCCTTTACAACATGGATTCCAACAGCTGGCCCAGTTTGTGCTTGAAACAGAAAATCACATTGTCCAGAGAAACAGAATATTCTCCTCCACTGACCGTCCATATTCTCAGCTTGTCACAATCTCACCAGCACCATATTTTGGCAGACATGTGACTGTTTGGAACACACTGAGTGTGCAGATGGACGGAGGAGCAGAGATGAATAATGCTGCATGAGTTCAGGACTTTCTATATGGACATTCAGATTTGTTTGGTTTTTTTATCCCCTCTATCTCTGGGTTTTCACAGCTGTGACTGCAAGCTGCCGTCCTCCACGGAGGAGCAGGCGCTGTGATTCAACTGTACACTTAGAAAAATTAAAATCAGGCCACAAAGACTGAAAATACCCAAAATCCAAAGCTCCGGGTTCTCTACATGCATCCCAGTACGTGTGGGTTTTGTGATTTTAGAGATATCTCGGGTCAAACTGCACCAAATTTGAGTTTTCTTAAATATTATTTTCCAGTTTCACACTAATTTCGAGACCATATTTGAACATAACACCTTCAAATGTGGCCTTTTCCTCAAGCCCCTGCTCGACAAATACATGCCCCACATGAAAAGAGGACATCTCTGCCACTACTGGGTCTACATGATGTATGATCAGTGAAGCAGAGCAAAGTCAGAGAGGCTGAAGTAGAGACATACTTGTCTGCCAGTGACAGATTACCAAGAGCAATGTAGAAAAAGATTAGAATCTGGATCTATTAGCCTGAAAATCAATAGCACTACGCTTGTTGTGATACTTTATATTTATTGACGATTTGATGATTCCCTCAGCTGCACGTTTTCACTGTTTCTGTTTGTAAAAATTGAGAGGAGAGGAGATAAAACATTCGATTAGCGAAGTCTTTGTGAACTAATCAGTGTTTTATGAACTTGGGATCAGATCCAAAATTAAATCCGCTCTCAAAACGCAGCCCTGCATGTTCTCCGGGCACAATTCCCATGATGCACAGCTTCCTGCGCTTCCGTGCGAGCTGCATTATAGGTCTTGATTTTATTCTTGTTCCTCTAATCTGAAGAAAAAACTTCTGAAATGGTTAAAAATAAATAAAAAGCATTATAACTGTAGAAAAGCTGTGATTGCCTCTCGGGCATTGTTTACTGTGATTATGCATTCTTCAGAGCAGTGGGCGGTACTCAGCTGTGCCTCACATCACAGCTCCACCATAACTCTAATCACACACAACAAAGTTGACGGGAGAATGTGGCTCAGCTGCAAATGTGTGCTCAGTGCGGAGGGATCTGTGGACGGCCTGTGCCGGATGTGGCTGGTTGCTGAAGAGGCGGAAACGCGGCACCCGCAGCCTGAACATACTCTTTCTCTCAGAGGCTCTCATTGGAGTTGAAGGCTGGAAGCTGCTGCAGGCCACTGCAGACACGTGGTGCACAACACAGATGGTGAAATACGGCACCGACGGCTGCAGTCAAAACAGTCAATGAGTCATTATGACATTTGTGCCATAAGTTATGATTTTCTTCACCGAATAATCAACACTGTTGCAATGGATCCACAGACACACGCGGATCCAGCCCTCTGCATACCTCTCCACGTTAATATTTGTTGATTCAGAAATGCAGACTTGTGAATGACACAGAGCGGGATTCGCTGAATAATCCTCTTTCTGGTGCACAAAGGCATAACTTAAGCTGCCACAGTGAATACTAAGTCTCTCCAGCCTGGCATGCGTCGGACTCTTTCACAGCCCAGCAGTCCGACCCGCTCAGATTGGCCTGTCTCTTGACTCGACACAAACACATGTTTTGCGGAGGTGCTACTGGAAAGATACAGACTGTTATCTATCAAAATGGAGCCGGCAGGAAGTCAGTCTAATCTCGGGCTGCATCCCACTTGCTTATTTATGTCACGCAGACACACGCTGCACAGAAATGCACACAATCCCTCTGTATTAGTTAAGATAAAAAGCACAAGCCTGGAGGGACCTCAGCCATAAATTATCACCACTCCCAACACCAATCCTCATATCACACGGAGGAGCGTGCAGGAGGCCGGGACCACGATATATAAACTGATGAAACAACACAACAGTGCCCCCGTATAGTCAAGCATATCCCTCAAAAACACTGACTGCCCCCCCATCAGTCGCCACAAGCATAAGTGCAGAGGAGAAGATAGTCGTTTGGAAATGAATCAGCATATTTGCTGTTGACAGGTTGAAACCCGACGCTTTTTAAGAAACGGGCATTTATCTAAATCACTTCATAGTTTCAGGACAGAAAGACTTGATGTAGTTTAACAAATGGCGTCATTATGTGAAGACGTGTTTGTGCTTGTCAGAAGGTTACACTGTCATCGATTAAATACAAGGTGCGACCTACTGTAGAGGTAAAACAGGTTCAATTATTTTCATGAGGGATTAATATCCTCATTGTTTTGTTATTTGAATAATCTACCAGTAACGTATCTCTCTAATATTTCCAGAAGTCTCTGTCTGTATATGGCTGAACCGCTCATCTTAATGGGTCCACACTTGGCAGGTATAGTGTTATTGGCCAATGGAGGTGGTCTAATTTGAACACATGATACTCTCAATATTAATCAAATTTGAATAATATAGGCGACCGGCGCTCGGTAGCAGCTGCAGCTGAGACACATCAATGTTAGTAATGTTGTCCATCATGACAACAGCACGTTCACAACATCAACTGCAACTGATTCTCCAGTTCGGAAAGAAAGAAAAAGCTGCAACCAGGATCACGACAGGACCAGTGAACGACCCATTCTACACAGGCAGGGTTTGCACTGCACTTATCCTATAAAATGTCAAAAGATGCTCATCACATCGTCCCAGAGCTGAAGGTGACGCCTTTAAATTATAAACTCCAAAACCCAGCTATAGTCGATATCGGTTTTCACAGGTCAGTCCGAACCCTAGAACCTCAGGGCTGACCTGGAACCAGTACAGGTTTGGATCCACGTGTTGTACAGTCACTCGGGTCCGGGCTGGGTCCTGCTCTATTACCACAGGCACCTGGGTCTGATTTACATTATGTGCAAAAACTGAGTTGTCATCCATCACCGTGACAATAAGTGGATCAAGGGTGGACTAAGTTAGGAGAGGAATAATAGAAAACCTCGTGGAGGATGGATTAAACGTCCGACTGGGTTCAGATTCAAGGATTCTGGTTTCTGCTTGGGTCGGGGTCCCAGCCTTTAAATGATAGACAGGTCCAGGTTGGTTTCGGGTGCAGATTTTTGGACCCATGAAGAACAACCAAAGCCCGATTTTGTTCTCTTAAAACGGTTCCTCTAAAATCCAGACTTGGTTGCAACTATTTGTTTGTGTTTGACCCATAACCCAAGGAGAAGGAAGTAAATTCTGAATCCCAGTTGGACTGACAGGACATTTGACATCAAAAATGAATTAAAAAACTGGAAGTTTATTCCACGCGGTTGTGTAACTGGTCCTTCAGGCTATTAACATCCCAGCATGCTTAGTGTTGTATGTAAAAACTTGGCAGACCCAGTTGCTCATTTTTTTTGGCTGCTGTTGCTCGAATAAGAAATCTCTGACTTTTATAGAGAGCTGATTATCTGAGTATATTATCTTATCTCCCGTGACTTATATGATTTGACTTATGGCTAGAAAATGTAGCTGAAGTGATGATGCCGGGAAGATATATGGACGACGTGACCACCTGCGAGGAACAGATGTGTATCCTGAATTACTCCACTCTGACGTCTCCAGATGCAAGAAAAGAAGAAAAAAAAGACACTATGAATCAACTCACTACAAACGTGTGTGTGTGTGAGGTGTAAGAAGGCAGCTTGTCAGGAGAAATCTAGGGAGCAACATAGTGATTATGCTGCACTTAATGTATGAACCGTCTCTTTGACGCAGCCGGTTGTGCAGGGAACAAAAGCGTTGAGAGAAAAAAAACCTTGGAACGTGAAAATGAGTCACCCTGTTCTGAACCAGAGGTTTGACTGCATGTGTGTCACGCATGAAAAGTAATCTATTCGCCCAAGTGCTTATTTCCCACATGACGGCTTCTGTCAGGGCCGTTCTGGTGAGTGGTCCTGGCACCGTTTACCTCCATTCGCTCCCTCGGCGGGCAGGTGAATGCCAATAAAAGCTACGCCTGTCGGAACGATCACTTCTCTTATGCTTTGGTGTCTCTGTCGTGATGACAGAGGAGTGTTAGAGAGGTGACAAATCCAAATCCACGGGACACGACATCTCCCCGAGTTGTTTCCTGAGCATGGAAATCATGTTTACCACCCTGGAAGTACATTGGTCACCGTGTCTGAGCCCCACGGTGATTCTGGGAACGATGTTACTCACCACCTTTTAAAGTTCAAGCAGTTGGAGAAAATAGCCACATCGAGTTGAGTTTTTTCCGAAACTTAAAGTTCAGTGTAGCAGCTCAGGTAGTACATGGTGGCCCAATGCCCTATAGAGACACTTAATGGTGTGTGGCCTTAATTTGAGCAGCTACCAGAGCATCGCAGGGCGCTGGAGTAACAGGGCATGTGGAATCGAATGCATTGCAGTTAAAATAATTACAACAGACGTAAATCTTGTTGTAAAAGCATGGCTGAAAATGAATTCTGCACACAATACACCATGCACATTTTCCTACCAGCTGAAATGGCACTGCAGCAAATGATTCACTTCACAATTTAATCATCAGCATCCCCCCCCTCAAACCCAATCAAACAGGCGATAGGTGAAATGTGATGGGCAGGCTCCGCTCGTCCTGTGCTAACCAAAGGAATGACGGGGGGGGGGGGGCCTCATTTTTAAACCCCTCAGACTGTGTCCTTCGTTTTACAGACGGGTCATAAAAAAGCGCCAGGCGTGACTGTGTGAGCGTACACTTGAGGACCGGTTCAGGTTTTAAGTGGGAATGCTTTTCTGGCTGCAGCAGCCCGAGCAATTTCAGATGTGACGGCAGCTCCCTCTCCCCCATTTCAACCAACACACACACACACACACACACACACACACACACACACACACACACACACACACACACACACACACGCTGAAGTGTTTTCAGCATCAGGGCATTTTCAGCACCTCCCACTGCCGGACAGCTCCTGTTCACGTGCATTATGTTTGAGAGAAATAAAAAAAAAAGAGACAAGGGTAGGGGGGGGGGGGGTGAATGGGGGGGGTTATGTACTGTCAAAGCAACAACTGCAGGACCTGACAGCTGGAATCTCCTGGATAATCTGCTCATGCCGGCTGTGCTCAGGAGAAACAGCAACCTAATTCCTGCTGGAGGTGAGCACGTCGCCCATGGGGGGGGGGGGGGGGGGGGGGGCTTCTGCTCGCTGTGCAGACGTACACGGGTCAACGTGCAGCAGCCTATATAAGGAGCTTTTCCTTTTGCCCCTTTGCCCCGCGAGCCAACTCGAAAGCCCCCTTCCTGTGGGCCAGTCTGCCCACCTGGCCAATCCGGCACTGCAAACGTGTATGCTGAGAATACCTGAACTGAATTTGAATTACCACATGACGTAGCCCCCCCCCCCCCCCCCCCCTCTTGTAGCAGTAATGTCCTACTGGTAACGGGGACTATTCCAGACAGACCCACACAGGGGCTCAAACACACAATTTGTTGCACCAGCTAACACCCCCCCCTCCTCCTCCTCCTCCTCCTCCTCCTCCTCACACTCACACACACACACACACCTCCTCAACCTCTCTTCTGTCTCTATCCATCTTTATCTCTCTGTGCATCACATTCACAAACACACACACACACACACACACGAGAGACAGCGACCGTAAGGAGGTGAAAAGAGGACAAAAGTATCGTCTCATGGAAGTGTGAGTGATCCGGCCACACATCATGGGTTAAATGGCGATGAGTAATGGGGATGTTACAGCAGCATGTCACACCGAGCAGCCTCATGGATGCAGTAAGACAACAAAAAAACAACACACACTTACGCATTTTCTCGAATAAATGAAATCGAGGTTGAGAGCAGTGCGGGGGGAAATCAGCAGCAGGGCCCCGGTCCCCGTTTCCAAGATGTGCTGCGCCGTGACCGAGGCACAAATGTCCATGTGAAGAGGGACCTGGAGGCTGCTGCAGTCCGCGTCTCCCTCCGCCACAAGTCAAGACGCTCGCATGCGAAAAAATGCCAAACATTCAGAAAGAGTTGCGCGGATCTGCGGTGCCGCCACGATTCCCTCGGATGTGCACGGTGAAAACCTCCAACACCCCCCACCCCCCCCTCTTTCCTCGGATGACCAGCAGCAGCAGCAGCAGCAGCAGCAGTGGCCTGGTGCCTGGAACCTGGAGATATTCCTCTGGACTGAGGAGGAGGAAATCCTGCAGAGTTTCACATGGGGGGGATCAAGTCTGTAAAGGCCCCTTTTCCTCTCTCCTCTCGCTCTCTCTCTCTCTCTCTCTCTCTCTCTCTCTCTCTCTCTCTCTCTCTCTCTCTCCTCTCTCTCCCAGCACCCCCCCCGTCCAAAACCAGTCCACAGTCCAAAATTGACTCCCACTGGTGGTTTCCTCTTTTCTCCCCCCCCCCCCAAAAAAATAAAAAATCCCCCACAAAAAGAGAAAACCAAAAGGATAAAAAACCCAAAGTGCGCTAATTCTTCCGGATCTCGCCGCCTGGATGCGTCTTTACGCGCATCATCGTTGTCTTTGAAATGAAGATCCGCGCACACACATGACAAGCAGCTGCTGCCCAATTCACGGCACTGCCGATAAGGTCAGCGCGGAGCGTCCTGCGAAAGAAGAAGAAAGAAGAAGAAGACCTGAGGACGCCTATTGGATCAAAATTAAGGATATCCGTCCCACTGCAACCATCACACGCGTCGCATCAGCACCAATGGCTTGTCATCGGCTGCGGGAGCATATGGTGGCGCGGCGTTTTCCATCAAGACGAAGGGCGAGAATCCGCGAGACGCCGCTTTCCTAAAACCCCCCCGATGTATTGATTACATAAGCGCGGCTACTGGGGATGATTCCGCGCGTGTGTGCGATCCGCGCGGCGTGGACGCGGCGGCATCGTCCGTGCGCTGCGAATGAAGCGTGTTCCTGCCACCGGCTCCTAATGGCTGCAGCCCCCACGAGCGCGCTGAAATCACGGTCCCCGGGCACAGATCTGCGTGTGCACGGAGTCACGGTGTGTGTGTGTGTGTGTGTGTGTGTGAGTGAGTGTAAGGCGAGTGTTAGTGCAGGTGCGCGCCCCGTGTAGGCGTGAGCGTGTTCGCGCATCGCCCAGGGACCACTTTAACTTTGACCACTTTGCGCGCCCGTCCATCTGCCCGTTTAAATCAGCCAGAGGTCGTTAATTATCAGGGATCAATAGCATTAACGCGTAAAGCCCCAGATCTCATGTCTTTGAGTGTGTGTGTGTGTGGGGGGGGGGATGCGCGTCCACGTGTGATTCAGCTCTTGATGAGGTATGGTTGCCACCTACAGGCGTCAGTCTCCATCCAGTCAGCCAACACAGGACCATTTCCACCCACTGCGTCCTCATGCAACATGTAGAGCTCTCCTCCACATCAACAGCTGGGACACAGCAGCGTGTCCACCATGTAATAACGATTAATGCTGTGGACTTACTGGAACATTACATTATTTCCCCATCTGTTATTTTCAATCAGCTTGTATTTATGCGACCAATTTGTCTCTTTCACAAACCCTGTGGGACTTCTGCACGGCTGCTCACTGATCTACTGGCGATGGTCATGTAAAAGGAGAACATTTCATTTTGACCAGTGGTGCAGACTGGGTGGTTCTGCAGGAGCAGGAGGTCCGTGACTCGGCCGACCTGCAGGCAGACAAGAGAGTTCATTTGATCTGAGACGAACAGCCTGTCTCATTAGGTGACATAATGGACCACAATTCAGCGACGTGACAGAGTGGCTCCCGGCCGTCGAGGTCGTGAGACACAGGCAGAGAACAGGGATGAATATAAATCAGCCATATAATGGAAATGTACCACATATTGTTTTGATCACACACACACATACAAAGACAAATCAAGTGAGAGAGTCTGAGGAAACCTGAGGTGAGTGATTACACTTTATCTGCACGAGCAAGGGGAGGAAACAATGTGGATGAATTGCCAGAGAAACAACATGGAGGAGACGCTTCCCTACGAGGTGTCGCTGGACTGTTCCTCCCACGCTTCACCGTCGTCACCGGATCACCACATCAACACTGATGGGGGGGGGCAACATGTCGTCATCATCAAAAACACCAAATGAGAGAAATGGGTCAACAACTAACGATTAGTTTCATTACATCAGGATTGATTAATCGTTTTATCTATGAAATGTGAGTGACGACTTTATTACATTGTAATGATGCCATTTCATAGTGAAGTTATCAGGATGTCATTTGTACAGTATGATGACAGATGATCTGAATGAGCTGTAGATCGTGTTCTCTAATTGTATTGGATGCAAAGTTTATGCATTTCTATGTGACATAATTTTCATAATGACACAATATCGCCATTCCTTCCTCCATCATCATCCATTATTCAGCCCTCATTTTGGGAGTGGAACATTCCCAATCCCATCATATAATCATCACTTATGTTTTCTTATCCATATAGGTTTATCTCATGATTATGGGATACACGGAAATGCAAATATGAATGATGGACTTGATGGGGAATAACTTCCTTATCAATATACGGTTTAAAGTGTCTCTCAAATCATTTGCAGATATAGCTTGAAAAATATGCATTTCAGACCAGATTTTTTTGTTGACCTTGAATTTGACCTCTGAAAAGTCAAACTCCAAAAGTGAATTATTTGGAGATGCCAAGACACATCCCATTAAGTTTGGGGAAAGTTCGTCCATTCATTGTTGAGAGACCCACAAAAGCAAAGGTGAAAAATGTCACAACTTCCCAGAGCCCAAGTTGTTGTGTTTAACGTTGAGTCTAAAGTCTGAAGATATTTAAACACAAGAGCTTCACAATAAAAGTCTCACTGAGGCTGAGAAAGTCCTTGAAAAACCAAATATATTGTACAAGAAATCAATCAATCCATCGTTATTTGTATTGCACCTTTCAAAGTGTATTTGTATTCGATGAGAAGTCGGGGGTTTCACCATCACTGTCTGTTCAAGGTTACATCACAATCCTCCGTCCAGTAGATATTTCAATGTGGACGGCCTGGGCAACGCACCAAACGGTGACATCATCAGTGTTTGAAAAGTTAGTGCGGCTGCAAATTACTTAAATGATTGATCTGTTTTCAAAATAGCTGCAGATTAAATTTCCGTTGATTGATTACGATTAAACTCTGGAGGAAGCTGAGTTCCAGGAACACGGGAGAATCTAGACACGCCAACAAACCAACACTTCCAAACAAACACTCAATGTTGGATTTTCCCTTAATTAGTTATTTCACTTAGTCATCAATCAGTTATGACAATATGTCACGACGATTGTCTACAACACATCACGGGAGTCGACTGAAAGAGAAAGTTCTTCGTTGTGTTCATAATGACGACCTGTGAGTTTGACAGTTTTATCGACAGCCGGGATGAAAAAGCGTGTGGGGGTGGATCGCGAGGAATGAGATTTAAAAAAAAAAAAGTTTTTTGACTGAATCAAAGTCACAGACTCATTTTTTAGAAGTAAGGCCAAACTCTGTCCTTGTGCTGCTGTTCGTCATTGTTAGAACTCTGCTGCCGAGACTTTCTTTTAAACACAAAGGATTTGTAAAGGGATTTGCCACAACAAGGTCACAGTGAGTGATAAGGTTTTCAGTCGGTGGACAATTCAAATCTTTTTGAACTCCCTTGCTTTTACTGCCGAACTGAAATTATTTTAGTTCTGTGGTTGTCGGAATTTTCCTCCTTTGTGCAGTAACTAAAAGTGTGGCCTCTCAAAACAAAAGCCAGTGTCCCAAATAAGTCTTTTACACCAAAATAAGCAGCTATTCACAGTTTTATTCAAATGTGGGTTTTTCTGGTGAGTCCTGCTGACGTCAGACAGCCACTGGAAACCGACACGACGGGAAAAACGCTGTTGTACGTTGTTCCAAAGTCCAACGTTTGAGGCTATTTGCTAAAGCCATGAGACAGCTGACCGGGAAGCGCCATCAACTGGTCGAAAAGGACAAACTTGTGGAATATTGCAAGAGTACGGAGGTTTATTTAAAGGTTCAGTGTGTAGAATGTAGTGACATCTAGTGGTGAAGTTGCATGTTGCAGCTGAATACCCCCTCACCTCACCTGTGTTGGCTTCAGTTGTCATAAAAACTCAAAAGATCTTTAGTTTGTCCAGTCTGGGCTACTGTAAAAAACATGGCTCCATGTTTGTAAGTTACCAAGTCTCTGGATGTGTGTGTGTGTGTGTGTGTGTGTGTGTGTGTGTGTGTGTGTGTGTGTGTGGTGTGTGTGTGTGTGGTGTGTGTGTGCGTGTGGTCCTGGGTCTCGACTGGATTGTCTGGCGTGTGCGTTCTCACGATTCAAACATAAGAAATCGGTCGGGTTACATCCGTCGTTATGTCTGTGGTCTCCCACGTTTTTAAAATCTGTTAAGATTTGAAATTCCTCCCGTGTGCAGCAGCCATAAATCAGAGGAAATCTCATCTGCAGGAATTCTTCATTGCCTCACACAACTGGACGTCTGCTGTGTTTCTCATTACCCATATTGCTCTTTACTTCAATGTAATCTTCCACACGCGGCCCCAATATTAATGTGGCGCCCGTTACATAACCGAGACGTTCACAGTCTCCGTACAAACACTCGAGATACATTTGATATATTTTCTGTTATCAGCATTTTATTCACGCTTTGATGAAACAGGAATTTTAATTCCTCGAGATCCCCTGAGCAGGAAAAAAAATAAAAGGGGGAGGGCTACACACACACACACACACACACACACACACACACCCTGCACTGCTGTAAATGAAAGCCTCAGCAGATCTGCACAATCAAATCAATGTCAACCACACACTGCTTCAACAATGCCCTCCCTCAATACATTGTTTTTCATGCAGGGACAATCTAAATATACAGCCCACAAGCGGCTTCCTGGGCGGTAACTCCACACAAAGAGTTTGAGGAACGTGTGACAGCTCGACAGCCGCGGCTCACGTCGTTTTTTTCTATGCAAAAGTTGGAAAGAGTTTGGATCTCACTTTTGTTTCCTGAGCCTTTTTCTGTTTTCCTGGAGGATTCCGTCAGACAGACACGCAGACATTTGCTTTGAGTCTTCGTGCAGAAAGGCAAATATAGAGCAGATCAAAATACCGTACGTCAAGCTGTGCCTACACCTTCACTCTCCTCTGCTAAAAACGCAAACACGGCCAGATGGACTTCAACTTCAACGGAGAGCTCTCACGTGACCAGCGGAAAGCAAAACTCGAATCGCTTTATTTCTTATCACGTCTGCCGAGCTTCAAATCTTTATGCTTCATCCAGTCTGTTGGGAGGACGGAGGCCTTTTCCACTGACTTATTAAACATCCCGGCTTTAAAGTCTGTCAAACAAATTGAAGGACGCAGATGGGAACAGCTGTGTAAAAGCGTTTAACAAATTATGGGCCGAGATTGGCTTTGGTCGATTCCTTTTCATCCCACATTTTGGTCCGTAGCCACTTCTCCGTCGAACTAGATTTGGCCTCGATATTCCCTTCTCTCTGTGAGACACTTCTTTTCCGTCTTCCTCCTTTTCCCATCTCCTTCCATCAGCCTATTGGGATTGTCGGAATCGGCTGCTGTGGTAGCTCGTGTCCCAGTCTGCTTTCTGGGACAAACTTCAAGAAGCAGCGTGAAGAAAAAAAAAAACAGACTGCGGAAAAAAAAAAAGATGTAAGAGGAAAATATGGTAGAGAGAGAGAGAGAGAGAAGAGAAGAGAGAGAGAGGATCCTCTAGCACTACGGCGCCATCTTCAATTATTCAAATGGCCGCTGTCCCTCTGCACTTGTTCTCTCTGCTTGGTTTGAATATTAAAATGGCCGCCCCCAAAGAGACAGATATCCAGAAGACGCATCCCACGCTGAGAGCAAAGGCTGAGGGTGCTTGGCTCCTCGCTTCCCCACCGCAGCAACTCTCTGTGCAACCGACTGCATGACTTTGAAGAGGGAGGTATTCCTGTCACGTTTGGCCTAAATTCCATTAGAGACAGGCTGACGGACTGCGTTATTAGCATCAAGGAGAGCGGGCGGTACTCTTATCCCAGCGGACAGGAGACGTCACCTCCTCTACGACGAGCGCACGGTGGAATAACAGAGGTCCCGATCCTTTCATTGGGGGCTCGACCCCCGGTCCAACGCGGCCTGATGAGATTTTGTGAAATGAATCGTGAACTTCAGAGATTATGAGTCGTTACGATCCTCCTCACACGCAGCACGGAGGAGACGCACCTGCTTCAAATGAAGTGCTTGGATTTACCTTGGAGCAAATTTTCCAGTCATGAGGTAAAACAAACTGTACCCAGGTAATCGGGCTGCAGACGAGGCGATGTGATCTTTTCTTAGAAGGCTGTGGAGCAGGAGATAGTCGTTCACTACCCAGAAGGTCGGTGGTTCGATCCAAGGCTCCTCCGGTCTGCGTTCCCAAGAGTCCTTGGACAAGATACTGAAAAACCCCAAATTGCTTCTGACAGCTTTGCCGGCAGTGTATGAATGGTGTGATAGAAAATGCAATGCGCACAGAAGCTGTATGAATTTATGGTTGAACGGGTAAATGTAACTTTGAGTGCTCGATAAAACTGGACAAGTGCAAAATACAGTCCATTTTCTATTTTAATCAAAGTGAAGTAACTGTATTAAAACTAAACTGAAGCCCTACATTCAAAATCTTAAAGAAACTTCAGCAGGAGGTAATATGAAAGTAAAGATCGATGTATCATGCAGCAGCGTGCCCCCCCCCCCTCACTCTTATATCAATGTTCACATACCTCCACCAAGACCGACACACACGTGGTCTGATTACCTCCATTACTTATTTGTCCTAAAACATAGTTAAAGACAAATAAATAAGGAAAAATAATCCTTAATCTGCTTCCAAATTGTTTGCTTCTTCTTCCACAAATTTCCTTTTATTTGCTTTTGTTTCTTTGACACACACACACACACACACACACACACATACACAGACACACACACACACACACACACACACACACACACACATTCACATACATGTACATGTACATGCCAGCGTCAGGCCAACCGATGGCAAATACACTCTGTTTATACTGTTTTGTTTGTACTTGTACCATCCTCCGGGTTGTGTACTTGTACTGTTTTGTCCCCCTGTTTGTTGTGTACTGTTTTGCAGTTAAACAAAAACAAAAACAAAGAACCTGCTTCCAAATGTAGGTAAGGCAGATAAATCGTATTCATTACGCACCTTTCACACACCGAGGTAGATTCAAGGTGCTGCACAGGGACATTTTTAACAGAAAACACTTAGCTCTGAAAGCATGAACGTTTAAAAGTATTTTCAATAAAGAATAAAAAGACTAGAGTAATAGAGATGTTTTTATCTAATGAGTTCTTCCCCAGGGCCCAGGTCCCGCCCCTCCACTAAGTTTGGTGGACATTGTTTCAGTAGTTTTTTGTATAATCCTGCTAACTAACAAATAAACCAACAAACCGACATGTATGAAGTAAACGATAGGATTACTATCCAGTGTCAGCAGGGTTTCCATGTTGCAAAGTAATCCAGAACAACACATCCTATCTTATGAAGAACTCATATTTTATGAGTGAATCCTAGAAACTCTATCCGTCGAATAAAAATCGTGGGAGTGATCATTGGAACGTTTTGAACAAGTACTTTCAAATTGTACTTCAAACGTAGAACTTCCAGTGGAGGTTAAGTGTGCTCGAGCCGTGTATGTATGGAACTACATACAAGTGGTTCGCCAAATGAATGTCCCGTTCCACTGCTGCAGCTCCTCTTTCAGCCTCTGTCTGAAACACTTGGTTTAAGGATCCTCTGCAGGAAAGAGAAAATAGTCTCCTTTAAGGTTCCATGCTCCCTGTGTGGACACATGTGCAATCAACATATTTCCCCTTTGATTTGTCACTTTCATTTCTCTAAAGACACAAGACTGAGGACGTCTAACTGCTCCAACATGACTCAATAGAACCCCCCCCCCCCCCCAGAGAGCCCTCGAGGCGTTTTAATTTATTTTCCATATTCATTTTCTTCTTTTAAATTTCATTTCATTTTGTGCGTATTCAGTGATCACAGCGAGCCGCGTAGGAGGATGAACCTTAATGGACCGTGTTTCCTCTCATTACGGCAGTTCCAGATAATTGAAGTGGCGTTTCTGTGTATGCACATTACACTAAAGCCCCTTTGTGGATGAAAGAAAAGAGAAACAACAACAACTCCGCAGCTGAACTGACTGTGAGGGCTGCACATGTTTCCACTCTGAGGTGAGTGGAGAGGCGTCAGACGCACTGAGGCCACTCCCCCACGTTTAATGTGAAACCGAACCATTTTTAGATTAAAAGAATATCAGATTTTTTGTGTGCAGTTATTCAGTGAAGCCATTTTTAGACATTAACTCTGGGGAATGTGGGGTCGAAACTTTCTCCGGAGTTTGGCTTTGACTCTCAGCTTAGACACGTTCACAACAAAATTAGATGAGCAGCAGGCGGAGGAAAGATGTCACCACCAAAACCTCTCTGGACATCTCCGTCCGTGTCTTCTACGTGCAAATGCTACTTTTGTTTTTTCACTTTTGCATTTGTCCCGTGTTAGAAATGTCTTTACCTCTCGCTCGCGGTGAATCATGCGGAGAATCTCGTGCCGTGTTCTCGGAGAAACTCCAGAGAAAGTCAGGAGATTATCCGGAGTTCAGTGCGTCTCTGAACGCAGCTTTTATCCGCAGCGCTCTGAGTCGAGCGAGTGTATATTTTCCCCCTTGGTTTACAAAGGCTCCAAACATGATGTGTATGTAGGTCAAAGAAAGTCGTTTATTTGCTCGGTTACAAAAAGCCTGCATTTCTTTGGGGCCTTTGTGAATGAAACAGCTGATCGTTTAATTTTATGCGCTGAATTAATCTGAAGCCCAAAAACAAGTGGGAAACCAGGAAGAGAAAACTGTATCTGCACGATCACGATTTAACAGCTCGGTGTGTGATTCTCCTAATAAAGCACCTATGTTCTTTAGATTAATGGTGTTGTCGATTAGGAGGAACGCTGAGGGTTTTCCCACCGGGAGGGTTAACACGTCTAATAAACGCTGGTTTATGTGAAGCAACAGTCAGACGGTTAAATATTTCTGGTCGCTGCTTTGCGAGGAGCCAATTATGCAAAACGCCGCTGATTTTTGTGACACACTTGCAAGAAGAAGGCGCACGAGAGAAAAAAAGACGTGAGGATGAAAATAATGATATTTTAAACCTTGTCATTGGTTCCGGGGGCAGATTATTATTTGAGCAGGAAACAGCGAGGAGGTTTGCAAACGCCACACACTCGGGTGGCGTTCCAACTGGCGCCCGGTCAAACACGCTGCGTGTTCCCATTGTTGTTCGACACCGCTGTCCAACAGGCCTCGTTTCTCCAGAATACATTATTTTGATTAATTACAGCAGGTCCCCATTGGATTTGAACGACCTCCAAAGCAGCGCACCAAGTCCTCTTCATGCCACTTCCTGTACGGGCCCAGATTTCTATAAAGCATGATAATGAGGCTTATTAGCATAAACATGAAGAGAGAGAGAGAGAGAGAGAGGGAGATAGGGCGCCGCTAAAACGGGCTGCGGTGTTTTATCTTTTATCTTTAACTTTCTCGACAGTTTTACCGCCTCGCGTGAACCTGCGCTGCGGCTCGGGAAAAGGGCTAAACGCACGAGGCGGTGATGAATGCAGATGCTTTGGGCGCCGAGGTGCGGACAGGGACGGCAGTTAAGGGGAATTTAGTGTGTCCTGTTATTTTGTCATAAACGCTGTAGCATGTCACAATAAAGCAGAAGCACTCACAACCCGCTGAGTGATCGCAGATTGCCACATGCAGCCCTCGCGGCGCGGGGAAATCACAGCTCGTTACAGGCAGTACATACATTTTACATCCGTGTGTGATCTGTGGGGTGATTTAACGTTATAGCATATTTACATGCATATAACATTTAGGGAGGAAAAGGAATGTAAGGATAACGTTTAGATAGATGTGGGGTTGAAGATGTATTTGTGTTTTTAGGTTGCAGGTCCATTTCTTTCAATCCAGGGTTGGAAAATTCAAATTCCACCCGAGTGGGAAAAGGGAAAATTGCTCCTCTTCACATTAATCACAGGCGGACGAACGTGTGCATTCATCACTGTGAGAATCACGCAGCAGGTTAAGATACTGGTGGCGCTCCTGCAGTGGCAGTTCAATGTCCTTCTTAATCAGAATGGACAGCGGGTGTCATAAAGGACCGAAGCAGTGACCTTCCATTTGTAGGATTGCCTCTTACAAGCCGAGCCAGTCTTCCGCAACATTGATCTGCCGATGCTCATGTACGGAATTTTAAACCTTATCTTTCAGCTAAAATCGTTTCTGGACCCAGACACATTTACTTTCCGAATCAATGCCTCGGAAGGGAGGAAAAAAATAAAAGAAATAAATTAAAACGTAGGACTAGTCAACCGGCCTTTAGTTGTCTTGGCGATAAAATTGTCACCTTAACAAGATCATTTTCTCGGCCCTGAAATCCTGTAAAATGGCGGATGCATGACAGATGTGATCAGGTGGTCGTAATAATCAATACGCAGGATCTGATGTTCCAGGCTTTTGTGTCACATTTCCGACGGAGCAGCCGAACTCACGGAGCCCGATTCAGATGTCAGGAGAAGGATCTACTCGCCCACAAATAGTGACTGCGGCATAAATCTACGTGACAATCAGTCAGGCAGCGCAATTCATTATGCGACCAGCTCATCTAACTGCTCCATTCACCAGCCGGCTAATTTAATTAATAGAGGTTATGTCTCCTGGGTTATCAGATATGCGCTCCTCACTGCCGGTGTTGTGTTAGCTACCACCGACGCCACCGAGCCCAATTCATCACCGACGCTCGGATTCCTTCTAGATCAGTATTTTCCCTCCGTCGGCGGGCGTAGGTGAGGTTTGCGGAATGACTAAAGACCACCTGGAGGCCTCTTCACAAATCAATACCAACCTCATGGTCAACGTTATCTCCTAAGGAGGGGAGTTAAGATTGATTGTCGTTAAGCACTTTACAGGATGGAAAGAGGATGAGGACGGATCATAAAACGCCCACGCACCACCTACCCATCCCTCTCAGCGGCAACAGAGTGCAGCCAATCAATAGCAGCAGGATCAGCAAAAAGAGGAATAAATAAAAAAAACAGGAAAGGGAAAGAAAAATGGAAATAACCAAGAATAATTGCCGAGAAATTAAATGCGACGGCAAGAAAAAGGAAACGCATTTTAAATGTGGTGCTGTTAATTTTAACGGACGGGTCGATTTTGATGAGTTCATGTAAGCGGTGCGGTCTGTGTGGTGTGAGGCAAACAGGATCTCTTCAGGGCCAATCCTCCATGTATCCCTGACATTAAAAATAAAAGCATATTGGAATTGAATAAGCGTGGCCCTCCAGATTCAAACTAATAAAGGCAGAGTGGGAGTATTATCTTAACTCAGTCCGGAGGTAACGGAGAGGTGCATAATGGATTATTAGAAAGCACGGGGCGGATTATGATTATCACATTAAAGGTGGAAGATGAAGGCGAACTCGGAGGAGCGGAGCAGTCAGGTTATTCTGTCCTGACAGATTCTGTGTTTATATATGTAATGAAATATCTGCACGTCCACGACTAAATGCACTTTATGTTTTCACAGCTTTTATTGCACCTTCGTTGTTGTTGTTTTTTCTTTAATGCCGCTGGTTTTGCTCAAATTTCCTGCAGAAGGTTGCGTAACCTCGGCACCTGACGTTCCTCATTCACGTCACAGCTCATCACACGTCCCTCACGTCCCCGGTAGACACGTCGGAATCCACACAACATCACTTAACGTGGATAGATGCGAGGCTGCTGAGGTCTCTATGACAACACTTCCTCTTATACCTGGGTTGACTCACACAGTCATGTATTTACATATAGATTGGGAATGATTTATTCCACTGACATATTCATTCAGCAGAAGCTTTTCGTTATGTTCATTTGTATTTATTTGTCTTTTTGGCTCTCGACCTTTGACAAAACAAAGTGATACAGATTCGCCTGGAAGCACAGTTTATTTTTTAACAGTTTGAAGAACGACTCTGTCCGACCCTCGAACATCCTGACTTTCAAAATAAAAAGAAACAAATATCTAGCTCCATCATGGAGGTTAAGACATTCGCCCCGTGTCCGTTTGCTGGTTGGTTGGTTTGTATCTGTGTTTATAAGCAGGATTACGCAAAAAACTACTGACCCGACCCAAATAGTGTCTGAGTGGCGATTCCAGACACTCACAGACTCTACGGTGATCAAACATGGCCTCAGAATAAAAACAAAGATGGAGGCGGACTGCTGGCGTCGCCGGGCGGTGGCGCTTGTTACCTTCGCCGAGGATGTTATGTTTGTTTTCCTGTTTGTCTGCTAGTTTGCAGGATTACGCGTAAAACTACTGGATGTGGTTTGATTAGGGAAAAACCATAAAACCTGGTTGTGGATGCAGATATGAAATTTCTTCTCTCTTTCTTTAACATTGCAAGAATTTCACAATCACATTTTCTACCAGTTTTACATCCTGATGAAGACAATCTGGCATATTTCCGGGGCATTATCTTAAGTGGGCCAAAGTTTGAATTGAAAAAGAATATTGGGCCTTAATCGGCACAGTACACGGTGTGCTACGTGCCTCGGTAGTTAAGTTATGAATACAACGATTTTGAATATAATAGACTAATGTGCACCAGTTAAAAGCTGTGGTAATGAAAAAAGCTTAGATAAAGTTTTTCTGTCTCCGTGCGTATTTTCCGGTTTTATTTGCTCGTGGATGAATAAACCCAAGTTTTACAGAAACCATTGAATCAGGATGAAATGAGGATTATTCTCATTTCCCTAATAATTATCAAGTCATAATTGTAACTACTGTATATAACAAGGAGGTTGACTGTGTTACTGTCTGTGGTTAAATTCCTTTCTCATCCCACAGCCATGACCACAACCTTTCCCTTAAACCAGGTCAGGTTTTTGGCCTGACCATGTTTATAAAACTACTTTGCCATTTCAGTTTCACATAAAATAGAATAAAATCTCTTACACATTGGCCAATAATACATCCCTACACATGCCGCAGTTCACATACACACATACACATGACCATATAGAGTTGGGTTAGGGTTAGTGTTGTGTTGCATGAAGCAGTTTGACATGTTTGCATATGAGAAAACATGAGAGCAGAAAGAGACGCTGGTGTTTGCCTGGTTGTTCTTTAACTGAGGCGACACATCACCATGGTTTCTCAGCTTAATACCAACGACATGCACATGATGCATGATGAGGGGGGGGGGCAGGGTTATGACTTCTTCTAGTATTATTTTCTATTGTATCATAACATGTTCACCTTCAACTTGAGAAATAGCTGCAACAACTGTTCTTTTTACTTTGATTAAAGAGAGTTAAATTGCATCAAATTCAATTTTCTTATATTTATTAAAGCAGTGCTTCCGCCATCTACAAACACGTTACATATCCAGTATTTAAACATCCGTGCTGTTGGAGTAACCCGCAGCCATATGATCACTTTATCTCACCTGTGAAGTCTGATCAGCTTCGGGAGGAAGTGAGGAGTAAAGCAAACAAATAAAATATGAAACAGGCTTTGACAGTTGTGCCGTCTTAGACGCTGGGAAAGAGCTTTGTAACGCACATTTTCCCCCGAAAGCGAATCCAAACAAGTGAAAAGTGAAAACGCTGCGAGAAAAAACACACGAGATGTCATAATTAATGTAAGTTCAAAAGTAGAGGAATAATTCATGACGTATTCTCTTCTTCCAGAAACGTCTGTCAGAGTGTGACAGTGCTGAGGACGGGGGGGGGGGGGGGGGTCTGTCTGCCTTTGGCTCATAAAAGTGTAGAGGATAAGGATGAGGGCGACGCCGGGGCAGCCAGACGCTGCTCACTGCTGATGTTGTAGGTGTAAATGGAGTCATGCTCCGCTGAGAGACTGAGGCTCGTGTGCACGCTCCCCTCATCCATCATATATCCGTCCGTCTGTGTGCGGGGAGAGGGAGACGGAGGGTGCTCTCCAGCCGGGCCCAGGAGATGGTCTGAGGGGAGGATGACAGATGACAGATGAGGTGCCGTCATGGTTTCCTAAGAGCTCAGTGAGACCTGTCTTCTGGCGGCACGTCTAAATTATTACCTCAGCTTCGCAGGCGTTTGTAGCACTCGGCCCCGTCTTGTGTTCCTCCTGCAAGACTGCAGACCTTTTGTGAGCTGCTGAATCTGTTCAGCTTCTTATCATTCACCTAATGCAGATAATAACATAATCATCTGTATACCCCGTGCTGCTTAAGTGAACAGACGCCAGCTGCTTTCTGGAGGCTGTGATTTGAAAATTCATCTTGAGTGTACGATAATCGCTGGTGATGTTCTTCCTGAACTCTAAACGTGGAGGCGCAGGACGCTTCACACGGAGACAAAACCCCAGATCTGAAAGTCGTGTGTTCTTTCTATTCCCACACGAGCTGCCACAGAACACATGTAGCACACGTGCGTCTTCTTGACTCAACACTCATTGCTCGTGTTCAGCGTTCACGTTCCTCGCATGTCTCTCGAGCAGCCGGCTCCTGTTATCAAACACTTGACACAAACGAGCTGTAATGATGAATCCTCGCACACGCGCTCATTAATGCGAGAGTTAAAACAAAACACGGGCCGAGTGTGAGCTGCTCCCTTGGGGGCCGACTCCCTCGCTGCGAGCTCGGAATGGCGAGGCCGCCGCCCCTCCTGTTTGACCAGGGGGCCCAATAAAGCGTAACTGGCAGGGACACTGGGAGAAATGTGAACTCGACACATGTTCCTGCCAGACACCGTGGGCTGCAGTGCTGAGTGGGTGCTTCTGCATGCCAAGCTGGTGTGAAAGGGAAAGTAGGGCAAAACAACGCGAAGAACAAAACACAACAAAGTGGACATTTTTCTCTTCTGAGCGAAAATTAAACAAATATAAAGCGAGTACAAGATTTGCATGTATTTGCAAATTAAATTGGAGCAAGTCATGGATACAGCAGCCGCTCTGCAGTCCCACGGCACGTTTTGTAGCTCGGCTCTGAGAGAACATTTGCAAAGCTGCAGATCTGTTGCAGTCGTTTGTGTGTGATCGTCATTCGATTGAGCGAGTTGAACCTTTCGGTAACTTTTTTTTCACGCGTAGCACTCAAACACTGTTTATTATTAAAGGGACATTCCTTCCTTTTTGTCCAGAATTCCAGTTTGTGAGATTGCACCTGAGGAAAATCCATAATATGCATGAAATGAACAACTTCACTTCGTAATAAATAGTCTCTCGATGTCCAGTATATGCTATTTCAGAAAGAAATTACAATTTAAGTCACGTAGATATATCTATGATGATCAAAGGTTGAGGATATCTGTGGATTAGAGGCTTCCCTTGTTTTCAATCGTCCTTTTTAAGTCATTTCAGTAAATCACAGCATCATTAATATTATCAATTAGCAGCAACAAGGCACCAGCAGAGGGCATCAATAAGGCATCATCCTCCCCGGCAGCCGTTTGTAGGGCACCTCCAAGAGCCGCATTTAACAAGAACCCAGAGGAGGCAGGAACCAGGAAAAAAGAGGCGAGGGCCGCGGGCCGATCAGATGCTTATGGGACCTAAATGTGACAGTTAAGTCGGGCCAACATATTCCTGCCATGTTGTGCTGCGGAGCAGTAGTGAAGCTGTCAGCTCGCTCCAAACCCAAAAGCACCAGTCAGGCACAACTGGAAAGGAACTGGCTGTCTCAGAAACGTCTGTCTTCAGGAGCAATCACAGTCTGCTCTGGGTAGGACTGTGGGAGATGTGGGAGCTGTGGGAGCTGAGGCCCCTCTCGCTGCAGCTCTTTTCTCAGTGATTGCGCGCCCGAGATAAACCGTTTTACCGTTGAGGTTCCGAGTGAGCTCTATTGTGATGATGCCATCATCCAATCGTTTCAACCCCCCCCCTCTCCCTCCCCCGAGCAAACAACCATCCGCCCCTGAGATGTCAGATAAACAAGGATCTGCATTGATTAGAAAATATGTGTGTAAAGCAAACTATCATCCAACATCTTTCTTGGCTTCGCTGTTAATTTAATCCAGATGTGGAAGTAACCAGATTAGGAGCACGCCTGCCAGATCTCCACTGGATGCATCCAATCACGTTATGTATGAAATGCACGGCAGGAATACAAAAATATTTCCAGTGTGATGCGGCAGAGATGTGCGGCGGCAGCTGCACAGGCATCCTGTCTCGTGGCAGTTTCTTGGAGCGGGGCCGTGTGCCAAGAAGGAACTAAGTCCCTTGCAAATCCATTCACTGGGAATGGTTGTCATCCCTCCAATCCATTCAAATTTGATTTGGCAAAATGTGCTTTGCATGACAGAACCTTGAACTCCAATTGGGGGGGGGGGGGGGGGAGGTGAGGAGGAGGAGGAGGTAAATGACGCACGGGACAGGAGAAGCTAAATGAGTGAGGAGGAGGATTCCCAGGGCTCATACAAAACACTTGATTAATAAATGTAATACTTCATCTTGAAATGACGCTTTATGCAGCTCGGGTGGAGCCTAATGGATTTAGGCTGCAGTGTGCAGTGGATATGTGGGGGGGGGGGGGGGGGGAGGCCGTGGGTTCGAACCCAGCGGCTGATGCCCCTCTGTGTAGAAACTACTCTCTGTTTCTCGTTGGCTTCTTCTACCACGAAACGTTAGGGCCACTCAAAGGGAAAGAAATTATCAAAAATTTCGTCAATAAAGCCGTAATATTACAAAATACTGAAATACTTATTATTTTAGGACCCGTGACATGAGAAAGGGGGAAAAACAGAAGATCCGCCTGTCTCTTGTGTAAAAATAAAGAATGTGGAACATCTTAGTTTCACAAATAATCAACTACTTCATGTTATGTCTCATCAGTTCCACATAAATATCAGAACTTTTAAAAGAGAAACTGAGTCTTAAATCTTAAACTATGACTTTATTCTCCTGACATTGACATTTTTACTAGTTAAATTCAACTTTATTGTCACAAAATTACTACTTTCTTCTCAATTACAACTTTATTTTGATAATATTACAATTTCATTACCGTAATATTATGACTTTCTCGAATTTTCAGATTTTATTTCTTCGTATGGCCTTAATTTAAGTTTTTATTATCGAGTCATTGTCAGATTCAACTTCCAGATTCACAACTTCAGATGAAGGATCTCTGCTCGATGTGCGTCTGTCAAGGAACAAGTTCACCAAATCAACTTCCAGGTCAAACAGCACGTCAGCGTTTCATTGTGTCGAAATCATCGAGTGGAAATGTTCCTGCAAATATTGTCTTTTGCATTTTTAACGCAAAGACATTACAGCAGAATCTCCAGTCAACAGTTGTGTAGTTGTTGTGTTGCCTCTTTAGGGCTCTTGACCTTGTCAGGCCCAGCAGACCTCGTGGGGACCAGAGCTTGATCCTGAAGAGGCATCAAATCATTTCTGAGGTCAGGACTAAGATGTGAAACGTGGTGAGGTGAAGGTTCGGGGTAAGATATGGATTGGTCATGTTTACGGTTCAGGTTTTGGTTAGCCTGTCCAAACTGAATAGAAGTCCCCTGGTGGTCATGATAACATCCTGTTTAAATCATGTCTGAGTATAATTGTAGCTGTGTGAGTGTTGAAGTCCACTTTCAGACGGTCGAGGGACCAATGAAGCAGCGACTCAGTGAAGAAACCAGTCGGTTGAAACCTAATTCATTATGTTTTTGTTACAAAATAAAACAAAAGGCTCCGCTTCAGTGGATGTATTCAAATAAAAGGCCGACCCAGAAAGCAGCAGAGAAATAAATGTTGTAGACTCTGAACAAACAAGGGCAAAGATAAAACATCCGGGATAAAATTAGAAACGTGTGCGTGCGTGTGTGTGAGAGTCTCTGGGATCTACTGAAGCTACTGTATATTACATAATATCACAGTCTGGAGGCTCTGACGTGTTTTTCTTTGGCGAATCAATAACGTTCATCACACACCAACCCGTGGAAATCTGAAACCTCTTTTGTTTCCTAACGAGATAGAAAATCCAGGAGAATAAAGGGACTCGGATTTGACTTGTAAAGTACGATGAGACTTGAAAAGAGCTGGTTGAATAATGCATCGCTCTGTATTTCACTGTGTGCGATTTCAAGTGCATGTACAGAGAGCGTGCAGATGGGAAAAATCAGTAAGATGATAATAACTTTATGTGTGCGGCTCATTTACATTTAAGGCATCAAACCAAAAGGGGAAGTAAAAATAGCCCAAAATACAACTTCCTTTATACAAATACAAGAAAAGCTTTAGTCTAATGAAGAATATTCAGTAACAATGTGATTTTAAAAAGGGTTTTTAGTATTTAGAGAACAATTACAGGTGAAATGACATTTTGTGTGAAAGCCGCGCACGTTAGGAGGAGAATCTGGAGGCTGCGTTTTACATTAGTTTTGAATAACTGTTTCTTGAATGTGGAAAATGTGCTATTATCTGCACCACAGGCTCTCGTAATATCATTTAATTCAATTTAATCCACGCCTTTAAGTTTTCTTATTGCATGCAAGAAGTGAGGAAAAACATGGAATTAGCCATTTTACAACACGTGTAATTGTTGCTGTGCTGAATAACTGTTGTTTCGTGTATAATCTCTTGGATTTATACCTCGTAGTGAAGTTAATTAACCTTAGTTCAGAGAAAGCGTTCATTATTATTGCCGTTAGCATCAGCAGGCTAAACATCCTGTAACTCTCCATTTGTACTTTCCACACCAAACCTTAAAGATTGAGGTTTATTATGTTTATCGTTGAACCCCTCTTAAAAAAAAGCCCTCACCCCAAGTTGTGCAGTTCGCTATGAAGCTGGTTTGCAAAGTTAGAGCGGCTAATTAAAATGCACCAATAGAAGACCAGAGGTTTACAAACTAATGCCGTGTAAAATGTCAGCGGGTGAATGAAACGTGAACATGAATTTATTCTTTTTTAATCCATTTGATCCTCGACAGGTGACACACATATAATATATATATACTTGGCCATGATAAAGTGACCCGGTCTGCCAGACTGGGGTTTAACACCATCTATAATCCAGGCTTTTTACCTAACACTTCACGAGATGAACTCATCTCTGCTGCTTCTGGAGGGACAGTCTCTGCTTCCGCTGATATCAGCATCGTTATTTAGTGGCATCTCCTTGAGGGAATTAGCATTAGGGCACTTTTAGATGAAGAATGAAATTATGTGTCTCCCTCTGAAGTCTGGAGCATCGACTTTTTATTTATGGCTTTGGTTCATCCAGGGTCCTGTGGTCACTTAGAAATGAGGATTTAGAGGGAATTATTGTCCATCAGTGATAAGTCTGGCTCATAATCTGTCACATATCCACTCTCGTGTTTTTTTCTTTCGTGTCTGATGAAGGCCAAAGGAAGTGCAGTGGAGAATTAGGGTCACTTTTGACACTTGATACGCTCAATATGAATAAACTTCATGTGAACAGGTGACCGGCGCTCTGCAGCGACGTCAGCCGGGACTCGTCAATGCAATGCAAGGTTCGAGCTTCGCTGATCTTTCAATAAACAAGTGAACAGCAACGGCCTCAGGGTCCAGCAGGGATGAAATGCATCGAAGCAGCTTATGCATTGACACTGATCTGCCTCGGCCGTTTTTAATGTTTTGCGTCCGATTGATGTAAATTCTGTGTTTTCCCTGAGTAGCCTTCTGGTTCCATCCTTGTGTTTGAGGCTGTGTTCAGGGCCCTGGGGACCAAACGGGCCTCAGAGGAGGAGGAAACCAAAGCTGAAGTCAGAGCTATGTTCTCAAAGCGTGTTTGAAGCCACGTGATTGAAGGCAGACGTTTCGGAGTCTCCTCAAACAAACTCACATATACAATGCGTCTGTGAAAAGCACACATGAATCACATGAATGTATGTTTCGCACAAAGATTCTCTATCACAGTTTAATTACTTTTCATTGATGCTACATTTATCCCACATTCGCTTGCACAGTTAAACCTGATTAACTAATAGACACAGAAACCTCAAGAAGCTTTAACAAAATACCCGATATTTATATTTTGGTAATTTAGGGAAAGTTAATTATTGTTTCTATATTAAAAATGATGAGTACAGTTTAATATTCAACATGTCAGAGTACTATATTCGCAAAAAAGTTGAAATTTCAAGAATAAAGTTGAGATACAATTCAGAGAATTAAGTCAAAATGTCAAAAGTAAAGATTGTTGAGTGGACTCCTCTGATCGATCAAATCCAAACTAAACAACAATTATTAAACTATAGGATTTGCTGGAATGTTCAGTGACAGAAACCTTCACGTCATGTAGTAAAGAAGGTAAGTTTCCCTCTGAACTAATGTGTCCACATTACTAACGACTCTTATCTGAAATCTGCAACAACATGATTTGCCGACAGAAGCAGCTGCACACCGACAAACAATAAAATAAAAACACAACATGATCGAATAGAAGAATCACAGTCGACCGAGGGGTCTCAGACTGATGATTCAGATTTTGGTCTGTCACATGGCATATATATATTATATATATATATATATAATATACATATACATATAATTGCAAATATATCAACTCTGCATGCTACATTTCTCACAACCTAATTTTAGATTGCACGGCAGATTACCAAAAATTTGCTGAGAACATTTTTTCACTTCAAGAGGATGAACTAATTAGATTTTAATGACCTTTTCTCTAGATTAAACAAAGTAAATCGCTCAATGGTTTCCATGGTTACCTGACCCTTACAATATGATTGATCTGATATGGATTTTAATAAACTGAGATTCTGGAGTTCATTTATCTCTCAATGACTTTGCGAAACTTCATCAACATTGCGATCATTAAGCTTTCCACAATCAAAGTGTTGGACTCATTCAGAAGATACTCTCATTTAAGTGTCGTTTGGAAGCTAAATGATATATTAAGTGGTTTAAAAAGTCATTTGGGGTTGTTTCCAGCTGCTTTAAGTGGAACTGGGTGTATCTGCAAACAGGGTTTTCTGGGGAGGTTCGTCACATCTCTATCAGCAAAGTCAGAGCAGGCGAGAAAACAAAGTGAGGTCTGGGCGGAGGGATTAAGAGAAGAAGAAGACGACGGCCCAGAGCGAAGTGCTGCTGCTGCTGCTGCTGCCGCCACGATATGTTTTTCTGAGGCTGCGGCTGATTCACTTTAAAAACGTATCAAAACCTGTTTCGGTTTGCAGAGGACACACAAGAAAATAAGTAGACGATTCATTTTTCTCTAGCTGTAGCTAAAAAAAATCTATAACAACAACCCTTTTGATTATATGAGATTCGTATGGATTTCTGAGCGCATCGAGCAGCTATCTAGGTTAGAGGGTGTGGCGAGGAAGGAAATAAAACCCGATGCAGAGGCTTAAGTCTCAATGCCGTCGCGAACCAGCAGCAACACCTCGAGTCCTGAATCAGAAACGAATCCCTCTCAAAGTCCTGCGTTGGGTTTCTTCCCCCCCCCCCCCCCAGTGAATTTAAATCAGTACAATTAGTGATTCACAGGTGCCTGATGTGTTTGCATCACTGAATCACAGTTTCCTCAGGATTTGAATTCTGAATACACGTTCATATTTCTCATAAATCATCGGCAGAATGTAAATTCAGTCAATGTTCGGTCAAAATTGATTATGTTTCCCTGTAGCTCTGATTTATTTTAAGTATTTTATCATTATGTTATTGATACAAACCCATTGGACCTCTGGTTGTCTTTATCTCCACTGCCTCCATCCCACCAAGCAGATACCACCACAGAGGAATGATCAGCATGAAGTGGAATTCTCCAGTGAGGCCCGACCTTATCCCTCAATATATAATATATGAAAATTCACTATATGACAGGATGTTTATTTGGCTCGGCACCAAATTGCATTACATAATTTGCATTTTTGTCATTTTTATCAATGAATTATTCTCTGAGAAATAAAGAAAGAAAGCGATGAATTAATTATTCAATTAAAAATAAATAAATCCTGGATCCGTTCCCTGATCCAGATCTGCATCCAAACATTTGTGGGTTCCTCCCCTGGGGTCATGCTCCACCCCCTTTTTTTCTACGTACGTATACTTATGCAAATAGTTGATGCGTATGAGTTTATTCTTCAACAACTGATTGTGTCTAAATGCTGTCAGTGTTTTCTTTTGTTGTTGTTGCGGTGAACTCAAGATAAACTAAACCAAGAATAAATAAACAACCTAAATAATGAAGATAGTAACTTGTGTACAGTTACAGCTCTGCCACATGAATCATGGAAATAATCAACAGAAATACATGTTACCCATAATATACAATACTAAATGTGAAGTGACAAATTACGAAAGAAAATACAAATAATAATATTCTGGTGTCAAATCCACTCTTAACATTAATCCACCAATTCACCTGTTTACCCTTATCAATGCTGCTAAAACCTTTATCTTGGTCATGTTTACACTTGACATCTATTGCACTTCTGTCCATCCTGGGAGAGGGATCCCTCACATGTGGCTCTCTGAGGTTTCTACGTTCTTTTTACCCTGTTAAAAGGGTTTTTTAGTAGTTTTTCCTTACTCTTGTTGAGGGTTAAGGGCAGAGGATGTCACACCCTGTTAAAGCCCTATGAGACAAATTGTGATTTGTGAATATGGGCTATACAAATAAAATTTGATTGATTGATTGACTCTTCCTCCATCAAATGAAGACAAACGGTCAAACGAGAGAACAGATTGAAGCGCCATGAGAACGTCAACGTGCAGAAATGGTGGTTCAAACTTCGACCCTAAGATGCACAGTGAGCTTCACGTGTGTTCTGTCTTTCTGCGTGGACGGGTGCGTAGCGGCGGACACACATGAGCGGGCGCTACTTCTGTGTCTGACCGTCAATAATCTGAATTTATGTCACCATTTGGCCTGTCACGGGGCTTTTACTGGAGGTAACAATCATAAACAGTTTTACAATTTAATCAATATCCTGAAAAATATGGTGCCGCAATGAGTGTTCCCTCTCTCCTGAGACACAGGTGCCAAACACGCTAATACAACTTGAACATAATTTATGTGCTGAGCGGCGCCACGTCGCCACTTGAACTATTCCATGTCCCTCGGTTGATTGAAAAGGAAAATAACATTTTCCGCAGCGCTCGTAATGAGATGCCCTGCACAGCAACTGATAGTGTGCTCCGACTGAAACCCACAGCTAATGGCTGCAGTGATGAAGGAGGAGAGGATCAAACACACGAGTGAGATTTTTTTCCTTTTTCCCGAACCAGGCAACACACTGTGTTCACCATCTAAAGTTTCATGAACACGCGTAAATTAAAATGAGCCTTTTTTTGATGGAGTTCAAACAGAAATGCAAACACGGGGCAAAGTTCTGCCTCAGAGCTCGTGTCACAGAACGACCGACAGGAAGCAGCACTTTGCTCCGAGTGTAGTTACAAAGTGTAGTTCAGGGAACGTCCCGACAAACCAACTGCTCCATCTGTGGCTGTTTAACACCTCTTACATCTACAGTGGGGACACACCTGTAGGTCAGTTATCCTCTGACTCTCCTCAGCACTCATTCTTGCAGATGCAGTTTGGTCAACAGCCATTTGCACCTGGAGTGGACGGCTGATGTGGCTGTTTACTGGGCCTGTGGGTGTGTCCAGTGCAAACCAGTAGCAAACTAAGGGCACCTCGGTAGAGCAGATCTACCTCCGCCAAGGCCCAACCATCGCCTTATGAAACCACATGTAATTCTCTAGATCTGCATCAGATTTGACACACTCGTAAATATCAGGGCCCTAAACATACCTGGGTCGAGGGATAAGAACAGAGGACGTTGCATCATGTTAAGTCCTATGAGACACGTTTGTGAATTTGTGAATATGGGCTATACAAATTAAATTAAATTGATTGATTCATCCACGAGCTATTCTCTCAGAAATCCACTCACCTTTTGAAAAACACCCTTTCTTGCAACGTTAAATTCCTGGATCCGCACCAGTATTTACTGGGTTCTCCTCTGACCCTTACAGAACCCTTCCACTAAGTTTCCAGGTCATCCGTCCAGGAGCTTTTTTGTGTTATCTGGCTAATTAACAGAAAACACTTTGCCCCCTGCTGTGAATAGAACGATTCAGTTTATGTAGTCCCACAATCTGCTCCCACAGTGGAGCAGCCACTCTGTTTATTCACCCCCACCGGTTAGGTTGGGTCGGCTGGGCCTAAGACGCCCGAGCTTCATGTGGTTAATGTCATGAAAGAGTCGGAATGAACCTAATTCTGAATCTAATCAACTCGTTTCATTCCCTAAATCTGTGCCTGAAAACCCCAAAAAACTAAGTAAGTCACGAAGTCTAAAGATGATCAACTCCTGATCACACGTTAAATCCCGGGATTCCAGGATGAAAGCCCCCCCCCCCCCCCGCTTGATACATTCATCCAGGGAAAGCTCTTCAGGTGAGAGAGAGAGAGACTTGTAGTCACATGACGCCCCCCCCCCCTCTCTCTGTGATCGTGGCTGCAGCTCATTTTGTTGAAGTCATCACCAGACAAGTTTGATAGCTGATGGATTTCCTGTGGATCACCTGTGCTCGAATCCCCCCCGGTGCTACACTGGTGTCGTGCCTCCTGCATGTTTGGTGATGACTTCCTCACCTCAACCACTCAGCCTCGTCCTCAACCAGGACTTCCTGACGTCTTTCTGCTATAAAGTGGCATTTGAAAAGATGGCAGACGTTTAGAACGCCACCCGGGATATGGTTCTTATTAATTGTCGCATTGCAATAATTTGCGACATCCTGTCCTGTGAACAGCAAATTAAAAAGAGAAATTAACACACGAGTGTAAATAGCTGAATGGCTGCTTTGTGATTATTTTGACCGAGGAACAAATAGACACTGTCTTTTAGCTTCTGACAGAAGTCCTGGCAGATTTAAATGTGTTGTTATTTGTGTGCACAAGATGATAACTTGTTCCCACACAATAAATACTCTTACACGAGACAAATAACGTGGTTGCACACTTTGGTTACTTTGTGGGAAGCTCATGTATGTGCAGCAAAGGATTTCACTTCAAGAGCAGCAAGAATTTTATTACATGACATTCAGAGATGAAAATAAAAGCAGAGTTCTCTCCTTTGTGATGCACACAAGATATTTGTCATGTGCAAAACAACTTAATATGTCGTGTGCACCAGATGAATGAATATCATCTGTCGGGACTTCAGAGGCTCCGTAGAATGATTTCTTTCACTGCTCATTTAATCGTTTCCTCAATGATTTTGGGTCAGAGTCAAACTGATTCTTGTCAGAGTGAGTGACCTGATTTTGGGGGGGAAGGTTTTCTCCTTGTGTTACTGCAGTTGGCCTCCAGCTCTTAGAGCTTTTTTCACCGCCGCCCATTTGACTTGACAAAGCCAACTAAACCAAGGTGCTGCTAATCCCATGAATGAAGGGCGTGCACCTTAAAAAGAACAGAGCGTTCAATAACGTCATATTATTATTATAACGACGAGACAGTTTGATGAGCAGGAAAAGGCCCCGGTGTTTCTGATAACCTCCATAATGACTCTGTTCTATTCAAGAGGATTTCCATCAGTGCTTCTCCTCAGCTGCTTTCACACGGCAGGCACTGAACTCTGGAGATCTGGAGTTTATTTTTTAAAAGTGAACACTCAACCAAACAGCTAATTAAACCACATCTTTTCCACATTTTTAATTAACCAAAGAACTTTTTTGTTCATAGCTCTGTTGCCAGGCTGCGGCTGGAAAGGCGGGACAAGCTGGTGATGAAATAAGAAAACCAGACCATCTCATTTCAGTCCGTCCGGTCTAAGTGGCTAATGAAGGATGTAGTAGTCGACCTGGTCCTCAGAAGGACGCGGCCCCTGAATTGAGACACAGCTTAATTATATTGTACATATATCGTACTTCCTCCCCCTGGCCCCCTGGTATAAAGTCTGCAGAAACTCCAGAGGAGTCGATGTGAGACCACAACAGGAGTTTCTAACAACGCACACATGCAGGAATGAAAAAACAAAAAAAAGAAAACAAATATCTCAAGATGAAAAAGTGGAGCCTCAGACACAGAAGACACCGAGGACGAGGTCAAGAGAGCTTCTGGTGATAAAAGCCCAAGATGTGCTGTAAACAGAAACATGTGATCTTGTCGCTGTGGTGTCAGAAATGTCAGAAACCCACTGTTTTTGCCACTGAGGTTTAAAAATGCACCTTTCTTCTTAGTTCCTGCTTATCTCCAAAGGTGGGCTGTTCCCCACGATCCAAAATGGACGTTTAACTGCAGCAGTTTCACTCACTTTAAGTATTCGTGCGGCAGGTGTCACCACAGGGTTAACCCTAATTCTTAATGTGTCTGTTGTTGAATCTTTCTGGCCGACAGGTAATAAATATTAATGTGAATACATAGTGAATATTGTAATATGCTGTATAATACACCCAACATTTGCCGCAAGCACATGACCCCCCTTGAAATGTTGGGGCCAGATTTTTTTATCTGATTTTGACATTGCTGAATGTTTTTCCTTCTTCTTTTTTATATACTAGTTTGTTTTTTGTAGATAAAATCACTGATCAGCCTCAAGAAAACTGTATAGAAATATGACAATTCATTTATGTCTTCACAAGGGCTTGCGTTCAGTTTCTACTTTCAAATCATTTTCTCAGAATTCCTCAGTAATCAGAAGACGGGGTATCTCGGCAGTTCTTGTTATGTATACACGTGTCTTGTTCTTCAAATTTTAAATGAGCCTGCGGCACATTTGACAGAGCTCTGTTTCCAGAGAGCAGTTGCGGAGGCGCTGGGATGGTGGCAGCAGAGGGAGCTTGTTAAAAGAACAACAGCTCCAGCTTTCATGGGAGAACGAGTGCGCTGACGACTGAAAGCACGCGGAGCAAAGATCTACAGGCTTTGTGCGATGCCAGCGCCAAATGGACCTGCCTGTGCCAGCGTGGTGCAGTGGGAGTGAAAGGACCCCACGGACACAGCGAGGGTCCTTTTACTCAGTGCAGTGTTATTTTCCCTGAAAGGTGTTTGACAAAATGACCAAAGCCATTTGTACGTATGCTGCATTTACCACAAAGCAACAAAAAGGCATTTGATATTTTTGTTCAGAAAACAAAAGCAGAACATCACTCTGCTTTTAGATAGAAAACCTTTATTTAGACCAGTTGACATCAGAGCTCTCGTTTACAATGGTGCCCTGCATTTACATAAACAAGTACAAATTTAAATACGGAGGAGTTTAAATGTCTTAAAAAAGGGATGAGACAGGGGCTTTCATCAACTAAAACTTCCTTTAACAAAAACCTTAACTGTTCTAAGGTTAAAAAACGATCCACCCTTATTGACTCCTGAAGTTTATTCCGACTATGAGGAGCGTGGTATCTGAATCCGTGCGCATGTAGGGTTCGTCAAGGGGGATGTGTTGTTGAGAAGAGTGTGGGGATCCATATTTCTATTTTTTTTAAAGGGTTAGGATTTGGGATCTGGTGAAGAGCAGGTAATTGGTCTTATCTGAATTTAATACTAGTCTGAGTTTAGCAACTTGTATGACTCAAAAGTCTGACACTAGTTTTGTCAGTGGATATGAATGCAGCTATTAATGATTGATGCTCCTATAGGTCATTTACATACAGTGAGGAAATAACAGCATGAGAAATAAATTGGTTGTACATTTTTGGTTTCATTCTGGATTTTCTACCGAATTTCAATGCTCGACGATTTACATTCCATCCGTTTTTTATTGATTGAAACAAAGACAAGGACAATTTAAATAAAGGCTACACCACGTTCAGGCCGAGACCTCGATTCCAGCACTCGTCGGACTCGAACAGGAAAGTATTTGAACCCGAGGACGCTGATTTGACTGCAGTCGTCCCACAGTGCTTTGCAGCGTACCTCCAGGTGCTTCTGGATCACAGCACTCAATCTCCTTCAATCCTGAATCAGCCCTCAGCATCAAATTTCATCCAATTTGAAGCAGACCTGGCGTGAAAGGCAAATGATTACGATCTGCTCCGCTGATTGAATTCCACCGGGCCCGTTCTTGCGACAGACGTCTCTTTAAGCAGCGGCAGCGGCAGCGTCACACTTTGTGTTCCAGTGGGAGGGCAGAGGGGTCCAGTCCACACTGCTTCATCTGGACTGCGATATCGAACAGGTAGTCGTAGCACTCGCACCTAAGAGTGAAGCAGTATTTTGCATTCAAATCTGACTTTTTTAGTCATAAACAAGGACAGGGAGTTTAATAGCACTGGAGGGGGGGGGGGTGTAAATACTCACATGGTCTTGGCTTTCTCCCACGTCTCGCCCCAGACGTAAACACCATGCCGGCGCACGAGGACCGCGCATGAATCTGGGTATTCCTCCATCGCTAGAGCCATCCGCTCTTTCAAGTCCTTCTCCTCGGGGGTGTTTTCAATAATTGGCACCACCAAGGTTTCGTCGTACCTGCGTAAGTGCACGACACAAAATTATAAACTACCCCAGGTTGGAAACGCTTTGAGGCATCGACGTTTGCCAAAAGACAATAATAAATCCTGAAGTGAATCCCTGAAATTAGTGTGGAACCTTTTTTGTTTGTTTCTTTGTAAATGCACTTTCTTTTTGAAGTCCAACGCGGCCTGTATTAAACAGATCGACAGGTTTTATCCTGTTAGTCGGTGAGAAGCTCAGGCAAGACAGGACATATTCTTGAGATGCCAACAAAGATCGTGTGCGTGTAAACACCGACAGCGTGTGATGAAATGTTCCTCTTCTCGCAGTTGACTGGTTGTACCCTGGTTATGCTTTTCTGAACCCAAATGAAGGTAATAAGTCAGACGTGTGGATTTCCACAGCACTGATGGCAGCTGCTAAACTAGGCAAAGCTGGAAATGTCTCTGATCGTTGTACATTTTCTTCTCAATAGGGTTAGATGTTGTTATAGGACATTTCTTACTCCCCACTATCTGTATCGACCCTCAAGTATCCATATCAGTCACAGTGAGTGAATATTAACTTTGTACTCATTCCCACGTTTCACTTGTCCTCCTCTACCACAGAACTAAACATTTCGATGACAGCCTCAATGCCGTCACAATGACAAAGCTCCACGTCACCGATCCTCGCTACTTTCCCACGTACCGGTAGTTGGAACGGGCGCTGCCCTTACGAATCCCCTTGATCATCTCCTGGTGTGTTATCCTGAACTCTTTGCCAGGATACAGCAGCGTTGCCATGACAGCAGCCTTGGAGTGGGTGTGTATTACTGCCTGAGCCCCTGTATTTTAACAAAGGAAAAGCAGATTTGGATTTTTGTTCCATGTTATCTACAGGTGTGGGCTTTCTGAAATGATAATTGTAACAAGGCAAGAGGAGGGAAAAAAGCGATGACTGTCAATTACAACCCACGGTGGTATCACGGCGGTATAGTCCTCTCCGTTTATTTATTGAAATAACTACAATTTCAGTAGAAACCACAGATTTTCCAAATGGACAACCTTTACTTTGTGGAAAATAATATTACAGATTTATCAAAAGACTAGAATCAGTGCTTCTCGCAGTTGTATGCGTCGAACAAAGAGTCAAGTTTCAGGAAGTAAAGTCACAAGCTCCTCTTCTGCTCCTGAGTTATGACGTTGAATACGATTGTTTAATCATTCTTTTATCCTCCGGAACATTAAGTCTTTTTAAAATTAGAGGAAAAGCTCATTTCCATCAGCCTTTTCAATTATCTGTTTCAAATTCAAAGTAATTGTCTTTCTTTGTGCTGCAGTACATCGCTGACTTCATCTGAAAGGAAATAGGTGGGAGTCAGACTACAGGTCAGCTCCATCACTGACTTCATACTGTGCTGCCTATGGGGGACATGGTGTATGACTCACCTCTCATAGTGTAGGCATTCATAAAGAGCGGCGTGCACTGGCTCTTCCTTAACTTCTTCAAGGGAGGCGGACAGCTGATGTCCCTCTCCTCCATGTCACACACAAACAGGTCTTCGGGCTGAGCAGCACAAAATAGAACAAAGGTAGGAATTACTTGAAAATACTGCTTGTTTAAAACTGCTTGAATATGACTCAGCGTCTCTGTCAAGCAGAGAAAGATTTCACAGTGTGGTAAAAAAGATTGCTCACCTGTATTCTCTCCTTCTGGACACCGGATGGTGCGATGAAGATGTGCTCGCTATGAGATACAGGACATACAACATGGTTGGTGTTCATATCAAGGAAGGGACAGTAAAGTTGTTGTTTTGAGTTACGCTACATCCAAGATATGTTTTTGTGTTAAAAGGTTTAAAACATATCATGTGACCACTTATGTCCAGAGTTATTTGTTTTATAGGTGCTGAAAGACCTAGGCTACGGACAATAGCTCGTCTCCTACGCATGAAGGATTTAACTGCCCAACAGCACAGGGTCAGAAATGCTTGTAATTGATTATCCATGTTGCTGCACTGATAGTCGAGGCTGAAGAGGAGGTCATGTGATAAGAGCCTGACGAATCAGTGAAGGCTACATCATGACCGAAAACACCCAATCAGCAAGCGGAGTGTCTATGTCATTGTTTCCACTCGTCTCAATTTCTGCTGAAATGCAGCACCGAACCGAAACTTTGTTTAAGCAGCTCTAAAACTCCAGAGAATGTGGAAAACCAAGCGTATCCGCAGCAGAGTTGGTGCATTTTCAGATGAAAATATAGTTGTTTGGATGTGGCCTTAATTTTGGATTTGAACTCCGTACTTTCTCCTGACATTTCCTGGAGGAGCCGCATGTGAGAAAGCAAACGTCCTATCCAGTCGCTCAGTCATTCTGGTAAAAATGTCTCGGAGAATGTCCGAGTGAGCCCCTATCAGAATACTCAGGGATTCACAGCGAGTGAGTGTAAATAACATTTCTAATATGCAACAAATGCAACACTGGGGGGAAAAAGGGGAGAATACAAATATCTCAGGATAACAAAGAGGACCCATGCACTCAGAAGGCGCCAATTCAGATGTCAATCTGGAAAGACGGTGAGATTTCAGAACAAGTCCGAGCGTCTTTTGTCTTCACCTCAAAGAAAATGTTTTGTCGTGTACTGGCTTGAAACTCTCCAGCTATTGCAAAACCTGACAGAGTCACAAAAGCTTTTCTATCCATAAAAAGGCCCCAAACGCCAAAGCACTTATTCTAAGTGATTCTTCGTATTTCAGATGTTTTTCTTAACTTGAATTTTTCCTTAAACTTCTTTTTGGTGGATCAGGCTTCGTTTTTTCCATTTTCTTGAAATACACATTGAACATGCAATGTAAAAAAACTTCAGTGACTTGTGTTGTGAGTCAGCTCATCACTTTTCCTTAACACAGTCTTGTCACTGTTGGAAAGTCTTGCCTTCTATGGCCGTGGCTAACATACATGAACAGTGATCCTATTTTTTTTACTAAAGTCTTGAGCGGCTCAACATTTCCCCATTTCCCCCACAGAATGTAGAGGATACAGTCACTGTACTCTATCTGTACTTTATCTCACAACAAACGCACCAGATAAAGGAGCAGCATATTGATTTTGAGTGCAAGTTTTGGTGAGGCTGCCTCCGGCTCTGACTCATCTCTGAGTCAAACCAAAGCAACTGTAGAAAAAAAAAAAACAGGCTTTCTAAACTTAAAATTCAGAGCTGCACTCACTGGAAGTATAAATACACTTTTTTTTTTTGGGGAAATGTCTGACAACACTCCCGGCTCGTCAGTTCACTGCATCTAAACCATAAGCTCTTAAGATTCCTGAGCACTATTAAAGCTCATTAAATATACATATAAGTAAATTTATGATTCATTAAAGCTCCCATTTATAAACAGTTTACTAGCCGCCACAAATTACATATCTGAAAGTAGACCATCACAGACTTTTACATGATTTTTACAATACAATTTTTGATTATAGATTTGTATTAGTAAAGGGCCTAAGCTGGATTTAATTCTATATTATATATATATAGTATGTATGTACTCTGTAGCTACATCCATGCTACAACGTTTTTGTTTTGCTTGTCATGACCAATCAGGAAGCAAAGCGTTATTTAACTAAACATGGGGCCAGCAGTGTTTCCAAACTTCCCTGTTTTACATGCTCGAAAACTTTTGATTATTGTAGACGGCCGGTGTAGACGTAGCAACAGTGATGTGTTTTTAAAGTAAAATGTAGTAGCCCTCAAATAGAAGTGCACAGAAGCTTGAAAGCCTGTAACTCTGCCTCCTGGTCTAATAAACGTTTTCAAACCCCGGCAGCTGCAGTACGAGCTCAGCCTCGTGCTACACGCTCTACCTGCCGACAACTGGAAAATAGCCATCAAACCCACGACTTCTCTTTTGAGAAATTATCATTTACAGAGATCTCGCAGTGGAGTTCGGCAGAGAACCGCCTATTTTCTATCTAAATCCAAAAGTATAATCATTTAACAAGATGAAAGAAAACTCTCTTGAATCACGTTAGAGTGACAGAGGGGTTTTGTTCTCCGTCAGAATGAAACAGCAGCATACGTGCAGCAGCCGTCAGTAAATCGTATTTGGTTTCATCGTGAGGTTTCATCAGGTTCCCCTGCAGGGCTTAAATAAATGTCTGCCAGTCCCCATTTGCTAATGGGGGGTGGCTTCTTTGTAGCTGCCATCCAAAATAACACAGTTCAAAGACGTTTGTAATAACCTGTCAGAGTCTTCAGTTTGAATTCGGCTTCATTATGGCAAAACCGTGGCCTTCCATCGTCTCCCCCAAATTTGCACACATTGTCAAAACCAATAAATCTGACCTCACATTAGCCACCACTGCACTTTTGTCAGCATACAAAGTTTCTTTAAAAAAGAAAAAAAATCAACTGTCAAGTTATGCTAATTCAGAAGTAAAACGATTGGAATGCCAATTAGTAGTTAAATTGGAATAACAAGCGCATTTAGCAGCGTTTAAGCTGGAAAACACAATCACGGATAGATGACTGATTGAGTTTAATAAATTCTGATCCTCCACATTATTCTGACCTAATAATTCTCACTTAATCTAGATACATACCCTTGTCTTATACTGATCCCTCCGCCCGTCCCCGTCACCCATCCCAGCTGGTAGAAGAGTCGACATAACTCAGGGATGAGCAGTCGCGGGTGCTCCAGGTCCTGGAACAGACACAAAAATTGTTGGCGGCTTTATCACACTTTACATAAATCAGTGTGTAAGTGTTACTTCTCCTGAAAGTAATTTTCTAATTTCTCACAAGTTCAGGTGTGTTTCCACAGCCGTGTTCAGACCTGGTATAAACATCTGGAAACATGACTTTGCTCGTCGCATATAAAGAATGCAGCAGGAGTTTGTTCACAATAGGAAAAATGTCACAGTGAGGGGTGGTGCGTAGGTAGAGCAAACGTGACTCAGGACATGACTTGATATATTTGTATTCTCCCTTTTTTCTCCCAGTTTTGCATTTGTTGCATATTACAGATGTTATTTACACTCACTTGCTGTGAATTCCCCCAGAGTATTCTGATATGGGCTCACTCGGACATCCTCCGAGACATTTTACCAGGGGGCTGACAGGAAAAACTCTGAAGAACGACCGGAGCCACTGAATAGGACATTTGCTTTCTCCAGAAACTTTCAGGAGAAAGTACGGAGACGTGCTACAGTTACACAATGAACTCCAAATATCTTTCCAGAGTGTTTCCCATACATTGATTTATTTGCCCACCACGATATCAACATTGATTTTCAATTTCTTTCTCGCTAAAATCGAATTTCATTGAAGAGCTCCACGCAGCAAATTGATTCGCTCGGCCTCCCGTGCAGCTTGGGGTTCTCTCTCTCCAACACACACGACGTCTTTATTTGCATACAGAGTGGAGAAATGATATCTGATCACAAGTGGTCGCTCGAGATCAATATGACGACGCATTTTAACGTCAGGTGTGAACTGAGGTACATTCACGTGTGATTGGATCCCCCGAGATGCGTGTTAACACCAGGTGTGATCATCGTGTCTCACACACGTGCTGTTCTTAGTGTTTATCTGTCGTGCTGATGCTTGCCTGTTTCTCTGCGACCCCTTGACCTTCGTCCTGGAAGCCATTGCCGGTTCCACACACAGACGACATCTCCTGTGAGAAAACCGTTGACAACATTAATAACAATTGACAATGCCAAGAGAGATGTCTTGGAAATGGTTGCAGCAACACTGGGTTTTTTTTTTTTGGTCATATGAGACAAGCTTAGTGCTCTTAAGTAAGAAGAGAACAGTGTTTCTTTTTGTTTGTTTTACTTCCTTAAGTTGGAATCAGATACTGATAGATACTAGTCATTCCTTCCTTTTGTTCGCCTCCCACACGTCAGTTAGCCAGAAGCGGCGGCTTCCTTGTAATGAAGGATGACGACACGGATGATGGAATGGAAAATAAACTGGTGTTCCTTTGGTGTGACGAGGGAGTCAAGCAGTGTCTTCATTGTAGTTATGAAACACATCGCTGTACAGTTAATAAACAATGCCACCGTCATTTGTCCTTTTCTATGAATCCAGCATATATGTAAATATACAGATTATCAGCTGATTTGTGTGTCGGTTTAAACAGGAAACACACAAAGTATTTTCTAGTTTTAAAATGCCCAAATAAAAACAAACAAAGAGCATTTCACATAAATCAACAGTTACCTGCGGACTACCTTGATGCCAGTATTGAGAGAGCATTTAGTTTTATTTTATGTTTGACTACGGTTTGAAGGGACGGGTGGTTCTGCAGGAAACTGTACAAACAGACAGTCAGAGGGATTTATTGAGGCGTGTTGACAGGTAAATAGTGTTAGTTCGCTTTTGGAGTTTACAGTGAAGATGGACTGGTTTAGTGGAGGAGAATACGCTAATGTGAGACGCCTGTGAGCGACACAGATAGAATTCCCTCAGGAGCTGAGTGGAGGAGCAGAGGAGCGTTAACTAAAGCCGACAATGATCGTTACTTATGTCACTTTTGTTCTGACGACAACGCAAAGTGATTAATGTCCGATACATTACTGTAAGAGGAAACATGATATTATTGCCTTTTTGTAGCAGTACTTTATTCATTCAATTGTTAATCTGTTAACTTCACGTTTTTAAATTATCGTGGGGAAATCCTAGTTTCAATGAAAAACAGTTTCCCTTTATGAAGATGACAAATAAAGTTAAAATTATTTGTTTTTCATGTAATTATGACAGAATCAATGCATAATATATAGACAATGCAGTTAACAATGACTATTGTCTTTACTTTCTTTACAATTGTGTTTTATTTTATGTTATTGAGCATTTTATTTATACCCTCATGTATTTTACATGCTTTCTTCTTAACCTGATGTTTTATGACCCGTCTGTTTTTAACTTGCTGCCTTAGTAAAGCACTTTGTAACATATGATTTGAAAACTGCTCTATAAATAAAGATTATTATTATTATTGTATTCCAATTTTAAGTTTTTGGGGATTGTACAGTGGACATAACTTTTGAAATCTGAAGTTACTTAAATGTAACGGACTCTGGGTGACATTTAAAAAGTTGTACTGACAGTTATCATGACATTATCAAATTCGGTATTTCTCAATACCTGCTTTTGGTGATGATATGTTAATCGGGGGGTGTTTTCCCAGATTCTGTTTTGCACGTACTGCAACCTGTTTCCTCCTAATAATATCCGTGGTTGCTTATCTGGAAAAACTTAAGTCAGCCACGTACGCCAATCAATGTGTCATCCAACCGCAAACCGAAGAATTCCCATAGTACGGAACATGAAGTAGTGTTGACGTTACCGAACTAACTAGTACAGAGCCGCTGATGTCTTAGAAAGGAAATTTGAATATGGTGCATGTGGCAAACACTTTCACATTAAGTGCAATTACTTTAGATTAGAATATTTAAAAAAGGGGCTGAAAATAAAGATATTCAACTAATTCATTGATCCTTAATTTATTTGACTAAATATACCACATTTCTGGTGGTTTCTGCTTCTTAAATGAATTCACTACTTTCGCTTAATTGAATATATGTTGCTGTTATTGGACAAAACTAATTGTTTGATAAGATTAAATTCTGTGAATCTGTGAACGTCTTGGGACAAATTTCAGAAAAGCACTCTGATAATACAGTGTAATCTTAAATCAGGTAATAATCAAATACCTCAATTAAATCAGGTAATAATCAAATACCTCAATTAAATAATCGTATTATGTCACCGCTTTCTCTTACAGGTATTCAAATAATTTAATTAAGCAGTTTTACTTAATTTATTTTACTAAATATACATAATTTCTGATGGTTTCTGCTTCTTAAATGTGATAATTCACTACATGTTGCTGATGATTTGATGAGATTAAAGTATGTGAATCTTCGATCGTCTTAATAATATAATAAAGTAATAAAGTAAACTTAAATCAAATAGAATTTAAATGAGTAAATTAAATAATCGTATATATGTCACGGCTTTCTCTTGGCAGCTGTGATATTTATCAAACAATATTTAGTCATTGCCTTTATTTGCCTTTTTCATTTTAATGTCTCTTACCTTGTGGTTTCTATGTAGTTTTTCATTTTAATATAACATGATCCACAATGTTTAATATTTAGCTTCAATGGCACAAACATTAATTTAATTTTCAAGGGGGGGGAAACTATTTTAAAACAGTATTATGATGTAAAAGTTGTTAATTGTCATAAATAACATGAATGAATTTGCAGCTTTGTCTAAACAACATATAAACCAATTAAACCATAAAGTATAGATTTTAAAAGTTAACACAAGTAGCTGGTGTTGTTGACTGAGGGATAAACTTGTGGTTTGGATGTTTTATTTATAAGTTAAATCACAGAAGTAACGTCGCACATCGAAAACTCTTCCCCCGGGAAATAACGATAACACGTGAGTAGCGACGTTTTCTCTATCGAAGAGGTTAAGGGTTAGCTAGCCAGGTGAAGGGTTAGCTAGCCAGGTGAAGCTAGGCTAAGCTAGCTGGGTGGTTTGTTAGCTCGTACAACACAGCACGAAGTTGCGTTGTGTGCGGCTAGCTAATGCTAACGTTGACTCGGCTGTTGGATTAACTACTTTTAAAACAAAACACACACTCGTGCCGCTTTCACGCTCGCTGTTCAGAAGCGTGACGACGGTAAAGACGAGTTCTCACCTCCTCGTGTTGTAAATCCAGTCTGAGATTAAAAAGAGCGACGTATTACCATGCTAACTGCTGCTGCTAACGCTAGTGGTTATGCTAACGCTGCGTCGTCAACGTGCGACACACCAACAGGGGAATACAGTGTTGTGGAGAGACTGGTCCGTCCCCTGTAGTTGGTGTCAATCCACGCGGATGGGATTATGTTAAATTGTGATTATGCGCCAGGGGGGGGGGGGGGAATAGTTGATTGGGATGAAAGTGAGGTTATAAACAGCAGATAAAATGAATGTTTGTTTATATATTCATATACATATACACTTAATGTGTATACATGTTTTTAAAAATACAGGATTGTGGTCCACATCAGTTTCTGGTAGAGACGGGGCGATACCAGACTTTATATATTCAATAAAATACTGATACTTACATTAAATTTCATTTAGCTGACGCTTTTATCCAAAGTGCATTCTTCCATGAGGGTACAAACCCAGAACAACGAGAATCAAGAACGTACAATTTTCTCCAAGAAAGCCAAACTACAAAGTGCTATATCTAAGTGACATATAAGTGCTACTAAAGTGCTACCTTTTATTTTTATTCAAGGTACAGTCGGAAGAGATGTGTTTTTAGTTTGCGAGGGAAGATGTGTAGACGTTCTGCTGACCTGATGTCACTGGGGAGCTCGTTCCACCATTTAGGAGCCAGGACAGCAAACAGTCGTGATTGTGTTGAGTGCTTAGCTCGCAGCGAGGGAGCAACAAGCCGACTGGCAGACGCAGGGCGGAGTGGACGGGCTGGGGTGTAAGGTTTAACCATGTCCTGGATGTAGACAGCCACTGGTAACCAGTGAAGGGAGCGGAGTAGTGTGAGTGAATTTAGGTTAAAGACCAGTCGAGCTGCAGTGGTCGGATGGTACTAGCAGGTAGATCTGCCAGGAGGGAGTTGCAATCGTCGAGGAGTGAGATGACCAGGGCCTGGACCAGAAACTGGACCAGAGCCTGGACCAGAGCCTGGACCAGAACCTGCGCCGCCTTCTGAGTGAGAAGGGCACGTATGCTCCTGATGTTGTGCAGCATGTATCGACAGGAACGGGTTGTTGCAGTAATGTTGGCAGCGAGGGAGAGTTGACTGTCGAGCTTCACACCCAGGTTCCTAGCAGAGGGTGGGAGAGTCTTTCCCTGGAAGGAAAAGTAGTTCAGTCTTGTCAAGGTTAAATTTCAGGGGGTGTGAAGACATCCACTGAGACGTCAGTCAGACGGGCAGAGATTCGTGCTGCTACCTGTGTTTCAGATTGTTTGTCAGAATTTTACCAATACTTTCTTAAATTGGTATGTTGGTATATTATATATGAAGGCAAATCACACGACACGTACCAGCCGATAGTAACAAATCTTCTGCAAAAGCCATCACAATTACATTAAATAAAAATGCAAAGATTTTCAAGCGAGTGGAAACAAATATTTGACAAAAATACTATCATTAAATAAGAGTCAAATAAATGAATTGTAAAATAACTGAACGTATACGATGGTAAAATAGAAGGATTCTGGAGCCTCATTGCAAAATTTACATTTGTTTCCAATATCTAAACACTTGGAACGTTATAGATTTGTTGGATATATATTGTGTAACATGTTAATGTGTCCTTCTTTAATCTCATTGCTGATACATGATTGATCACTGAAGCATCTGTAGTGGAAGATGTATTGAGGTTATTCAGTGTAAGAAGTAGAATCATGTTGTATAAATATTCAATTCCTCCTGAATAAAAAATGCCCAACTAAAAGAACAGAAGTAGAAGCAGGCTATAAAAATACACAGATTTTTCTGGGTAAAGAAGAAATAAATCTGTGTATTTTAATTGCATTCTAAAAAATAAAGTGAGGATGCTTTCCAGAATAATGAAATAGTTTATAAATTAGCTTCATACAGAAGTGCAGTGTCACCACCAGTCCCCCAGGGTAGTGTTTGGCAGGTGAGGAGGCTCCGAGCGTCTTGGAGAACCTGCCACATTTCTTCTGTGGATTCATTTGTCTCCTCTTGTAACTTAGACCGACTCCGCGATGTAGAGACCGTTGCTCTGTGGGCGTCTCAACCATCTGTTGCAGGACTCCCTGTCGCTGCAGAGGATATATTTGATGAATGAATGATTTATAGACACCATACCTGGTTTGGACTGCATGATGGATACAAATCTTTATTGCCTGAAACACGCACAAGGCTGTATAAATCCTCATTTTACTTACATTATTTACACATATAGATCCCCTCATACTCTCAATACTGGTTTAAAGCTCCGTCTGGACCTCGATTAGTGTTTATACACATGCACTGGTCGCTCTCTCTGGTTAGATGCTGAACTGCAGTTTGCTGCACCGCTACCTACTGTGTCAAATTATGATAAATCATACATCAAACTCTTTCATATCACCAGTGTGCAGCATTTCAACTCTGCTCAGTTGTGTGTAAAGCCTCGTCTGTGTGATAACATGCTGTTTGGGGGGTTCACATCACCCCTGCCAGATGTGTTTTCCTTAAACTGAAGGAAAAATGCAATTAGAGCTAACATCATACTTTTTTTTTTTTTTTTAATCTACATCACGCATCTCTGCTCATTGACTTAATAAAACTTTCCGTTCTACATCAGACTCTATGTTGTAAAGTTTGACATTTCACTTATTTTATTTATTTACTCTGGTTTCAGTCCCTTTATATAAACTACACGTTTACCGGAAGATAACAGCTGGACAAAGATGGTCATGCATTTAAATCATTACTTTTAATTAATGGGAATGTTCTTCCCAACGTGTGTGGGGGGGTCTTCTCTGAATACTGCAGCATGCACATTGGTGTGAATATGTGAGCCTCAAAGACTTAGCGGAATAGATGATGTATGGTTGGATGATTTATTTTTGCCACGTGTTACTTAAAGCAATCTCATACCTTTTTAAATGATGTAAATTAACGAGCCCCTGTTCCCCCCTCATTTCTCCTACATCAATCTTGATATTGAGCCCAAGAAATCGAATATATGCAGTAAATAGACTATTTAATATGTCTGTTGTCATATAAACATTTACTGCATATGAAATTTGCTGCATATGAAAATTTGCATATTGATTTTATTGATGGTTGCAAAGCATAACGCATGTTCCCTCATGTAGAGAACAACCCTGTGAATTGAACGATTCAGCAGAATAGCTGCCACCTGCACTTTGTGTTCCCTCCCTTTGCTTTCATCCAGTACGGATCAAACAGGGACAGACAACGACAGCTTGTACGGCCAAGTTTGACTTGGTGGTTTTACAAGCCATGACAATAATGTTATCTTCAATGCTAACTCCACAACTTTAAATATGTTTATCATTGTCCATACTGTGATGATCCATGCTTCCCAGATTTCAATTCCCTGTGTGGTGAGTCACCAATAATCACCTGGATACCGACGTCACACATAAACACTGTGATTGTGGTTACAGAACAAAGGCGGCAGGAGAGAAGAGCTTTAATTAATATTTTTATGGAAAAACTCATCTTGTTTGGCTGATGTGCGCTCAATTGCTTTGAGGGACTTTACGGGGAATTGCTGACGATTGCTCCGTGCAGGAGCCACTCCTCCGAACAGCTTTGCTTTGTTCCCTGTTGAGAAGACTCCCAAGTCCCAAACTGTATGAGAAACTGAAAATGATGCTGTGAGTAATGTGTTTTGGCCGATCTACAGTCTGGCAGATGTCACTGAGGGTCTACCTCTCGTCAGAGGCCTCATCAGAGATGAGCGAGTGAGTTGTGTAACAGTGAGGTGTCATTAAACCCTGCAAACTGCACCAGTGGCACAAACTCAGGCTGGGTGTGTGGGAAATTGGTTGAAACAGCTCAATCTTTGATAATATTACAGCATCTATATGAATATATCTATGGGCAGATGTATGGACTGCATACGGATTCATACAGTTCAACTTGAATCTTCTTTTCGATCATTTAAACAGGGACAGACTCGAGGGATGGTGGTGCCAGTCGGCCAGTCGGTCAGTCCACCACTTTGGAATTGACTTCAATATTGTATGTCACCAATTATCTAATGGATTGAATTTGCAATTAAAACTACAGATATAAATGGTCCCACGAGGATAAACCCATATAACTTTAATTAATTAAGTAATTACATCCAGCAGCAGGTTAAAGGTTCATTTATATTTCAAAATCAATCGAATGAATAAGTGCAAAAATGTGGCTGATGACTTTTGAGGATTCCCTTACTCACTTGTATTATCTTGGGCTTTCATTAGGTAAACATTTCATCCAGAGTGAAATATCAAATGTAATAAAATGTAGTAAAGTTTTAAATAGAACACAGTAAATGTAAATCTGAATACAGGATATAAAAGAAATGCAAACTAATAATGAAGCATCCATTCATCTACTCTCATATTTGTAATTTGATCAACAAGGAAAAGAACATTTCAATCAATGTGGAATTACAGAATTACTGTCATTTAAATGTGATAAGATGAAGGTACTTTTGAAGCTCCCAGTGATAAAAACCACTGCAGAACACTTTGACTAGATTATTTATACATGAATCAAAGTGAAACCATGATCGGCAAGTAATGCAAAAATATGTATGGCACATTATTATTCCATCATCCATATGAACTTGTTTGCGTTCATGGGAACAGTTAATACAGACATAAGGTTTCGTGTCTATTCGTGGATTGAAATGCAAATCAGCCCATCCTGGAGACAATAGTTCCTTAAACCCTTGAAGCATAATTCACCTTCCAACGAAAAGGAGCGGCACCTTTTGAATCCAGCTGCCTGCCATGTTTTGCCATGTCATGTTTTGTCAGTGGTGTAAACAAATCCGGCCGAGCCAGATTCGGGATGAAGACGTCAGCGTATCGGGCTCCTGCCTAATTACTTCAGCAGTTAGCAACATGGAGACACAAACATTGGGTGTGTCCCAAAAGTGGTTTTCCAGGTGGCGATGAGCGCAGGAAGTCATAGTGCGTGTTAACGAAATCTAATGAACTTGGCACTCTATTCAAATTAAAGACACCTAGTCAAGTACTCCACTTTCAAACATTTGAAAAACTGGCACGGACCGAAACGCATGTTTCCTCAACTCTGCTTAAGCCGCACCACTTATTTACCTTTGACTGTGAATTGAACGATTCAGCAGAATAGCTGCTACCTGCGGCGCTTCGGGTTCCCTCGCTTCGCTTTCATCCAATATGGGCCAAACAGGGATAGAGGTTCAAATGCCATTCAGGTAGAATAAACACAAACACAGCTTGAAAGCAACTTTGACTTAGTGGTGACGGTTTGCAAGCCACAGCAATAGTGTTATTTCCAATGCTAACTCGTTAATTTTAAACAAGTCTATTATTTACCATGCTATGATGAGTTAAGGAACACTTAAATTCAGTTTATTCATATTTGGCAGGATTTTATACCCATCGTCCAACATATTTTTATTCAGCTCTATCATTGTGCAATTTATGAAGTTTCAGTTGTACAAAAGAAATGAAAACATAGAATCAGATTAAATAGTGTAACGGTAAATGGTCTGTATTCATAGAGCACTTTCCTGGCCTTATTTGCCACTCAAAATCACATTCAGCCATTCGCACACTTTATGCTGTGCTTATTTTCCTTCAAAGCTGTCAGGGGAAATTATCCTCCTGAAAGGACACTTTGGCATCCAGACTGGAGGAGTCGGAGATCGAACCACTGACCTTCTGGTCGGTGGACGACCCGCTCCTCAGCCTCAGCCGACCATAATGGAACTCATGGTGACCATCCCTAAAAGTCTACTCTGGATGCAACAAGGTGAACAATGTAGCATCAACTTTCCATACTTCCATTGAATGCAATCTTTCCATTCCAGTTTTCTCGCCTCCATATTTGAGTTAACAAATCCCCCTTCACATCTCATGGATGAGGTCAACATGGGACGGTAGTAAAGCAACGTGATTTCCTCCCCAGATCGTTCTTTGAGGTGAGAGGCAGGAACAAGCTCTGCCGTCTCTGTCGTGCTTTTGTGAGTCTGACGGACTGAAGTGGATATTTGTCCACGGTAGTTTTCTCTTGGTTATTCTTGGTGGTAATACCGCCATCCCCAGATAACTGAGCTGCTTAGCTCAGTTATCTGGGGATTTCAGGGACAGCAACAATGGTGGCTGCTGTGAAACATGAGATAAGAGCGGAGCAGAGGGAGGGAGTCTGCACAGGCGGCTAATTGACCTGCACATGCCCGGCACATCTACCTCCAAAGACCTTGCTGCTTCGCAAAAGTTTGTCCATTCATACGTTTGATGATACATGAACACAGAGAAAACCACGGTGAGTTTAAAGATGTGGTAGTCCTGAGGTGGGTGTGTGTGTGCGGGGGCCACGCTCGAGTGTGTGTTGGGTCTTTTACTTTTGAATCACTTGGGAGAAAAGATGAACATCAAAGATTTTTCACTCGTACATTTGGAAATCGGCCAGCAGTGCTCATGTTCAGGCCGTGCTTTTTGAAATTCAGGCTATTTCACTTTTCAAGATTTAAACGCACTGGAATATTTTTTGAAGAAAAAGCCCTGCACCAGCGGGGGGGCCCGATGTTCAGGGCTCCATATCAAGGCTCGCTGCTGAAAAATGCAAAACACTCAACCAAAGAGAAGTACTGCTCTGAGTCCAAATATCTCCGAAAATGTAAAAGCAACAGCTCGACTCGAAATGAGAATCCTGTCATCACTGATTCACCCTCATGTTAGTTGAAAAGCCATTGAAGTTTTTGCAGGATGATGAAACTCTTCGCCAGTTAAAGCCTCATAAGCCTTTTCCCCCAGAACACTGACGTTATGTGTCTGCACCAAAGTCCACAACAAATTCCAGATTAAGTTGCTCATGTGTTTGTTTCAACCCAACTATTCAAGAGGCATTAGAGCTCAACAGTGACAAGTTCGTATGATTGCGTTTTTAAGATAAACGTGTTTTTATTTGCAATGTCAAGGAGAATCACGACCATGAAAATCACCTTGACTGATCGTATCGTTCAGCTAGGTAACTATACCACGCACTATATGAAATGCTGTATAAATACATACAAAACTACAATATATTGCACCTGTATATTAAAAACAAGGTAAAATAAAAAAATGAGTGTGCTGGAAGTCGTTGGAGAGGGACCAGTTGCAATGTTTTTTTTAAACTTTTTTTAGTTTCCAAACTTCCAGAGAACGTAATCTCTACAGTTCAGTAGAAAATCATTTTCTCCTGGAATCAGAGCCATTCTGAAAGTGGGCTCTATCGTGCTCTATAATATAGAGCACGATAGAGCCTATATATCTCCATCCCCCAGAGTATATAGACTCTATATACTCTGGGGGATGGAGATCATTTGGATAATTGTCCTTTTTGACATATAGTTAGATAATTCTCATAAAAAGCATCATTGACTTCCTCACATTTAGCCTCAGAGGATTCAAACTCTCCCACACTCTGAATCTTGACTCACGTGCATCGTCTAGCCGGTGCAAGTGAGTCAAGTTACTCACCGCAGCTAATGAAATGGTATTGTAACGAATCATTCTCCACAGTAACGGACCAACTCTTTCAAGGTGTGGCGTTCAAGTCTGGACGAGCGCTCACCCACACACGCTGAGTAATTAATGTAGAGTGTCGCAAGGTCATGAAACGTGCCAGGAAGCCCTGGGCCGCAGCTCAGCGGTGACGCATCCATTTCCGTCAGATACCAGCAACAGTCACAACAATCACTATATGCACACGGCCCGAGGCAAGTTGATACTGAGTCCAAAACTGGGTATTCCGAAACGTCGAAACGAGTCCAAGAGTGAAGATTCTTGGTTTGTTCGAATCCCCCGGCTGGCGGGAGATAGGATCACGAGGAAGTGCTAATGAGAGGGGGCGTGTTGTTTCATGTGTCTCCCGAGCCGCTCGTGATTTATCATCTCTACCTGAGCTGTGTTCTGAGGAGTTTGCTGTCGGGCAAACAGATTCCGCATTTCTCTGAAAGCTGTTTCCAACTGTGCACAGAGAACTTTCTCTTGTTGTTGTTGTTCTTAATAATTAAGTTGGAACTTTATCACACAGCTTTGTGGTCGTCCCTGACGGCCTGTGGTGTTTCTTTGTGGTGGAGGTCTCTGACCTGTCTGTCGCGACATGAAGAGCCGAATGCTCTTTCCAGCAAAGATGGCAATAATAAGCTTTCATGTTTCATTGTTTATTGCAGCTTGTACCTATAATACTTAAATTATAATTAGTTTTAAAAGCTAAAAACTACAGAGAAATTGTTCTTTGTGTGTCTGGAATCAGCTCATGAGTAGGAAGAGAAACAAGATTCCTGATCTAAACACTTTTTTCTTTTGGTTAAACATTCTTCAATAAGAAAATGACGTTACCAAAACTGAAATAGATTATTGGGGGGGGGGGGGGGGGGGTTTGTCTTGAAATGTTTCTGCCATTTAAAAACTGCACGTGCCTGTTTGTTGATCACAGCAATAACTCTGGCAGTTTTCATCTAAGCGTGATTAAACCCGACACGTTGGTTGGAGGTAAAGGTCGGGACCTGGTGTTATTGATTTATTTCTTCAAATCCATCAAAAGGTCAAGGTCACAGCATGGGATCAAAGCTAAAGGTCAATGCTAATGCATGGGAAATACACTGAAAGCACATACACACAACTGAAATGGTCTTTAATGAGCCACAGATGTATTATTATTATATCTACTCGTGTTTTTCAATAATAATCTGCGACGTAACATGTGAGTGATACCATGGGAAAGTATGTCAAACTACAGATGCAGCATCTCTCTGACTTTCTACTTCCTCGGAAATTCCAGAGATAGATTTGAATAAAAAAAAAAAACGCTCTGTTTTTATTTTGATATTTTTTGAGAACTTATCTCGGAATTTCCAAGTGAAGGCAATACGCTTCCGTACAAACTCAATCTAATAGAAACTGATGAAACCTTTATTCTCTTGCGGTTTCTCCTCTAATGAAATTAGGAAACTGTGTTTTTTGTTGGTGTTTTGTTAGTGTCTGGCAGCTATGGATCACATTATGGTCTTTATAACATTTACAGCCTTGTCTGCTGTATTTGTTATATTTGTGTTACCTGGTAATGAAGAAACTTCCAGAACAACAGATTTTTTTTTACTGTGTATGTTTTTTTTGTGTGTCTGACGGGAGAAGAAGCGTGAGAAAGTGTCAGAGGAAGAGAGAGGCGGGAGAGGGAGAGGGTGTGTTCCCAGGTGCGCGGGCCTTTGTTGTACTGATGCAACACCTCCCTGCTGGTCTCTTTAAAAGGCCAATGCATGATTCACCTGTTTCAAAACAGCTAAACAGTTCCGACCTGTGAACTATAATAACGTCAGTCCTTAGCTCTATCGCTTTCTGGAATGAAGATGAAAAGTGTTCTTGTTGGACTTTTTCTTGGACTTCTTGCTGTTGTCCAGATGACCCCAGTTCCTAGTAAGTTGAAATACTTTTTCCTTTCTTATTCTATTGTAAGTTTATCTCTTTTAAAAGCTTAAACCAACACTTTCTTTTTCTCTTTGCAACTGTATCAGAATTCATTTATCAGCCATGGGATTGTTACCTTTGAGAATCAAACTTTAAAAATCAAGGTCCAAATCCAGGGGGATTTAATTTTTCTACTTACGTCGTCACTCTCACTGATGGTCAATGAAACTCCCGACTCTCGTCTGTATCTCAGGACTCGCGAGGCCACGAAGGCTGAAAACTACAGAAGTTATTCTGTGCAGACCTCTGAAATTTCAATAATTCCCACAGTGTCCTTTTCGCCACCTCGTGAGTCAGCGCTTTCGCTGCCGCCACCTCAGATGCTCCTTGTGTTCCACGTCTGACTCTCTCTCTCTGTAAGAATAGGATTTCATAGTCGCTGCACAGGTTTCACTCGCACCTCCAGATTACACACAGACGCCTTTGTGAAATGTTCCAGGAGGTGCATTAATGCGTGCGGCTTGAATGAGGTGAAACCAAAGATCGGCAGAGAGCTGTTACACCAGTCTTGGCGAATGGTAACTTCATAGTGTTCACTGGAGCGGAACATGACGGGGGCAGAAATGGAAAATGGAGAAGTGTGATTTGATTCTTATTGGTTTTTCCTTTAGTCTTTTAATTAACATCTTTTTTCGGCGACTGAGATTTCACGAGGCTCTTTGAGGTCAGTGAGACAGATCGTTTCTTCAAGTGAACGTAACAATGTAGTTTTTGTATTATAAATGAAATTCAAGCATTAGGGGGAAAAAATATTAATTAAAATAAATGAATACTTTTTCACTATCCTCTAATCTTTGCTTTTGGGGGAAATGTTATAATTTTACCTCCTTGGGCCTCAGATATTAATTCAAATGAAATATGTTCAGATGTTAAAGGGAAAAAATCTTTCTACTTTTTTTGTAGGTGGAAACAAGACAAATAGTTGGAAACCACTGATTCTTTGTGTTTTCAATATAAAATCTTACTCTGAAATGTAACTAGTGGCCACATCTATACATATAATGAATTAAAATGAAAATATTTTATTCTGAAATGTAGAAGAGTAAAAGTATAAAGGTACAGCATGAAATGAAAATATAGCATTACTGATTATGTAAATAAGCTATAACGTCACCGCTATTAAACCGGGAATTACACAGGCAGCTAAAACACATTTAAACGCACGAGAGAAGAATGAATATTTATATTCGTCATGTGATTCCTCCTCTTGCTTCTTCCTCTTTCTGTGACATGTCAGTGGCTTCAGTCCAACTCACACAGAACGGAGCGCTGGTGGTTTACTCTGCTGTGCGAGGTGTGTCAGCGCTGTGTGGTTTGCTCTCAGCCAAACGGATGCTTTGATGAGCCGGGCCTCTCTTTTGTCAACCCACTCACTGATGATTAGTCGCCGATGTTAATCATTACCGTTTCTCACCACACCCGCAGCACAAGTTTATACAAGAATATGGGGCGAAGCACATAAGCCCACATAAGACGACTTTGTAACACTTCAAAAAAAGCTCGGTAACTTTCCTCCCCATTCATGTCAGGGCCGGTTGGTAAACACTTCACGTGACCTGTGGGTTTTTTCCATCTCTGTTTTGTCTCAGCTGTGACCCAGATTCCAGCCAAAGCTGAGGAGGACGTTTTCCGAGAGCTGGTGACCGACGGGTTCCTCGTCAACCACCTCTTCACAACTGAATCGCCCGAAACGAAAGCCACTGTCCACGCGTCCCAGCAGCCGCCCTCTGACCCCAAAGAGGCAGTGATCGAGGAGTCCAGCGAGGCAGTGACCGAGGAGCCCAGCCAGGAGCCCAGCGTGGAGCCCAGCGTGGAGCCCAGTGTGGAGCCCAGCGAGGAGCCCAGCCAGGAGCCCAGCGAAGCAGTGACCAAGGAGCCCATCGAGGAGCCCAGCGTGGAGCCCAGCCAGGAGCCCAGCCAGGAGCCCAGCGTGGAGCCCAGCCAGGAGCCCAGCGAAGCAGTGACCAAGGAGCCCATCGAGGAGCCCAGCGTGGAGCCCAGCGTGGAGCCCAGCCAGGAGCCCAGCCAGGAGCCCAGCGTGGAGCCCAGCCAGGAGCCCAGCGAAGCAGTGACCAAGGAGCCCATCGAGGAGCCCAGCGTGGAGCCCAGCCAGGAGCCCAGCCAGGAGCCCAGCCAGGAGCCCAGCCAGGAGCCCAGCCAGGAGCCCAGCCAGGAGCCCAGCGAAGCAGTGACCAAGGAGCCCAGCGAGGAACCCAGCGAGGAGCCCAGCCAGGAGCCCAGCCAGGAGCCCAGCGTGGAACCCAGCGAGGAGCCCAGCGTGGAGCCCAGCGTGGAGCCCAGCGTGGAGCCCAGCGAGGAGCCCAGCGAGGAGTCCACGACCGCCGTGTTCATCCAGCATGGAGGTGACCACACCGAACCATTAACCACCACCACCCACACCTCGGCCGCCCAGACCACTGACCCCGCTGTCTCCAGCTTCCTGAGCACTCTGAGTTCAGACTCGGGGTCTGGAGACGGAGAGGAGTCCGAGCAGGACGCCACCACGACCTCTAGCACGACCCCTGTGTCCAACACAGACAGTAGCACTGCAGCATCGACCTCCACGGCTGCTTCTATCCATCCAGGACTGTTTGAAGACGGTGAAGGATCAGGGTCAGGATTGACAGTAGGTACGTCAGAGGAGTTTTTTCGAAAAATAGTTTCACCTCCAATCACCATCATGTCGTCTTAATTCTTTGCCTATGAAGATTTTAAGCCTGTGTTTTTAATGTTCCTTCACAGAAACCAGCACCGCAACATCGACCTCCACGACTATTCTCTTCCAATCCGAAACTACACGACAGCTCACAGACATTGAAGTATCACGATTGGGACCCGTGGAGGATTCTGCAAACTCATCAGCCACGGAAGACAAAGCACTGGATGGTATCAGTTTGCCCAATAATTCAATCACGCATACAGGTAATGTCCTCTATCCCCAACAGTTCTGACCTGAAATCACTATTATACTCTCTTTATTGTTTCCTATGGAAGATTTTAAGAGTGTTTGTCCTCCTTTAGGTCATCCACAATCCATTATTGAAGTCAATCCTCCATCGCCGCATGGGGCAGAAGGTACACCAGGTGAGTCCAGGACAAAAATCTAATTTAATTAACCAGCTTGGGACACGATAACATCTTGGCATAAAACTAATCAACCCATTCTCTGCCATATCTCCAGGTTGGATCATCATCCTTGGTTTTGTCGTCGGTGTTGCAATGCTGGTAATGCTGTGCGTCGCCATCGCTACCAGAGAGAAGTAAGACTCGATAATCACAAAGAAAGGAAAACGATGTCTGACTTTTTTTGAGCATGGAATTAAATCCCTGTTTCTTCCTCAATGTGCAGGTGGAATGGACCTCGCCGGGTGTCCAAGGCAGAGACCAAGGCTGATTCCTCAAACCAGCCGAGGGAACAAGAGATGGAGACGTTCCTGCGCAGCGAGCCCAAGGAGAACGGGAAGTCAGAGTACACAGTCATCCCTCTGGAGGATCTTCCTGAGAGTTATTCGTCACACTGACAAGCAAGAGAGAGAGAGAGAGAACGAGAGAGAGCGAGAGAGAGAGAGAGAGAGACCCTCGGGGGGCTTGGGACTCACCACAGAACCACATGACTGTTTTTGTAACAGACAGATTTGACCAGAGGAACAAAAACTGTTTGAGCAGAGGGCGTCTGTGGACGGCCACAGCGTCGAGCCCGTTCTGAGCAACACTCCCGATCTGTTTTTTCCTGCTGACTTTCAACAACTCCTCGCCACACCCTGCCTTTGAATCTACAGCAACACTTTGGTTGATTAATTTATTTCCATATCAACTCTGGCATTAACTGTAACAAACCAAATCGGTCTGGGGTGAGATGCACAAATGCCCTTTATTTCAAAAACGACTAAAGAAAATTCAGCGCTTCATTTCCTTTTATGTCCTTGTAAATACTAAATAACAACAGTTTTGAAATCTCTGATGTGACCAAATGATTGTTTTTTGTAATTTAACTTAAATCACTCTGTATAATATTATCAAAGACTGTGATGTGGATTGTTACTTAACGCGGCTTTTCCCCCCCACGTTCGCTATGTAAGCTCTAAAGAACTCTAAAGCCCACCAACCAATTAGCTTCTCTTCACAACCTACGCATGACTTCAGCTCTTCTAACGTGCACGTGACCGCATCGCGTCGCCGGAGAAATAAACACAGCAGCGGCTCATTCAATAAACGTTTATTTGTTCCCATTAATATTTACACACACACACAGGTATTAAAACATGTACACGTTTCCAGTCCGTTCAGCCTGAGAAATGTTTCTGTGCTCTGTTGTAGCTCATGCAGAACGAGTGCAGTGAATCCGGCATTAGCATGTAGTCAGTCAACGTCAGAAAGAAGTCGTGCATTACAATGAAAGTCCGACACTAGAAGAGGTGTTGAAAACGTTCTGGGACCAATATGTGCATAGAAACAAAGAGAAAAGATAGAAAACACAACTTTTATTTCCTAAAGATTGTACAACTGTGTACCTGTTCATAGAAAACACTAAACACACTCGGCCCGGCTGACTAACAGCATATTCTTATCTGGTAAAAGGACAAATGGAATCAATGGAAAATTGGTGTAATTGATTTACGATTGTTTGTTCTTTGCTCCAGATTTCAGATTTTCCAGGTAGGTGATGGTTGAGCTTCGAGGTCAACGACATGCAGACAAAGTGTAGTTGCCAGCACCAATATTATCATGCACACAACACTGCATAACCTTAAAACACCACATCTGCAATGAATCAATAACAATACAAAGTTGTCAAGAGACAGATTTCCTCCGTGACAACCACTTGGAGCTCGGTCGTTTCTCTTAAAGCAACAACATGCAACTTTTTCTCCTTAAAAACCACAGCTTCAAAAGGAGTTTGATGGTTCACTGACTTGGAAAAGGGAGAATGTTTCCTTGCTCTATGTGACTTTGGGCACGATCCCCTGTGACGTCGTTTTCCACGTCGATAACGCACCGAAAACTGAGACGTTTTCATCACTGCAGACGGAAACGTCTGGATTCTCGGACCTGGAGACGATTAAAATGTTTCCATTCCCATTGCACACAACAGCCAGATGTTAGCAGGTGTTGGTCGGTTTTTAACAAGTGGAAAAAGGGCGATAGTCGAAGCTTAAATTGTCAAAAAATCACGTCCAGCCATTTTAAAGAGAAATACAGAACTGTAGATCAGTTCAAAAGACTTAGAAGTCATTAAAAACCAGAGTTTATCTCCAATATTCAGCAGGAAATATGAAGAATTATTAACAGAGTTTGGTGGGAAGCCGGGGATCGTGGGTAATCTCCACATTGATAGATTTTTCTCTACATGAAAATCACTTCATCGCTCTGACAAGGAGCCCAACAGAAATAACCACCACATGGGGGCGCTGTTGCTCGGTAAAAGTTACACAGTGTTGCTTTAAAAACATAAATTGAATGTATGGTTATAAAATAAATCGCCCTACGTTCACAACCTGTCACAACTAGTGGCCCATTAAAAGAACATTTCCACTGTACTAACATTGTTACACACATACGTATTTATATTTAAATAGAGAGAGAGAGCTATGGTCTTTATATAAACTTTTAGCATAGCAAAAAAAACAAGTCAAATTCTATACATATGTTTATAAACTTTATCTACAGAAAGCATATACACAAAGTGCAAGGAGGCACTTTAAACATGAACATATAAGCTGTCGCTTATATGGAAAGAGAAATAAATAATTCAGGTTATTACACAGACTTAAACTCAAAAACATGTACAAATACAGCATCAACATCCAACGACCTTGTTGTTACGGCTTCTGATTCATACGAGAACTGGAGGCAGAAGTTAGTGTGCGCTAAACAAACGTTAACCGAAGCTTCTTATCTCTACATGCAATTGCGAGCCTTGTTATGTCTACTGTGCGAAAGAAAACTTAAAAATCTGCTGAATCCAAGTTGATATGTGGTGAGGAAGGCCCAGCCGTCCTCACCCAGAGGTCAGTGAAGCCGGAAGGTGGAAAGCTGTTTTCAATTTCCTCTGCTAAACTGTTATTCATGAACCGGAGTAACTTTTCTCCAGCAATCATACCGACTGCGCTCGGCAGTTGACGTCTTCAAGGCAAGGTTGTATAACAGCAAAGAAATAAACAGTCAGAAACAAAACAGAGCAATGCACCGGCCTGCTGAGAGTTCGAGAGACAACACAATCACAAGCTTTCGTTCAAACTTCTCCCCCCCCCCCTCTCCTCTCCCCCTCTCAGAAACACATAAACTCAAGTACACAGGCATACTTTAGTTTTGTTTTTGTTTTGTTTTTACTACAAACAGAAGAATCGCAGTGCTTCACTCATAAACAACATATATACAAAAAATAAATACGTCAATAAATACATAACAGGGAGGGCACCCTTGTCGTACTCTCTATCCTCTGGCTGTATAGCTCTTTGCAAAACATCCTGTACTGTTTGTTACCACATTTAGAGGCCACGCCCTTCTCCCCTTATGGTCCTAAATCCTAAGCTTTGCTTCTTAGGCTTGACCATGACGACCAAGGCGTAATCCCATAAGTCAAACAGTCAAAGGTAATAGCAGTATTTAACCTTCTTGCACTTACATCATAATGCCACATGAAGCACTGTTCACTCCTCCCATGCTCTCGAAGCAGCACCGAGTAAGGCCCTGAGTGTTGTCAAGCGAGGTTTTTTTTTTTTTTATTCTTCTGGAACGAGTGCGTGACCCGTTCAATGCAGTTTGTGTCCAGTTGGTGCAAATGACAAAGATCTAATACAGGTTGGTGAGTCTCGTGTGGTTTGTCCCGGCAGCTCCCCGGACGGGTAACTGACCAAAAACAAAACAAATGTCCGACTGTTTGTTCTGTTCTTGCAGAACTGTTGACTCTGCTAAATTTATTTTTTCTTCTTTTTGCATATGATATATATATATATTTTTGGGGGTTGTAGTTTTGTTTCTAGTTGCGTCAGCAGAGGAGTAAAAGATGGTGGAACTCAGGGTAAGGCGCAGCAGCATCTGAGTCTGCTTTATTTCTGGCATTTCCATGGTTCCTCCTCAACAAGAGAGAAGTCTGTAGTCTTGCCATTTTTCCCCATGGTGACCTGAAAGCAATTATCAAGAACATCTAACCACTGGGGGCCAAGGCACCTTCATTCACAGACCGTCACCGGCTGTGGGCAGAGAAGCCATAGCTTCAGTACATCAGGCCACTGGGCCCTGGGGCTGGGTTTAGTTTGTGAATCCCCGGCATTGACAAACATGTCATCCTCTGATCCACTGATACATATTGTTATTGACAGAATTATACAGAGGAGCTGTCTTCCAGACTTGGCCATGTATTTTATGGATTCTCTGCCCAAACCGAATTACAATCCTTATCAAAAATGATCACAATGCAACTTTATAGCATCAGAAAAAGAAAAAAAAAATTGCATTACACAGGCAATGAAATATCAACAGAAACTTAATGCATGAGAATTCTCCGAGCTTCTGTTTGTTTAGAACGCTAAAGCTACGCTATAGATGGGGGGGGGGGGGAGGATCTGAGATCGGCATTTCATGAGTGAATGCATCAGTTTGGATGAGACATGGTGAAACAGCAGTCTTTATGTGTACCACAAAAACTCTGAGAAGGTTATAGAAAACTGTAATTTGGTCGGGGCTGCCATAAATACATGTCCAATTGGGTAGACAAAAGTGAAATCAAGACATATCACAACAAAGTACAGACTAAAGTACAAACGTGTACAAGACGACGCTTTCTGTAAGATTGATGTTTAAAAAGAAACACTTTCATTTGGAGTTTTTTATACGAGAATTTTTGATGGATGGTTTTGTTTGTTTTTTGGAACCTGGTATCACAAAAAAACTGCTTTTTCATAATGACAGTCACTATGCACGTGGTCACAAATGCACCGACACAGGAAGTCACGTAGAAAAAGAAACACGAGCACATAGAGAGAAAAGACAAACACGTGGACAGAGCCGGGGGGGGGGGGGAGGATTCTCTACATACACGTCTCTCTGTCCGTTAACATGAAATGTACCTTGCAGTCGTCTATCAAGATTGAGTTGTGGTTAGTGTATACATTCTGGTTGCTGTTATTTTCATAGAAGGATTGTGTCTTTGCCATCTCGAATTCGTCCATCCGGGCCTGCTGGGCGTCAAACATGTCCAGCTCGTGTTTGCTGAGGTGGTAGACGATGCCCGCGCCGTACGAGTCGCCCACCACGTTCACCGAGGTCCGGAAACGATCCCTGCGTGTCGGAGGAGAGGGAGCGAGGAAACAAACCAAAAGATTAACACTGCACCTTCTTATCCCAACTAATTTTTGGGAGGGATTCATATGGAACTGTGGTTTGCAGACGATGGGTTAGGGTTGATGATTTTGGTTCCCCTGACATTTTCCTCTAGTTTTGTGTGAAGCCTCTTAAACAACCCGTATCTCAGGGATTTCGGCCCCTTAGCCAGACTTGTATTAGTCGTGTACATCCCCCCCAAAACATATGGTAGAGACCCGAGCAATGTGCCCACTGACTGAAATGAGACACAGCACAAACCTAAATTAAATTAAAGTAAAGCATCTGTTTCAATTTCTGCGTGTGTGTGAAGAATCCATAAAAATATGTATAGAGTCAGACAAAGAAAAATGAAGTTTCTTAACTACACAGTCTGTCTATTTCAGTCATTATGTTAAAGAAGGTGTGGGTTTAATTTGAATGAGATTTTATCGTCTTTTTATATTTCTTTATTCTCTCGTCTACCTCATTCTGATGTGCCTGCTGCTGTAACAACTTCATTTCCTCATCTCTTACATTTCTCAGTTTTGTCGAGTTGATGAATCGAAAGGAAAAGAAACTTATTTCTGTCTGAAGGGAGTCTTGGCATCTGTTGCTCTAACAAACCCGTGATGGAGCTAAAATCGACGGATTGGTTTTGTGTTGGTGTTGAACTCACAGCAGCCAGTCGACAGCGACCAGGAGGCTGATGTCCTGAGTGGGCAGCCCCACCGCCGTGAGGATCAGGAGCATGGTCACGAGTCCCGCACTGGGGATACTGGCTGCTCCGACACTGGCCAGGGTGGCTGTCATACTGCACGGGAGACAAGTCCAACGCTCAGCGGGACAAACAGCAGGCTCACGGCCTCCGACAAACACACACACTGTTCACGCTTGACACTCAGTCACTGCATTTCTACTAAAAGAAAATCATCTTTGCTAAGTTGATTGAGAGATTCAATTATATAAACCATAGTTTTATTTAAGAATGTTAAAAAATACGTGTTTCCAGGTTGACTGTAGTTAAAAACGTTTTAATTTATGCATGTTTCATGGGTGTTTACAGGGGAAATCAAATTATAATATTCACTATTTTTGCTGTGACATCTTCCTGTAGCCACGTTCTCACCTGACGGTGATGATCTGTCCCCAGTCGAGCTGGATCCCATTCATCTGAGCGATGAAGATGGCCGCCACGGCCTCGTAGAGCGCGGTGCCGTCCATGTTGATGGTGGCGCCCACGGGGAGCACGAACCGCGTCACTCTCTTGTCGATGCCCAGGTTCTCCTCCAAGCAGCGGAACGTGACGGGCAGGGTGCCGGCACTGTGGTAAAACGGGAAGAGGGGTTTTGTCTTAAACAACTTAATTTGACTGGATCTTTTAATCTTGTATTTATACTGGAATAAATCCACTTTATACAGTTTATTACATGACGTGCATCGATGTGGCTTTCATGAGTTTGACTTCACCGAAGAAACTAAAACTTCTACTCATTGGAATTCACCATGAGTCCACGGTGAGACAACGTCGGTTGTGACTCAGCAGTTGTTTAGTTTGCGTTACTCTGATAATTAAGTGTTTCTTGTGTAGATGGCGCCGCAGTGAGCCGGCAGGAACTTGAAAGAAGCGAGCGAGCTCACCTCAGGAGGCCAAATAATGGATCTCATATCATTAATAAAACATCGAGTGTAGGAAAGAAATATCCCACATGGAGGCAAAGTGAGAAGCCGTTGCTGGCGAGGCGGCTGCGTAGTCGCCACTTGGAATAAAAGTTGTGGTTGTTATTTAAAATACGGCAGAAAGACGTGAAGGTGTGAATATGAAGGTATGAATATAAACCTGTGGAATTTAAAGCAGGAGAGAATATTTTGTAAAAATGTTGCAAACCTGGACGCTGTTCCGAGCGCCGTCACCCAGGCCTGGAATATTCCCATGAAGAACTTGAAGGGGTTTTCTTTTACTATCACAAAATATATCAGCGGAAGGAAGATGCCTCCGTGGATGAGGAGGCCCACGATGACGGTGACCATGTACATCCCCAGCTGCCGCGCCACCACCTCCAGGTCGGCGATGGAGATGATCTTTCCGCAGATGAGGCAGGCGATACCGAACGGGGAGTACCTGAAGATACACGTGTGTGATTAGGAGTCGCATTTGTTTGTGTGATACTCTGAGTATTGGCAGTTGCACTGATCGTGGATCGATGCCTGCGCCGGACGGCACTCACCACATAATCGCACTAACGAGCCTCATAACGATCTCGTTCAGGACGTTGAAGAACTCCAACATCATCTTGGCCTTTTCTCCCATTTTGCCCATAATGACTCCGAACGCCACAAAGAACCCAATCAGACCTGGAGGACGCAGAACACAGAGACATTGAGTCAGTCTCACATAAACCCTGCGTAGAAATATACAAGAATGAGGTTTATTCCTCAGTGTGTCTGTTACTACCAAAACAAAGATAATATTCTGTGTATAGACGATGTGGAACGTTGTTCTTTTGGAACCAACATGACTTTTGTATGTTGTACACTGTTTTTCTATATATTAATTATGATATCTACTATGCTATGTATCTATTCCGTATTTCTGACACATCACAGAATGCTCGACACATCACGACCAAATAAATCCTTCAACGTGAGCTTTATTTTTGTGGATTTTCTCTTTTCAAAACATATAAATAAGAAAATCAGTGTCCCTTGACTACAAGTACTTTGACACAGAACTGGATCCAGATGCAGAATCAAAACCCTTTTCGATGATTCAAGTCTGACTGTGCAGCACTGGTGGAGGAATCTAGAGTTATTATGTGCTTGTGTTCTTTATTTCTATTTCGTTTCCAAACACTTCACCTACCCAGGACATTCATCCCACTCTTGAACTGCAGCGACCTTTTCACTGTGAACTGTGGGGGTGCCTTGGTCCTGTTGGTGGGCACTGGTACTTTAGTGGTTACTGTTTGGATCTGGACAAGAAGCGAACAAAAAGAAAGCAGTTGGGGGGCGAGTGGCAAATGAATCAGACTTGACATGGTGGGTGAGAACCTTTTCTTCTCCGAGACTCCTACCTGCTGAAAACAGGCCTGCACCAGGTTCTCCGGGAAAAGATTTCGGATGAGATCGAAGAAGGCGTCCACGCTGGACACGTCGTCGTTCTTCTTGCCCTGGCCGAGATTCGCCTTTAGCTTGGGGTTCCCGGGGTGGATGACCAGCACCAGGATCACTCCCAGGACGGCTGCGATCACCGTCGTCGACATGTAGTACACCATGGCCCTGGTGCCCAAGCGCCCGCTGGACTTGGCATCCAAACCGGCGAGCCTGTTGGAAATAGAGAGAAATAAAGACAATCTCCACAATCAGAAGGATAAAACCCTGAAATACTGCAAAGATCAGTCGTGTTTGTATGATTTCTGTATTTATTTGACAGTGAGACTTGCTCCTGTTCTTTCCCACCTGCAGCCTGTGCAGACAGCAGCTCCTCTCACCCACTGAAGGAGCTGCTGTGATTGTGACTTCTCTCTGAGGACGTATTGTGCGAATATATTGGAAAAAAACTAATTCTGCACCTGTCGGTTTTATGAGAATTACTCGGTCGGAAACTGCTGCTCGAGCACATGTAACCACGAGAACAACTCCGGCTCGCCATGTTTGTACTTAGTTAAACAATTGGATTTATCTTTTGAATTCAGGGTTTAATTATCCAGCGTGACAGCAGGTGACTGCGACTCAGGTTCTCTGTTGACTCATGGAGGGAACAAGATGTCTCCACTTCCTGAACAGCACACGGTGCCGACAACATCTGTCGTCTGCACGTGAACTGTGCAGGGATGGTGACTGAGAGTGAGTCAGAGGTTGTGTTCAAGTTGCGGAGAGGAAGAGTTTTAAATGAGTCTGCACATTGTACAATATACAATATTATATGTGCATTCAATCTTCATATGCGCTGGATAGTTGGTGATTATTTGGTATTTCTCTTGTTGTTGTATGCATTTGAAAAGATAGTTAAAGTTTGTTAAAACAGGTCTAGAGTATTTATATACACACAAAACAGCTGACCAGTATAATATAAAGAACAAGAAACACTGTTCTTATATTCTAATAAATTATGTATTATTTCATTTGATTGTGTATTTCGGAAATGTCAACATAGCAGATGTGTGTTATTTCTATATGTGGGAGATGTAGTTGTGTAGTTCTACTTTTAAAACTAATGTGAGGTGAAGTTTTCAAAAAATAAAATATAATATAAATAAGTAATAATCATGGAATAAAAGACCTCCTGTCTTTAAAGAGTTGTTTGTGTATACTTAACATGTATTTTATTCTAATACAAACAATAAACAACTATAATTATAATATAAATTGAAACTGTAAAGCACTTAAATGACACTTTAGGTTAAAACTAAAATTAAAGCAAATACATATAAATATAAAATACACATCATTAATAACACATAATACAATAACTTTTCATTCGGGAAAGTAAAACACTCAGCTCATTCCCCCCCCCCCCAGCAACAGGTTGCACCATGAGTACCACTCGTCCCTAAGTGCAGCAGAAAGCTGTGAGCGTCTCGTACCTGTGACCAGACTGGAAACAACGAGCGGCAGGATCAGCATCTTCAGCATCCTCATGAGGATCTCCCCCGGGAAGGAGATGATCATGATGACATCGGCGGGCAGAGGAGATATGTGCCGCAGCAGCATTCCAGCGATGGAGCCCAGAAACACACCTGAGCCGGGCGAGGAGAAAAAAACAAATATCAGCATCACTTAATGTGACTTAATGGAAATACATTAACGACCGTGTGATGAATCAAATCTCACTTTCTTCCCGTCAGAATCTTAATTATCGCCACAAACTGTCACGTGAGTCAGAGCCAAGACGTTAACTTTAGACTCCCGGGGTAATTACAACATATGTGATGAATAAAACCGTTAAACTCGTGAGCTCGTTACGTTTTACTTCTACAGCAGCTAATGAAATAAGAGCACCACTTTATATCTGATTTTATCCGTCAACACATGAGCATAAATGAAAAAAACTCAAATTAAATATAAAGTGCTTCGGAGTAATTTAAATCCATTAAGGCAGAATAGCATCCAAAAATATGTTGCGTGCTATTAAATTTCCTCTCAGCCGAAAACAGCAGGAGTTTAAAAACACAGCAGCCATTTAAAGTGGAGTTTGTGTATTCTTCCTCGTGTGGGTGGAATTTCTCCCACAACCCAAATTCATGTAGGTGGGATAATCGCCCCGGGGAGCTGTAAATGTGTTTGTGTGCAGCACAATGCATGCTGGGAAAACCTGCGCCCATGACCTTGATAAGTGATGATTAGTAAACGAGTTGTGTGACTGTCGACGTACCGAGGATGGTGAGGGTGAGAACCATGTGCTTCATGACTTTGTCACAGAAACCGCTACACATGCCCTCGGATTTTCCACGATGGGCTCCAGGTGGCTCTCGTCCATCCTGACCTCCACTTGCTTCTTCATCGTGTTGGCACTGAAAGTGGAAGAGAGGAAGAGGGACAACGAGGAGTGTTCATCACAGGGTTTCCAGCAACTTCTGCTGTATGGAGGTTATGTTTCGGCCCCTGTTTGTCTGGACAGATTTCCACAAAACTTGGTGGAAGGATGTAACGTGGGAGAGAAAGAAGAAAGAATGGTGGATCGAGACGGAGCGGTTGTTCCAGGTATTTTGTTTCTTGCTTCTTTAACGTTTCTGTTTTTGAATTTACATATTCACCAGTTTCCCACGGAATAACTCATGGATCTTAATGAAAATTAAACTCCGGCATATTTACAGGACGGATATCTATGGGTGTGTTGCTCTGAGTGCAACTCTATTTTGTTTGTTTGCACAATTACTCAAAAACTACTCATCGGATTTCCACGAAACTTGATGGAAGTATTGGACATGGACCAATAAAAACCCCAAACATTACATTTTAGATCAGAACAGAAGGGAAAGATCAAGTCTTCTCTCTTCCACTTTTTTCCCATTGCCAATTTTCCAGGGAATAACTCATGGATCTTGATCCTCACATTAAAAGGACTGAAATCTATGAGTGTGTGTAATTTGGTAAGGAGACAGTTGGACCTTGGCTGATTCCTTGATATACAAATAACACTTATTTGCGACATAAATGAAGCTTGAGGACGTTCAAAGGGCGTGAAGCTCCCACACGTTACCCAACGGGTCGCTGCTGGTGTGGGTAGAAAATACAAGCAGCTGATTGGCAGCAACATGTGCACTGGAGGAGACTCATTTCCATCTGTATCTCCACTGAGACCACAGGAGCTACAACACAAGAGTTCATTGGTGATGGAGAAATGGTGCGAACACCGAACAGGATAACCGCTACGTCCTGTTCATAATTTACCAAAAGAGACACTTTGTACACTTGATTAAATCAAATAAATTCCGCACACTCTTCACTCTGAGTTCACAGGTGGACTTTTTAAATCAGGGACTGACAACTCACAAACAATTAGCACAGAATCAGCATAAGACTTTGTTTTGTAGTCGGCGTTTTGAGCAATTCATTCCACTTTTTTTCTCGCTGACTTTGAATAAACACATAAACCATCTGTCCTCCGCTCTGCTGCTGCTTCTGTTCAAATGCAATCTATGACAGTTTATTACGTGTGCATTAAAATACGTGAGCAAGAAGAACATGCATATTCGGTACATTTCTTTTATTTGTCCGTAAGCGTAATGTGCAGATGTTGCTGATCATGAGGAGGATGATGAGGTGCTGGATGAACCCGGCACCTCTTCATCTCACTGCTCCATCGTGTCACCGAAGCAGAAAGCATCTCAGGTTTGTTGTGGTCTGGCGTAAAGCCTCTTGGACTTAAAGATCAGCTCGCCCCTGTGCAGCCTTTAAATCCTCTGCGCAGCACAGACGTGCACACTTATGTAACAGCGTAGGCCTGTTTCGTTCGGACACCGTCGACCTTCATGCCTTCAACAACTGGAATATTAACGCTGGAGGCAAACGCTACAGGAAACTTTTCTCTCCTGAGAAGTTATAAATCAAGTGAAACGTTTCCTCTGAGAGAAAAGTGCTTCCCCTTCAGAGAACAATGCACGATGGACAGCAGGAACAAAAGCTGACTGATTTCTAATAGCACAGAAACATAAAGCACACGTCGCTCCACGTTCAATAACTCGTATGTGAATTCGTTTCTGCAAAAGGCCAAAGAAAAGGGGCCAGAGAACACATGAGGTGAGGACAAATTGCCAAGTCAATCACGCCTGTCTGATACACTGTGCTCCAGCATTAATGAGACTTAAGCCCTTTAAAGAGGATATAATTAGCGCCTCCAGCACACAAGCCACCGAGTTATGCAACAGAAAAGGGGCTTCCCAGGAAAAGTCAAGGTGTCACCTCCACCCGCATACTTACGATTATGCAGGAGATTATATTTTTTCAAAAACAAGACCGCCACGTTCGCTACGGGATTTATTGTTGTTTTGGGGCAAAGAGGCAACGAAAACAAATCAGTTTGAGTCCAAACAATCTGCACGAACATTTATAAAGTTTGGATTTTTCTCTGGTTTTCACACCTGATGCAAACAAGTCAAAGATCACAAAAGGGTGCGCCATATTTAAAGAGCTTCAACAATAAAATCTGAAAATTTTAATCAATATGCATCATTAACAGCACGAGTACAGATGTATAACTGTATACAAATAACCTTTATATACCACATATACACATAATACACTTTTGCAATATATGTCAATTTAAAGCTGCTCAGGAGATACTAAACTTTATTTTGAAAGGGACCTCTTCATTATAACGGTATGAAGATGATCCCATAAAAAAAATACTCACCAGTTGTCTTGCAAGTTGTTTTGGAATTGAAATTAAACTGGTGGAGATCTACTACACAGCCGTCTTCACAGGGGAAGACATTAACAAAGCCATGACTCGTGCATTAATAAATCCAATCAGAACATGATTGAAAAAAGAAAAGATCTTCAGTAATTTAAAATCTTCTTCCCCAGCGTTCGGCGTAAATCCACAGTCACCTGCTCATTCGGCTGCAGGGAGGCGTGTAAAGGGAAAGTGATGGAGGTCTGACAGGAGCCTCCCAGACAGGAAAGGGCGGAGTCAAGCAGCTGAGATTACCGGCGAGTGAAAATCCCGCTGGTGGTCTTTTTATAACTTTTGTGTTTTGTTTACTTCTCCAGCGTTAAAGGGCGCAAATAGTTTTGTTTGCAGAAGTTTTTTTATTTCTTTACGGATCCTGTTACTCGCGGCCGAGAGAGGAAACTGAGCACAACACAAACATGGCTGCTTCCTTTCCAAAACCTATTTGTCGACTTCAGTGGATAAAATAACACTTTGATATTATCAGTAGTGGTGTCATGATTTATCTTGTTGGCTCCACTGACCACTTGAGGAACTTTAGTGACTTAAAGTGATTTAAAGCGTAAAAATCTCGACCAATCAATTATGAAATGTAATCCTTTAAAGAAAAAAAAAAGGCTTTCATTTGACAGATCTGTGGCCAAATTATCTCATATTCACCTTGTGCCAATTAGAACATTAAATTACTTTACTCTTAATTTGCCAATCCATGAATTATAAAAGAAACACCTTCAAAACATATGGAGGTGCGATGTATTCACTTGAGAAGATGAATTCATCAATCAGGAATAATTCATAGAAACTGTTTATTATCTCGTTAATTCAGAAAAATGGTTCAAATTTCCTTTTTTTTGGGAAATTGTTGACAAGAGGAACAGCAGCTGATTATTTTGGACTCAAATTTATACTTTACTCATTTGAGAACCAAGACTAAAGTTTGTGCAAACTATTTTTATAACCTTAATTAGGTTCATCTGAATTTCTCATTATTTCCTGAAAGATTCAATAGAAAGAACGAATGAAATTAATAAATTAGTTAACATTTGATTCGCAGTGAATTTCTTGCATTGAGTTCACGACAGACAGTATCGCCCCAATTTAGCAGCAAAACACTTCGATGAAAAGTAATTTGTCGGAAATTAAAGTAGGAGAAATATTAATTGCAGCTGTTTCCTCGAGACATTCTAGAACTTTCGATCTAACATGTAACCTCGCTAATTATGACTTATGCAAAAAAGGGACCTAGTTTCTGGGCGATTTTTAGCGTTTGTGAGTTTTGTCGCGAACAAAGAGAAAAATCACAGAAAACATAAACCTTTCTATCTTTTTATAAACTGTTTATATTTTGTTTGTTGTTGTTATTATTATCATACATGAATGTTTTTTGTGCTTATCTGCCTGAACGACATCTTTCGACTCCCAGGCACAGGAAGGAGTTTTTAGTGTCTAGTGCTGCTCGGCGTGATCGTTCTCTTCCCTGGAATCGAACGTAGCTTCTTTCAGTCTCTTCTTTTAGAGTGACACGGCCGTTGTGCGCGCCCGCCGTCGCCATGATGCTGTTGCCATGGCCACATTTACAGCACTGATTAATGTGGTGCTGGGGCGAGCGACTGCGTGTGGACAAGATGATTACCGAAGGCGTCTGGAGGTGTTTGAAAGCTGCTCTTTTATTAAGGGTCAGTCTCTCATGTCCACTTTTTTTTTTTTTCTACCTCATCCCTCGACGTGGGAATCAGAGGATCGGACTGGAAGGTGAACCGAATGTCTGATTGCACGGTGATCTGCGACGAAGAGGAGCACGTATATAAACTGCTGCAGGAAATAGGCCCCCATTATCCCTGCTGTGCGAGGAGGCCCCTGTGCGTTGGATAGGTGACCCTCAAGATCCGCAGGGCGTGCGCGAGGCCTCCCATTACCCAGCATCCTTCAGGGCTTCTACAGGACGGAGGAGGGCACATGGCAAAGCCCTCGTCCGTGCGTCTTCCGCGCCTCGCTCCACCTTTTCTGCCCTCAGCACCAAGCCGACCTCATGCTGCAACACCTGACAACACACAGCACGCTTAGACAGCAGGTGGCTATAATTATCTAATCTGTCCTGAGCCACGCTAATCCAGCGCCCATACACACAGAGATGGATCAGACACACGGTCCGAGAACAGGTCGGCAGCTGTGAGACCTCAGAACATATTTCCCACACATCCCGGCGCCGAGGCCTCCTCCTTCAGATGCCGCGGACACCCGCTGATATTGATGGTGGATCGCCTCGTTGGGATCAGATCGTAAAAAAACCAGTTTAACGATCCCACTGATGCATCTTCAGATACGTCCGCCTGTGCTTCCACGTGGGAGGTTCTCTGTGTGAAGCTTTGCACACGTCACTGCACAAAGTCACAAATGCAACAAATCCTACTTGTGTTGATGTGTCGAGTTTCACGGACACGGAGCCGACAGACACTCAGTCCATAATATTGTTGTTTTTAATGGGATTGATTGAAGTGGAAGTGTAAAAAAAAAACTACAAGTTTTAAAAGATAAAATCAATCCTGAAGGAAATGATTGAACTATGTGACTATGTGTGACTATGTAAGTGATAAATAAACCTCAAAATGTCAAATATACAAGAAAATAAAAATCTTAAGTGTGTACAGAGCACAGCAACTACAACAGACATAAAATATGTTAAGTGAGACAGTCGATTTATAGTAATAGTCACATTAATAGTAAAAGTAATAATCGTAATATACTAAAGTGGAATTAGAAAGAATTTATGAGGATGATATTTCACATGGTATTGAACATTTTTTTAACATTATTAAGTATTTCCAGATAACAGATTAAAAAAGCCTTTGACTTGACAAGTAGCTGAATATGTTGCTAATGATAAATGAACCTTGGTCCTGATCATCAGCTTTGACATTAAGCTACTTCAGCAAAATACGATATACTATAATATACTGTACTTTATAATATATTCAACAGAATACATCAACTTGAGAGGTATCGGTGGCGTAGGGTTCTTCCTCAAACTCAACTCAAACTCTTTCTGAGAGCAAGAAGGAAAAACACGAGTCGATAAACTAAGAGCTGCAAAAATATGGATTCACACCTTTCTGCAAAAACTTGATGGCAGGAAGTAGAGGAAGTTTCCCACTGTAATAAATAGATTCAAGACCAAATAAAAATGTATGCGACTGAATAACAGAATAAGCGTAATATTTTGTACTTTGGATTTAATAAATGTGTAAATGCAACACAATGGCTCAGTGTGGACCACAGGCTCTGCAGTGGGAGCAGTCATTAGCCAATAGAAACCCTGCTTGGCATCCCGAGGCCCGGATTGCAATCACGATGCGCGGCTGATGATGGTGTTTCAGTGATGAATTTAATGACATCTGTCTGATAAGAGCAGCACTGGAGCTGGATCTGAGTCACAGCTCCTGATTACGAGAGCTAACGGCTCTTACTTATGCAGGAGACGTACAATTAAAACATTTCCCCATCGGATGAGCAGCTCTTGACTCCACTTGAGAATGAAGCTGCGAAAAGGAAACGTCGTTTCTACCCAGACTCGTTTCACCCGCGTGTCCTCGGCCGATCCCTTCCACAGAGTGAAGCTAATTCATGAAGCTATAGGGCGGTGCACTTTTCTGCAGTCTTATCGTGGCCGAGGTGAGAAGATGATTATTATTAATTTGCATCTCTGTGCTTTGACTTGTTTCACTGAAAACCAGCTTCCCTTCGGCCCAAAAAGGGAAAGAATCCATCTTTCAACGGATCTAAACATCTTGTTTACATCTTGAACATCGTGAACAAGCGACCAGCCGTCACTGATTTGGTTTAACTGGGGGTTGGGCATTGTTTGGTTTGGGAGCTTGTGAGATTGAAGACGTCACAATGGAGACACGGCACTGAGCTTTCTGTCTGTAAACAACGGTTTTCATCATCTCACTCTATCATTGTTAGAGTTCAACGAGTGTGAATGATCTGAAACAAACACTAACCGCTGCTTTTGAAACGTACAATGTAAATAAACGTATCATTAAAGTTATTATAATGACTTATTAAATGAGTATTCATGCTTTTGTTTGTGTCTTTTTCTTCTCTTTGCTGTCATTGTATCTTAATCTTAATTAATTACCTCTCTGGTAGACAAATAGATAAATATGCATGGATTTACTTCTTCATTGCTCAAAATGTGATTAAAGTTCTGGTTTTCCTGAAGCATTTAAGTGCCACAGTTTTACTGAGGAGTTGAACGATCTGATGCTGTAAGACTGTGGGAACCTGCGCTATAAATGTAACGGGCACCTGCTTCAGGAGCCAAGTCTTGAGGAAACAGGATAAAACCTCTTTATAGCCCCACGATGACCCGTTTCCAACACTGCACACGGCGACTGTCACTTGATTCATTGTCAATTCCAAAAGAAAGTGAATTGAGTGGTTGCTTATGGAAATGACAGCGTGACACATGCCAAGGTCCCTCCGCTGCTTCCTGTGCCCACTGAGAGCAATTACACAGTTAGACGACAATCATTTGCTTTGTGCCCGAGGCCGTAAATAGAAATATGGAGGAGGTGGAATTTTAAATAACTGGAAAAAAAAAAAAAATTTAAACTTAGAATAGAGAGGAGAAGCTGTACGATTAAAGCTTTTGGGACTGAATTCAATATTTGTTGTGTCTTTCTGTTGTCTTTTGGACTTTGTGTCTCAAAAATAGAATCGATGTCAGGAGGTTTTTCTTCGATGGGATAAGATGAGTCATCGCAGAGTAGTTCACACTTAGCAGCGGGAGAGATTGACCTACAGAGGAAATGCATCGCGGTGTTGAGAGGAAGTGTCGACGTGCAGGGAATTGCCTCATAGAAGAGAACGTTTCATCTGTAATTCTATAAATAAATAAAACACACGGGTCTAAGGAGTCATGCAACATTTGAATCCTGATGTAAAATCGTATTTATATTCAAAGAAAGCTAAATCAAACACAAAACATTTCTGAAACTGTCATCTTAACGAATTTTAAAATTATTTTACAGCTTTTTATGGGAACTGAGTAAATCCATGCCTCTCTACAAATTGAACCTGATGTATTTTTTGATCCAAGCCATTGGACCTGGAGATTTCTCCTCAGGATTTCAAGTTATTCACTTGAAAGTCTCTTTGAGTGAATAAAAGGGACAATTATTTTACTGACCACCTTCTTATTCTATGGAAGAAGATTTCCTTCAACACGTAATCTCTGTGGAAAGAGTTATTACAGTCTAAATGTCCAAACTAATGTGTATTTCTATTACTATGACATAATATTAATGTTATATATGAATGTCTTTATCTGTCACTGAGTGTGTTTTCTGTGTGTGTCAGAGTCTGCAGAGAACACGCGGACGGCAAAGTTGCATTGAATGTACGAAATGCATTGTTTAATTTATCAAAAGAAGATGTGATCGTGGTCTTTGGTCACGTTCACGAATAAGACGCAGAAAGAGAGGAAGAAGAAAGTGATGTGCAACTCATCCAGTTAATTTCACTGGGGATCCACAGCGTAATCCTTCTGGCGATTCTTTTGAACTTCATCTTCTCTTGAGTTGAAGGGTGTGTGTGTGTGCGCGTGCGTGCGTGTGTGTGTGTGTGTGTGTGTGTGTGTGTGGTGTGTGTGTGTGTGTGTGTGGGGGGGGGGGGGTGGTGGGGTGGGAGGGGGGGGGATTGAATCTCAAAGAGCGCCAGTATCTCTAATGATGCACATGTGGCCCCGGGGCCATCAGTTTTGCATTGCTTTAAGAAACTGTCACTTCCAGAACAAAAAAAAAATGCATGAGTTGACTCGTTCCTGTCCCGAGATGTAAAGTCATTAATCTTTTAATTCACGAACAGATGTGTCTCTCACCAACGCAGCTTATTTCAAGACTTTGGGCGCTGATGATGATTTTTGTCTTTTTTTTCCTCTGGTACAGGCATTTCGCCAGTTTCCTAACGTGACCTGCGATGAGCCATTGATTCAGGAGAAGGGGAGTGGGAGTGAAACCAAGCACAGCACCAACCAGTACACTCAGGTATCTGTAGAAATGGGTCACAGCTCGAACGACACAGCAAATCGAGAGCTACGATGAATTGTCTCGAACCAAGAAACCAGCATGAGGATGAAACACCGATGGAAGTTATTTGTAAAAGTCTAAATCTGCACCTCATAACATCCTTGAATAATAACTCTCACCTGTGGAAGTCTTGTCTTCTTTAAATTTGCTTTCCTGACTTGAAAAAAGAAAAAAAAATGTCCTTAAATCAATAATGTGCAGAGTCTGTGGATTGAGCTCATACAGGTGTTGCAGCAGGTTTCTCCTCTCCTCCCGCACTAAGGTGCAGAAATCCCTGCTCCTTCCCCCCTGCGACCTAAACAAGCGTCCTGCACATCCACACTGATGCACAGACTGAGGGGTGGGGACTCGAGATGAGAGGTCAGCACCTCCCGTCAGGTGTGGGTGGGGTGTTCTCTCGGTTACAGAGATTAGCAGAGTTTCGCCCTTGTTTTTAGCAGCGTGACATCAGACGGTAAAAGTGGAGACCTCCTGCTTGTAAGAGACATTAAGGCCCAACGTCGGTTAAATCGCCTCATAAACGTAACAGTTTTAAATGCCTTTGTGTTTACAGTGCATGCATTACCTTTCTTTGATTCTCAAATGTGCAGCGGAGCCACTGAATGTTTCTTCTGCAGTTGAATCATTTTTCTAGCCTCGACTCCTGTGTGTGACTTTACTTTGCGCGAGGAGAAAGCAACAGAATCCCCCCCCCTTGCTTTATTCTGCCTTCCCTCTCCCCCAGCTCGCAGAGAGTGACTACTGAACTATACTCATTGTTTAATTGGCTGGGATTAAAAGGTGTTCCTGCACAAAGCCGCGGACGGCCCAGCGGGGTGTCTGCGTCTCAGGAGTAAGAGCTAAGTTTAGCTAAATCCTCTCAGTGTGTTTGTTTCCCTCTGCCCTCACATCAAACAGGCTGCAGACAAACAGGTTCGGTACATATTAAGATGAACATGCAGTCTGGACACGGTGTGCCGCGCCAACGCACGTGCACACATGCATAGCTCCACAACAAGGGAGAATGGCCCCTCTTTGATCGTGCTCTTAAACTGACGACTAAATGTGCATGTTTTTTTGAATGTGTATATTGAAAAGTATGCATGTAAAACGGAATAATAAAAACAAATAAAATAAATACATGCACGTTTGCACTCCTGCAGCATGAACATAACGACGAGCAGATAGAGACTCATCCCTCTTGGAAAATTGTTATCTCCTGGTTAGTCAGAGGTCAGAGGCCTGGAGCTGACGGAGGTTCAGCGGCCAAGGACACGTCAGCAGGACGGGAGGTGGAATTAAAGGATGGACACTCTGAGCTCTTGCGCACTTTTTTAGATTTGACAGTGGCTTCGGCACTGACTTGGCAAAGGAAATCAGCAGAAACAGGACAACAAGTAAGTTTTTAAAAAGTCCAACTGTCAAAATGGGGAATTTATTTTCTGAAAAAAAGGATTATCTAGAAAATTTGTTGTGAAAAATAAGCCACATACCCATGAGGTGTAGATTTAATAAGAAGGTGGATGTGCACCTTGTGTTTGAAGTGGAGGTGACCCAAATACAGAACTTCACCGTGCACACACACAAAGTAAACAGATCTCACCTCACACAGTCACACACACACAGGACGCACAACACACAACTTGTCTGCACCAACTCTGAGATTGAACTAATTTCAGATTAAAGATGATAAACATATTCAATTCATGTTTTTCTCGATCCAGTCTTGAAAACCGCCAACGCGTGTCTGAGCTGCGTGAGTCTGTCGGTGGCAGTCGTTCTCATCGTGGCTGAAACCCTCCAACGCGAGCAGCTGCCAGCCCGAGCTGCCGGAGGCTCCCCGAGTCTCCTCGTGACCCGACGAGACTCGACCTGTGGGGGGGGACACAGCTGGCAGGGTGGTGAGGCCCGGGACGGCACAAGGGCTTTCAGGACTGGCCGGCCTCCTGGCGACACACAGCGTGCTGTCACTGCTCGCTGCGGTGCGTGTTCCCCCCCGAGCAGACCCTTCTTCACAATGAGCCACATCACTCAACGCGACGAGCTCCGTTGGCTCGGGGCAGCGTGGCGGCTCAGGTGCCTGTGATTGTTCGGTGGAATCCACCTGGAGGTGTAGGCCACCGTCCCCTCTCCGCCGTGCATTGTGGGTAGACACACCGGCAGCACGCGCTCGCTGATCCGGGCCTTGTCCTTCAGCTTGAGCACGGCCACGCTGGCGTCTGGTGTGAAGTCAAAGTTTGGATGGACTAAAATATCTGAGACCTGGTGAGGGAAAAAGAGAAAAATGCAAATTAAAAAGTAGAATACCTGAGGAAATCTGTCTCCACCATTTTTCTGTTTTGGAATAAGTGTTGAGATCAGATAATATGCATCAAGCTGTGCACTTATTTTTAAAACCCAAATCAAATACAGTTGTATCCCGGTAAAGCTTTAAGTGCACATGCTGATGCCGGAAGGATTTCTCCCTGTCACCGTGTAAAAACAAAACCCCGTCCAGAGGATTATATTTATTTAATGAAGATTTCTTGCTTAATTCTTCATTGCATCTGCTGTTTGCTCAAGGGAAACTTTGTGAAATCTTAAAAAATAGAACCAGTGTCAGTGGAAGACTTTATGTGAAAACATGATTAGGCTTCGAGGTTAAAAGTTAAATAAATGTTGTTTAAATGGAATAAAATCCACCATCAACACAAACCTTTTACAGTGAAACAGTTATTTTCAGTAATTAAATGTGAGAGAATTTCCCTCAGATGTGTGGGCTGTTATCGACTGTGTCGTACCCTGAGGTGGTGCAGGCTTTTCGACTGAGCCCTGGACGCCTGGTGCTGCTGCTGCTGCTGCACGCCTATCACGACCTTCACGTGCGCAGGGTGAAGCGGCCGCTGCTCGTCCTTGTCCACCACGCACCGAGCTGCCACCAGGACGCTGCGCCGGGCGAGCAGAGCCCCGCTGCAGGCCAGGAGCCAGAACGTGGACTCCTCTGAGGCCTCCCGTCTGCCGCGGACGTAGACGGCTGCGTGCCACGGCCACTGAGTCTCCGAGAGGTTCTGGGGACTGAAAGCGTCGAATTTGCCACAAACTGTGGGAAAAGCAACAATCAGAGAGGAAGAGGTGTCAAAAAGTAAAAAGTAAAACTGCAGTAATATGTGAAGAATATAGGTTTAGACATAATTCTGCTGTAGGAACAAGGACATTTGTAATAAATACTTAAAGGTCCTTCACACACATTGATGAAACATGTTTTATTGAACTTTTCATCTATTTAATGCTTCATATTACTCATTTAAAAGAAGCATACACATTGGCATTAACTCATCTTTCACTTCACAGTGTGACCTGCGGCTGCTCTCACCTGGCGAGCAGGAGACGTGGCGCCCGCTCCACCTGCCGCTCTTCAGACAGGTGCGCCGGGAGCTCCCCGTGTGGCGGTAGAGAGGTGAGGCACACTTGTACTCGATGCTCGTGTGAACTGAGTGAAAGCCACGAGGAAGCTCGTCCAAAGAGCCGTCATGTCCGTCCGTGGCGGACAGTCGGTCCAGTGTCAGTGGGATGAAACCAGTGGACGACAGATGGTGGATGTTGTACCTGGATGAGAGGTGCAGCCGCTGGTTTGGAGTCTCTCTGTGGGAAAGAGCTGCAGCTTGTCTCACTTGCATTTTACATTCTTCATGTAAGAAAACTGGCATCACTGTGACGTTAACATCAACAACAAGATTCATAGGGAAATGTTTTTTAAAACTACTATTTCCAAAGTCAATAATCAATCTCAAAGATTTAGTTGAAGGTGAATTGACTGATTTTGTCTCGATGCAAATTAAGATGTCTGTTGATTTATTGGCATTTGCTGTATAATAAAGTTAATGAGGCAACTAACTTTGTTTCTGTAAAATAGCTTCAGAATGAGTTTGATGGTTCACTGACTTCAGCCTCTTTCATTTCCACTTCTCACCCTGGACGTCTCTGTGTGTGTGTGGCTGCAGGGGGCGCTGTTGCTCAGTCAAAGTTACATAGTGTTGCTTTAACAATGCACTTTCGAAGATGCTAACCTGACATATAAGTGGAGTAAAATGATTTAAACACACACAGCACATTGATATGAATGTTACCTTGATAACAGACGCGGCCTCACAACACTTTGTCGCACAAGTTCAGACACTTTGGGTTCTCGACAGGCTGCGAATCAAAAGAGTGACTGTTGTTATTTCAATAACATGAATAAAAGGTGACCGGGAAGTAGAACTACACAATTGGAGTTCGTCTTTGTGATGAAGTGGAAACATCGTGTGTGTACCAGCGCGTGTGAGTTGTCGACCTCTCGTGTGTTCTTGAAAACAACTAACCTCTCACACACTGTGGTGGCCTGCTACTCCAGGATCCATTAGAGAGACAGGTGCTCTGGTGGTTTCCACTCAGAACGAATGCGTTTTTACAGAAGAACTCCATCGTCTCCGCCTCCGCGCCCCCCGCTGTGTCCTGAGCCGGCCTGTAGTAGCCGTTGAGCAATTTGGGTGGAGGGGCACACTGGACTCTGCTCGTCTGGCCTGTGTGAGCAATCAAGGAGAGATAAAGAATTTCCCGGCAAATGCACCGTGTGGCTTTTAGTGTTAGAAATGAAGCCCAGAGAAAACCTGGTGGAAGAAAGTACCTCTCACACACGTGGGAGCGCTGCCACTCCACAGGCCGCCAGGCAGACAGCTCCTCTGCTGGGAGCCAGTGAGAGTGAAAGGTGGACGGCACTGGTAGTTCACAGACACAAGCTTCCGCTGGAGGCCGTATACTGGGAGCGAGTATCCATTCACTGGTTCCACTGGAGGTGCACAGCCTGGATCCCCGGAGGCTGAAATGGAGGAGAAAACAAAGTTAAGTTTTAATACATTTTATTACCATCAACAGTAAAAAACTGATTATGAAGTTTGAAAATGACCATGGGGACATTTTGTTCAACAAGCGTAATAAAACTATAGATTGTAAAAAATAGAACCATCAGTAAAAGTAATAAATAAGTAAGAGTACAATATATTTATGAGGAAATATGAAAAATACAGATGATAAAACCAAAAACACATCTTCCACTCTGCAGATATTTGACGTATTGGGTTTGAATTGTTGAAAATGTGATAAATACAAATGTATTGTTGTGTGTTCAGCATATTTTGGGATTGAAATGTTTAAATAGTAATAAAATGTCACTTTTCAATCAGTGTAATAGAAACAGTCTTTGAGTTTTTAAATCTTACAACGTGTCAAGATGCCCAAAGTAAAAAGATAACACCATTTTTTTTTTTTAAAGTAAATATCTAAAACATGTGTTAAGGGATTTAAATAAATGATTAATTTGCAGCGCTGGAGGTGATTGAAGGTTTTAAAGTTGACGCAGGTTCTTTTGCAAACTTTTACAAAACCCTCCGCCTGTATCAGGAGGCGGATCCAGGATTTATTTTTCAATTTGTTTGCAAAATCTTAGGGAGAATAATTCATGGATCTTGGTGAAAAAATGTGTTTAGGGACTCAAAGCTTTACATTTATTTTTTGTCCAAGGCTTTAATTTCAGAAACAGCTGGAAAAACACAGACTGAGACTTTTTTGACTAGAAGTTTATGCAGCGAATATTAAAAAAGGGTTATTTCAACCTGACAGAATTTAACATTGAGAGAGAAATTTACCACCACCTTTTAGTTTGATCTTTTTTTTTTATCTCGTAGCTTTTCAAAGGCCCCTTCTTTTCCCCAAGGGAAGCGGCTCTATGCTTAAGAAGAAAAAACTCTTCTGTAAGTTATTGATAAGTAAATCTTTCCAGAAATCTTTCAGAAAAAATGCCTGAACGCCCTCTCGTGCAGCAACGCGGTGATATGATACGGTTTGGTGAGCGGCCGAGAGATGTCCATGAGGAGAAAACACAGAATAAATGGGATGCAAGTTAGATGCATGAATTGCTTCAGAGAAACGGAGAGAGAGAAAGAGAGGTGAGTGTGATAAATCTGTGTCACTGACTGCCCGTCTCACATCGCTGAACACGCACGCACACGCACGCACACACACACACACACACCACACACACACACACACACACACACACACACACACACACACACACACACACACACACACACACACACACACACACACACACACACACACACACACACACACACACACACACACACACAAAGAAAAAGTCCACAAGCAAATGTGCTGCATTTCATAGGAGCGAGGTGCTGCACTATGCATGGAGGGGCAGCGGAGAATCATCATGTATTCATGATATCTGAAGCAGACACCTTCAGTATACCATGAAAAAGAATAAATCAGACTGGTGCGGTATTATTCTGTGTATGTGGACTCCACAGAGGAAACCAGCTTCATGCGGGGGAATAAGACGACTCTGCCAAGACTGTGTGGACAAAATAAGAAGGAACAGCATATCAAAAAAACATGTATTTTGAATTTTGCTTTTATTTACGCATGATTCTGTCTTATGAGTCTGTTATTTTATTTTATTTTTTTAATCTAATTTACTTTTGTGCCTTTACACATCTTTCTCTCAGACTGTTTTTACTTTTTTATCCACACTTCCTCTCCCATGAATGTAAAGCACTTGGATCAACTCCTTATTTTCAACATGCTAGATAAATTAATCTGACTTGATTTATAATGCAATATAATCCAGACACTTACTCCCATCATAAATCTTTGAATGGAAGCATTTGATTAAACTGTTCAGTGATTGTGTAATTTTTTCTATGCTGTGTCGATATATATGTATATATATATATATATGTATGTGTATGTATACAGTATATACCCATCACATTACTAATAATAATTATACCTGCCTGAACTCTCCTGAAAAGTGAGAACAAATCCATCGAAGTTGTTGTAGCCATCTGAGGTGAACAGGATGTGCAGGAGATTCCCGGAGCTTTTTATCGGTGGAGGCAGCCGATCCCCACAGAACCGGCCAATCACAGGGGAGTTCAGGTCGTCGCCGTCGCGCACCTCCACGTAGTCGTAACGACACGTGTGGTCGGACTCCAAACTGAGCAGAGAAAACCTGCAGCACAAACACACAGAGAAGTCAGGGTGAGGTTATAATTTGTGTTGTTTTGGTTGTATCTTGCTTACAAACACACAAACCAACAAACAAACGCATTGGGGCTGAATCAGAACCTCATTGGCTGATGGTAGAAATGATCCCAGTCATTCATGCATGTGACAGTTTACAGTCCGACAACTTACTAATCATCACGTATCATGTTCAGGGACTCGGCCCTTCCCAGCATGCACCACACTCTACAAGGGTTGTTGGTCCAGTACTGCACTAACACACTTTAGGTCCCATGTCACTTCATGTTCCAGGTGTTTACCCCTCACTCTAATCTGAACACGGTTTCGAGTGAGATCCAATGATGCTGCTCGTGTACAACTTGCTTATTTGCTGTGTTTATGGTAAATATTCCCCCCCCCCCCAACTGGAGCCAAACGTAACCCCGAGGAATTCAGGAAGCCAAACACAGAGACAGTAACTTCTTCTGACGGCTTGACTCACCCTGGTGTCACCAGGGGCTCAGCAAGTCCTCTCAAAAAACCATGCTGGGCTTTTCAGATTAACTACATATTGTCTGTATAGTTTGGGAAACTGGTCTCTCTCTCTCTCTCTCTCTCTCTCCTCTCTCTCTCTCTCTCTCTCTGCTGTGGAGGAGTTGACGTTCACCTGAGCTCGATGCTTCTGCCCCTCTGCACTCGCAGCCTCCACTCACACCGGGCGTTTGTCGGGTAACTCTCCAGGACCACGAGACCCTGAGCTCGCTGGACGACGCCTCCACATGCTGCAAGAGAGAAACGCAGTCACTTTCCAGTTCGGTAAATTCATGGGTTCACGGGTCATGTGTTTTTAATGTGGCAGGTGGTGACATGATGGGAAACAACCACCAAATCCACAAAGCATGATTATTGACTATTGAGTAATTAAGCAAAAACAGGTCGCTCAGGACAACAGAAGCAGCACAATGGATGGGGTGTGAGGTATGTTTCCACCAGAGCAAAGTTTCCCAGTGAAAAGCAGGAGTGGCAACGTGTTCCACCTGTTTGTATGAATCTATTATTAAACCATGAGCGTCACCAGCCCACACTTTATTCAAATCATTTAGCTGCGGGAGCTTCAGCAAAACATTATCCTGATGATTATGTTTATTAAAAGAAAAAATGAGATACTACAAAAAAAGGACGCTGTCGCCACCAAGTGGGCATGTGGTGTATTACAAATGTGTAGTTGAAGTTTATAAAGGGTGAAGCCACAGAATTGATAAAGATTACATCCCCAAAATAATGTGTATATTTGTATATATCATGATAGATATTAAATAAATTTAATATTAAGTGGAGGATTGTGTTTTTAGACTTGTAAATACTAAAAAATATAATCTAGACTTTTTTGTAAATGCTGCAAATACAAATTAAGTTTTTTAAAACTTTAAAATACATGAAGAAATGTTAACTTGTTGAATATAGGTTGCAGTCACTGGCTACACTCACTTGTCAGCAGTTGCTTATAAACTTAAAATGTCATATGTTCACTCACCACATTGACACCAAACTGGCAAATGCAGGGTTTGCTCAATGTGATCTATGCATTCTCTTATCATCGATGATATTCAGAACATCAGACCTACACTATAGCAAGATAAGAGCTTACAGCAACTCACTTTTACAGTCCCCTCCACTCCAGCCTTGGCGACACTCGGTGCAAAACTTCCCATTGACGAAGAAGTTGTCGTTGGCCCTCCACGTCCCGTTGTGGCAGGTTTTGCAGTTCTCGAACAGACTGCAGCCTTGCGGGGTCAAAGAGCACAAAGAGGATGACGGTAACGATTTCAGGTTCATCGACCAACAACACTTTGCACGAGCCACAGTGAGAGAGTACCTGGGTGGATGATGCAGGGGTCACACTGGTCCAGAGCGTTGCGGCAGCAGGGGACGGTGTAACCCACCCTCGACCCTTTGGAGGGACACCGGCACTGGATCAGGTGGTACTCACAACACGGACGACACATGATGCTCCACTCGGCGCTCGGACAGGTGTCCCCTGTGGGAGCTGTGGAAACCAGACGAGAGACCATTGGATCAAACTTAACAGGAAACATCTGACCTCTTAGTTATTGGTAGTCAGCTCAGGTGCCCCGGGCAGTTCCCTGCTTTGCTCTTGCTACGCCCCTGATTCAGATGAGGCCACAGCTAACTGTCATCCTCCCATGTTTAATTCAACCCATCAATATCTATGGATTTCTGTGTTAAGTGTAAATAACAAATCCTCCCAGATATTGAACCCTGGCTAATACGTCTGATATCTACATTTATTAACAATAAAGGGGTTGAACAAAGGTTGAAGCAGGAGAAGAAACGTGTTATTCTGATTTCAGTCTGCAGCACGAACTGAGAGCAGAGGAAATGACTCATCACCATGAAATACCTCCACAGTTAGTCAGCGCGTCAGTAAACAGGATTTTTCTGTAAAAAAAATTAGCAGAATTCTAACAAAATAAGAAGGAAATTCATATAAAGTTGTGTGAAGTAAGAACAACATCCAATCAAAGCTGTGACAAAGGCTTTTCACTCACCACGTGGCCAAGCTGTGACACAAAAACAGATATTCAAGAGGAGGCAGCAGAGCTCAGGGGCCACGTTCATCTTCCTTGTGAGGAAAGGGAACATCTCAGCTGCAGCACACGTCCAACAAGGCTCAGAGCAAGTATCTCCAGCTCCGAGTCAGGTCATCCTCTCTGCTCAGAACACTGCGTAGCTGCGGATGATGAATTCTTCCATCTCGGCAGAATGGAGAGAACCCCTTAACCCGTTCCTCCCCGTGATGTTTTCATTTGCTCTGAGGTCGTTCGGCTCCCAGTCAGTGTTGCCATCTGCAACTGGTTCCACTTTCTCTGCTCCCGTTATGAGCTGGGACTGATCAGAGCACACTGTGACTAACTGGCAAAGTGAGTGGAAAGAGCATTTGAGGGGAAATGAAGCTAATGAGAAAAGCAGTGACGAAGAAAGACCAGAGGGAAAAATAAAACCTGTCAGTTCAGGGAGAGGATTCGAGGAAACATGTTTGTTTGTTTTTTTCTTGGAAGCTGCAGAAGCGTTCCTCTTGCTCCAAACATTCAAAGTCATTAGAAATATAAATATGCGCCGTGCGTGCGTGCACGAGCACGAGCACGAAGACAAACGAGTTTACTGATGTGTCATCACACACCAGCTGTCAGACGCCCAGACGTGACGGCCTCACAGCTTCTGCGTAGACAAACACCAGATGTAGCCTGTAATGACCCCATCACAATGTTTATGATGTCAGTCTCCGCAGATCTGCCAGGGAGCAATGAGGCTGGTAGCAGCGTCACAGCCCCCTTCAGGACCAGGGCTGCTTTTCCATTACCTAAGACATCACGTTACCTGGGAGATTCCCTTGTTTTCATACCAGTTCTCCTCTTCTGCATTACAGCAGGTTGCAGGCGGACGGGCGGACTAAGAGATGGGACTTCAACTGCTCTTTGGAAAGACTATTCTCTTTTATTTTGTTCTCGCAAGACAGGATGAAGAGACGTTGGGACTTTTGGTTGTGCTCTTCTTTGTTTTATAATTGTTCACAGAAAAGCAGCTCAGGTTACTTTGACACAAATTGCCTATAGGCTGTGAATAGTTGCTTTTGTCTGTCAGCCCTGCGATCCGCTGACAACCTGTTTGACCAGCTGGGATCTGCTCCAGCCCCCTGTTGTTTCAAAGGATAAGTGATATGGATGATGGATGGGTGGAGGATGTAGATCTCCCATAGAATCGGATCAGTGAAAACCACAAAGTGTTTCAAAAACATGTAGGACCAAGGTCAGGGGGAAAGGGGAAACACCATTGACTCTATATGAAGATGGACGGCATGACTGCTCCCTAAAAGTGAAGGCAAAGCCTCTTGATCGTCCCCTGGTGGCTGGCGGCAGTATATAGGTCTGACATTTTTTTTCTGAAAGATGGTTTCTGTAGCTTGAGGCAGTTCTTCTCCCGCTGATGTATTCAGGTGTTTACTTTCACACTAAGAATGGATTGAATTAATTATTTGATGGTATAAAAACAAAGGGTGAGATGTTAAGTGTCTTTCAACTCGTTGCTGTTGTTTTACAACTTGGTTCGGTCTCAGTTTGATGAGATGGCTGCTCAGGATATTTAACCACGTAAGAAATCATTTTTACAACAGGTGTTTACAACATAACATATAAAATGTTCCTGCACACAAGATAAAACTGTGGACACTGAAAACGTGCTGGTAATAATTAACTAAAGGGACTTTATCACAACCACATATAAAGAGGGTTATTTTTGATTCTTGAAACCTTTGAATCAAAGTCTTAGACTCAACACTGATCATGAGAAAGATGGAAGCCTGGGAGATTATGTGTCCTAATTCTAACCAGTTAGAAAACTTTCATTTATGTCACGAGGCCGAACTCGCTGTTGAAATGAGCTCCTGACATCAGAGACCGGTGTTTTTCAGCTCGTGTAATTACCCCTGGTGGCCCTGAGCTATTTTCAACCCTCCATGTTGCCCGGAGGAATATTCCATTTGGAGACTCATTGATAATAACCAAACAATGTACATGCTCAGTGGGGACTCCCACTGAGACACAGATAGTAAGATCTGCAGCAGCTTGCTACATGAACTTTGCAAACCTTTGTTAAAAGACAAGCAATTAAAACATTGGCTTTATTCATATTTGCGATAACTAAGATTTATAGCCCAAGGCTCAAATCATTGACATGATTGTTACATTATTTTTCATAATTAACTGCAATTTGCATGTTCAACATCCCTTCTATTAAAAATATAACAATCAGAATTAAATAGCTATTTTAAACGTGATACCAAGTAAATATTTTCTCCCCTCCCGCTGAATACAAAAAACTTCATATATTTTCCTTCACTCGTAGTTTACACCATTAAAAGACACATTATGATTTTTCTCTATTAAAAAATAATCTAAAAAAGAGGCCTCAAATGAATATGAAGCTTTAATTTAATAATATGTACAAATTTCTTCACACCTTGAGTTAAAGTGCATACAAAAAAATAAGACCCACAAAACCCACTCTGATTCCACGAAGGAAAAGTATAACATCATATCACATTATTACTGTGTCTTCAGTTCACATTATTTCACCACATGGACAAATGCTACACGTTTCTCAGCTGGTGGTCAAACTCCAACGCCGCCTTCTCCTCTGGAAGCAGTTTTTCTTTGGTTGAGTCCTGAGGCTCTTTACAGGTGGTGCCCTTCATTTCTCGACTTTTCACGATGGTGTAGGCCGACGAGCCGCCGAGAACCATCATGTTACTGGTCCACCACAGCAGGCTTTTAGTCGACGAGTAATACACCACTGCAATGACAGTCTGCGCACAGGCTTTCGCTGTCCCCGAGACGTTGTGTGTGAGCGGACTGGTGAACTTGATCTGGAGACCCGTGACGTAGCCGATGCCGAAACCGAACACTCCTCCGAAGATCATCATGCCCCAGAAGCCCACGTCAGCGATACGGTTGAAGCTGTAGAGACGACCGAACTCTCCGAAGACGAGCATGAGCGGCAGGAAGAGGAGGCAGGCGTTGATGTTGTTGTAGTAGGACAGTTTCCAGATGTTACCGTCCACTGCTGGCATCACCTTCTTGGTGTAGATGGCATTGAGGCTAACACAGGCGCTGGCAATGACCCCGAAGAAAATCCCCGACCAGGAGAGGGACCCTGCTAAACCTTCCTGGTCCACACCGAGCCAGAATCCACCTGAGAAGACAGAGCACACAGGATATCAGTGACATCAGAACACAATAAAGCTTTTTCACAACTGGAGCCAAACAATTATTAACTCTAAATTGGATTAATGGATATTTTCAGGCACAAATTGAATTATTGATCAAACTAGAGCTGCAACAATTCTTTGTTTCCCCTTTGTAAAGAACAATAATAAGGTTTCTTTCATGCTGAATATTAATCTTTTCTTTCAACCCTTGGAATTCTTGTCCAGGTGTGTAGCAGTAGGACGATGACAAGTTTCCTCTCAGGCACACGGAGGTTTACTTTTCCTGAAGCTTAAGTTTGTTTCACACCCTGCAAATGCGAACGTTTCCCGGATCGGGTGGACAGGAGACTCAAAGTGTAGGTTTACAGATCAGCACTAATCTTGGGCCACATATCGGACGCACTTTATGTTGTATTGACATTAAATGAACCATGAGTCAACAATGACGCAGCCTAACACCAAATATAACTTGAACAATGGTACGTATGTTTGACTGATATGACTATGCAAATATCAGCTGTTTAAAGAGTTAGAAACTTAAATGTAAATTTATCCTGGTTAAACCACGCCTTTATCCTAGTAAAACCATGACTTTGTTCTGGTTAAACAACAACTTCATCCTGGTTAAACAAGACTTTATCCTAGTTAAACCACAACTTTATTCTGGTTAAACAACGAATTTATTCTGGTAAAACACAACTTTATCCTGGTTAAACAACGACTTTATCCTAGTTAAACCACAACTTTATTCTGGTAAAACACAACTTTATCCTAGTTAAACCACAACTTTATTCTGGTAAAACCACGACTTTGTTTTGGTTAAACCAAGACTTTAGTCTAGTTAAACCACGACTTCATCCTGGTTAAAACACAACTTTATCCTGGTTAAACCACAACTTTATCCTGGTTAAACCACAACTTTATCCTGGTGAAACCAGAACAGTGCCTCCCTCAGTGACTCTTTTTTTAAACCCTCAGGTGACTCCTGAGGTGACACTAATCGAAAGAACAGTAACAGTGGCAGGTTTTAAGTTCCGTCCCTGACCCAGTTGAGGAGATATCAGATACTCACATGAGCTTCAGGAACATCACAGAGTTACGAGTAATAAACAGCAGAGTATAATGAGTAATAAACAACAGAGTATAATGAGTAATAAACAACAGAGTATAATGAGTAATAAACAACAGAGTATAATGAGTAATAAACAACAGAGTATAATGAGTATTAAACAGCAGACGGCCCGTACCCAGGATGATGCCGCAGCACGCGACGGCTTGCAGGGACGTGGTCTGCTTCAGGATCACGTAGGACAGCAGCACGTTGAACACGGTGGTGAGGGATCGACCCACCGTGTAGAAGGCCACGCCGACGTTCTTCAGGCACAGGTTGTTGAAGGTGATCATGCTGATGAAGACCACGGACAGGGGCAGCACCTCGCGGGACGTCTTCAGGTCGAACCGGACCGGCGGGAAGTCGATGAGCCACGGGCACAGCTTGGCCAGCAGCTGCATGAAGCCGCACAGCGCCACGGACACCAGGCACTGGAAGAACGTGACGAACAGCGGCGCCTCCAGGTCCTTGTCGTCCAGCAGGTAGCTGTTGAGGAACACCATCGTGATGGAGATGAACCAGTAGAGAGCCACCACCGACGCGATCTTCAGCGACCGGTACAGGAAGGTCTCCTCCTGGCCGCCCGGCTCCGAGCCCCCGGAGCCCCACAGCGCCATCTTCAAGATGTTGAACCGCTTCATGTGCGTCCTGTTCATGGCGACACGGAGCGGGAAGGTCCGGCCGGAGTTAGAGTAGCGGAGCATTTACATTTAGCTACGGAAGCTAAGTGCTAACTGCTAACAGGGGAACTTCACGGACATGACTTCCGCCTGGGGCAACAACAACTAGCACTTCCGGTCAGACCTCTTCAGAATAAAAGCCCCCCCTCCTCGCGTACAAATTCAAAACACCTGTATTTAATTCTAAGGCCCAAATATAGAGCATGTCAGGGTATCAAGTAAAAAACAAGAAAGAAACAGCGATGACATCAGTGCAGTGTCCACAGGCAGCTTTTGTTTGAATATTAGGAGAAATAAATTAATAATTTTACAACAATAAAGTCGTGATTAACCAAGAATAGTGATAAAGACAACTTGTTTTTAGGAGATAAGCAGCAAGGAGAACCCATGCTCGCAGAGGTTCACTCTATTCTTGTGCAAGTACAACTTCATACTGGTACAAGTACAACTTTATTCTTGTACAAGTACCACTCTATTTTAATATCTAAATAATTTAACAAAAGCAAAACAACAAGCCTAATTATGAAGGAGCATGTGGAAGAAATTGCAATAACTTTTGGACTCAAATTCTACACTGCACCGAGCCACATTTTTACATTTTGTCTCACAACACACGACTTTTCACTGAACGAATGAATACATGCTTTTATTTTGAAGGCAGGTGCCCCAACCAGAAATCTGGAGCGAGACAACTTCCGCATTTGAACTAACTCTTTATATTAATTTAAAGACACAGGCTCCTTAAAATAACTTATTTCACTATATTTCATGTGTGCGCTTTTCTTTAAAAGAAATAATTCCAGCTTGTTAATATTGAAACTAGTTTACTCATCCATCCATTTCCTCTCTGCTCCATCTGAAGTTGCATTTACCCTCTCATCCAATCACCAACCAGATGTATAACCTGCTCAGGAGTTAATCACGTTTTGATTTGTATTTTTCTTTGGATTGGATTTGGGTGCTGTGATATTTAGAATTGTCTCCATACCTTCAGCTGTCCTGGATCCTGTACGTGATGCCCAGCGTGAGGAAACCTCAACAAGGAAGTGCGCGTGTGTCCGTGCTGCTCCTCCCCTGGGGCAACCGGACAGGTGCAGTTTTAATTTCCTGTTAAACCTGTCCTGCCACGTCAGGAGACAATACGTGTGATTTGAGGGAGGATTAAAATGAACTAAATATAATCATCAACAGGGGAAATTCAGGATTTACTTAAGTGCTCCACTGATTTCCATGTGGGTTGACGTCTGCAAAGGCATGAGGGGAATTTAAATGTATTGGTATCCTTATTGATTTTAAAATTCCACAGGCCACCAAGGAAAAGGAAATGAATGATGAATAATGACCGAATGAAATAAGAGTCGACCGGATGCAGGAGTCGTGACGTAACTTTGTGGTATTTTAAAGCAACGTGCAATCAAACAAATGAAGCCCAGTACTTGAATTAACAGAATCAATTATTCTACGTGAGAGACTTTTCTTCCAGTTGTCATTTATTTGATTCCCCCGTCACAAGAATAGTTTGAGTCCCATGCTGTGTGTTGTACAGAGGCAGCAACAGGTATTTCTTGTCATCTGATCCACTCCGCCTGTAGTACTGCCTCAGGACAGGAGGTGGCAGAAAAACACCATAAATGTTGACTGCCTGTAGGAACTCAGGTACACACACACACACACAACTAGATAACAAGTACTTGCATAGTGATGATGACCGGTTTTTGTATCAAAGTTACATGAAGCAACATATAGTGTAAAACAGTTTTTACATTTGAATAGCCTCAAACACCACAACAAGTAACATGTGATGAGAGAAGCCTACAGTTATATTTGCTGTACTTTGTATTTGACGTACTCTGAGCACGCCCCAAGTTTACAATAGATATTAAGACACTTTTTTAATTTATCTACAAGCTCTACAACACCTTATTTTCTTAATTCTATAGAAGTGGCTGCAAAATCATAAAAACCCTTTCCCCATTTTTCTATAGCAGGTGCAGCTGCTGCCTAAAACCCATTTCATGTCGGATTTAGTTGTATTGATTGCTTTTATACTGTCTGAATATAGAGTGTGTGCTCTGCGTTTCATTTGCACACATTTGTTTTCACGTGTAGTTGTTAGTTTAGTTTAGTTAGTTATTGTCCTGGAGGAGGAAATTCAGATTCAGTGCGATAACCCCGAGAAACCACGTCCTGTGAAACCACGTCCCAGCAGACAGTGCACCTCATCGTAATAATAAACAAGGATATCACAGTGACATACAGGAAAAGGTCGAAGCTGGGTTGAATGTCTCATTAAGTGCTTCTGCGGCTGCAGGTCTACCAGGTATTTGCAGACGAGGGCCCTGTTGCTTCTCATGTACCTGCGTCCTGGCGGCGTTACGGAGAAGTGGCAGTGGAGTGGGTGAGTGACGTCGGGTGTGGGAGGACGTATGTTGTTGGCAGCAGTGTGGGTTATGTGTTTGTTAGTCTGGTTTGTGACAGAGATCATGTTGAAGGAGCAGGTGGAGCAGTGGATCCAGCTGAGTGCAGTCGGTGCTGTCACAGCAGAGCAATGCAACATTTCTTTTTCATGCTGCTTTCTAAATATCTCGATAAGTGCGTCTCACTAAAAGACAGCGAGTGTACGTTTAACTTGCTCTTCACTTTCCGGTAGCAACCCAGAAGTTGCTGGAAATCTGCTGTGAGTGAACGTTGTGTGTTGGTGTTACACACAGTATCTTCTTCAACAGTACACAGGTAGTCAGTTTGCGGGTGCATCAATATTCCTACAGGAGCACAGGCAGCGTGTGTGCAGCCTGACTCAGCCTGTGTGTCCATCAGAGGGTGTCTGACCCCTCGTTGTTCCCCCCTTTGCTCCGGCTTTTCAAGAAGAAACATGTCACGCTGCAGCTGAGTTTGGTATTCACATTACTGTCCTGCCCTCCCGACCCCTGGCAGCTGAGCAGAGTTTATTAAGCAAGCACAAAAAGTGAGGGAAGATGCTGCAGGTGAATCATGAAGCATCTGCAGTGTGTGTTAGCACAGGTCCGTCCAGCATGTCAGTGTAAAGTAAATAAGTAATAACTGTCAACTCCAAACTGAAAATTACGGAGCCCCTATAAAGTCCCGCCAAGTAATTTTCTTTTATTGTGTGTGCAAGATAATGATTTGTTTGCATGAGATAAATAAGTTGCACAAACAAGATAAAAAATATAATATATATATATAAGCTATAGAGATAGCGGGAACTGTGCATGTGACATAGGAGGAAAGAAGAACATCAGCTTATAGCTTAAAGCACACTTAACATTTTATTATAAACCTTAGACATTATAATTGTCTTCCTTCCACTTCATCTCTGTTGGACATTTTCTTTTGTATGAATACTTCAGACACTGATACAACTCTCCATTTACTGTGGGGAATATTTTTTTTTTCTTCCCCTGACAAAAGCTTTTGTTTTTCCTCACTCTTTCTGAGGGTTGAGGGCGAAGATGTGAGGATGTGAAAATTGGCTAAACAAATATAATTAGATTGACAGCCACAGAACTACCTAATGCTTCACTTTAACACTTTAAAGCCTCCGGAATATTCTCATGTTGTGTGACTTGCCTTCACTTTGATGAGCCTTTGCAAATTGTATGTTATAAAAGCTGTCGTAATGAATTCCAGCTTGAAGCTTCTGCCTCCTAAGAGACGATATTTCACATTCCAGTCCAGATGGCACCTTTACAACAGGAAGTGATCTATGATTCCTCCAGTGATTGTTCCGAATAATTAACATTTAATGCGAAACACTAATCCCGCGTCTGATCTACGGGTTGAAGAGATCTTTTGTGCGGTATATCACAGATTGTAATCACAGAAAGAAACGAAACCTTCATGAGGGCGTCACCTTCTTTTGAAACATGACGTAGATCAGTCAACCTGTTGTGATGCTGCCGCTCCGTCGGCTCAAATCAATCAGTGGAAAGTGCCACAGTCATCAAGCAGCGGGTGAAATATCACCACGAGTTCTCTGAATCCCCACATGTTCGCGTCAAGGGCAGAATTTACAGGCTTTTTTTTCCTCCCGCAACCCTTCTGTTAAATGTCAAGGGCCTCGTTCAACAAACGTTTGTGAAAGACGGCCACTTGATAATCAAAATGACAAATGTGCTCATCTTATAGCCCTCTTCATTGCTGCTCGAGTGTCACGGGCAAGAGGCGCAGCGGTTTATGTCCTTTTCAGAACTCTGTATGAGGCCAATGCGGCGGCTGAGGTACGGAGGACATGGCGAGCAACGCAAAAATAAAGACACCAAAAAGACACACACGGCTTCTTGTTTCCTTCAAGGGGGCGAATGAAACATTCACTTCCTGTGGTGAAGCAAATCAACAGCGTGGGCTTGAACTTTGGTGAACTTTGACCCCCCTGATATTTACCTGCATCCCTGTTTGTGTGACCGTGTTCCCACGTACGGGCATTTGTACCGTTTGGACTGCACCATCTTTTAAAGAAAGTGGTGCTGGGCTGTGGACGGTGGTTTAACAGGGGCAAATATGCCAAGATCACACATATAAGAAGATGATTATCATAATTAAATCAGCTTGAATAAAACATCATTTGCTTTAGAGCAGTTTACCTCCTCGTCCGTCTTCAGTGTCCCACACCTGTTGTCGAGGACACTCTTCAGTATGACCAGGATCAACTCTATAAATCAACATTAAATAAAGCAACTGGGAAAAACCCACATTCTGTTATTTGTTAAAGTCGGACGATGAATGATTAATTGGTGAAAGAGCCGAGTGAATAGAAAAGTCAAGGAAGCAGCTTTATCCCAGCCCCTCTCCCCCCCGCTTTTTTCACTGGAGCCATGGGTTATTTATTATTAATGACACCGCCATCATTAAATGAGGCCGTTGTGACTACAGCCTCAGTATCAGCACGGAGAACTTAATGCTACAGTCGAGCTGAACCGCCCGGCGAGTAGCGGGAGCTGATATCGGGCCGGCGAGGCTGTGATGTGACACAGTTCAAACAACATACTGGATATCATCCTCCCTGTTAGAACAACGCTGGTTTTCCTAGTGATGCTGCTTTCACCACTTTGATTCCTGTGGTTGTGACGACTCCTGTTTTTCTCACTGTGTCGAAACGAGACACAATAAGCTGAGAGTGTTGAAGCGGGCTTGAAAAAGAAGATAAAGGAAAAATACAATTTGTAGAAATACACTAATGCGCCCTGGATTTATTTTACAATGAAAAGAAAACTCTACAAATCTTTCACTGATATTAAATCATAGAACTACCTGAACAAACAGTTTTGGCTCTGAAGAGAGTTTAAAGGAGAGTCTGACTTGAAAACGCACGAATCTCAATTACAATTTTTATGTTGTTTACCAACTTATTTTGTACTGAGTCATTGCAAAACTTATTTTACAAATCCCCGTAAGGAGAACAGATGGATTTTTTAAATCCCGAGATGCTGCTGTTCCCATTTCAGATCAAGTTATGAAATGATCAACAGCTTAAATTTCATCATTAGCAGTGATTAACCCTTTTACATTGATTTTAATTCACTCAAAAATAAAACATAAAAGCACAATCAACTTAAATATCCAATTTATGTTGTGTGACTACTTGACAGAATAAAATAGTTTCAGTGTAAAATCTTTTATAGTCCTGTTTTATTACCTAAATGAGCTAATTAGCATTCAGGCTGTTATTTATTAGCGATAAAACACCTTTAGTTTTATTCAGAGGTGACTCACATTATTTACCCAGACATCATATTGATTTAAAAACAGATAAACAACAACAACCTGAGTCGTTCTTTATTTGGAGACTGTTGAGAAAGACAGGAACAAATTATGCAATAGAGAAAATACTAAAAACCTGTTTTACCGTCCCACCGAAGATTTTAGTGTTTGTTCCCCTCGCGCCACATATCACGGTTCGATTTTCGGCCTTTTCTCTCAATATATCATCGCATTCATTGTTCATCTGCGAGTCGAAACCTCCCGAGTGCAGAGCTAATGGCAACAATCCCCCATGAGGGGACATTTCATCGGCCATCATGGCACATAAAACATCCCAACCTTGTAAAAGTTTTAGAGCCAAGAAAGGACGACATCCTCCAGAAGAACCAAGATCATAAAACATGAATGAGCCGTCCTCTCAGGATGAAATAGTACGATAGAGCTAATAAGAACCTCGTTAACTATTCAGTATATACGCTGGCCATCGTCCTGCTGGCTCGGCTACATGAAATACAGCTGCAGTGCGTAGTGTGTGTGTGTGCAGATGTTGTATTCGTCACTGTCAGACCGACACGTTTGGCAGAACGAGTGTGACGATGACTCATCCTTCTGTGAGTCGCACAAAAGGACCAGCGCGATGACAATGCTGCTGTCGTTCTGTTCAGGAGACTCATCCGTTATCTTCTGTGCTCCCATTCATTCGTGGAGAGGGCAGGTGTCTATCCCAGCATGCAGTGGGGGAGGGCGATACACCTCCAATAGGTTAGCGGTCAAACAATATAACACTGAGTCAAACACATTATCAACTGAAGCAAAGTCACGGTTAAAAGAAAGAAAGTGAAGCAAATCCTGAGAGATTAAAATGTTCTTTTTGCTCATTTATTGTTCTGCCATTTTCGGCGATATTGGTATAAACTCTGTACAACTCAAGCTAAAAGGTTATGTAAGGTAATAAACCATATACATTATAAAAGTACAGACGTTGTGTTGTAAATGAAAACCAAAAAATCTTGTTTTTTAACCATATTCTGCTAAATAAATACATAAAACACACGGATCCCAAAGATTTTTAGTTACAGAAACTTAAACAATGCACGTTTTTGATTTGTTCTGCTGTTTTTGCTCCTCTCTGGTGCCACCGTGTGGTATCAACAAGTTTGTCACCGTACTTCACGAAACTTGAAGATGTCGTCGCAGAAAATGTAATGAGGTGAAAGACAGAGAAGATGAATCCTCTGACTGTTGTGCTGGTGCGTAAACAGCCATCACCTTTGTGTACTTATTGATATTTCACATCTTGGGAACATCATACTACAGCAACATATTTGTTCCTGTTGTGCAAGATCTAACACTGAGATTTGTTGTTTGTGATGTTGAACATGACTCACCAGGAAATAAATAAGAAAGGCCAACTCCTTCAATGGGAAAGCAGTCAATCCCATAGACGTAGAACAACTGAGCAGTCATATCGTAGTTTCCTGACACATTCATGATTCTAGCCTCATGATACAAGTAAGAAAAACGTATAAACACAAGTCGTTTCCGTTTGTTTCACACATTTCTGGTTGAGTTAATAATTTCTGGTGAATTAAGTTAAACTACTTTCGTCCCGGGGAACGGAAACAAAGCCCCGTAAAGTGCATAAGTGTGCTTTACAAAGGTCACGAGCCGAGCAGCTCGCTGAGTGACTCACTGGTTACAACACCGCTAATGAAGCTAAAGTGGTTGTGTACTGCACGCTTGTGTTTCCACTCTCCTGCACCGCTGCCCACGGGCTTGGTTAATTATCTCCTTTGTTTGAAATTGGTCTCACACCAGCCTTGAATGTGTTGTTAGAGGGGTGAATGAGCCGTTTGTGCTTGATCGATAATAGGACTCTTGTGTTTCTCCCATTCAATCATTCCCCCTTTTAGTTTTTTTGTCTCGTTTTTTTTTGTTACTTTCCTGCTTCATTTCCAAGTTTCTCAGAGCCCTCGGCTTTACACCCAAGAAGGAGGGTTACCCTGCACAGAGAAGTCACCTTATTTCAACACCTGTGATTCCATTATTAATACTTTCATCTATTTCTTCCATTAGGAACTGAAATGGGTCATCAGGCCTCTTCTCCTGTTTGTAGTGTGGAGTGAAGTGTCATGTTGGGAATGGGGTTTTCATGATACTGCTTCTAAATTGTTAAAATATCAGAAGAAGGTTTGTTAGTGTTGAAGGTTGCTCTTCTAACAAGGTCCGACCGTGGGGTTACCCAGGGATCCATTGTTGGACCATTGTTGTCTCAGCCCAATTTCCTTTGAAATTCAAATTTCATTTCATTAATAAAGGACTTGTCTTAACTACTCACGTCACATTTGTTCACATTAAATACATGATTTAATCTAACTTTAAATAAAACACTATATTCTCACCACTAGAAGATTCCTGTGAGTTTATGTAAGCTGCCGATCCGGTCCACTCCAACGCCCGAGAGACGAGGAAACGATCATCACAACAAAAATCTATCTGGACACGGAGCCAGTTTCACTCACCGGGCAACGAGTAGAGATCCGAAAGAACTTCAAATATCTCGGGACTGTCCTGGATTACCAGCTGAGCTTCTCTGGGAATACAGACAATTTATTAAAGAAATGCTCACAGCGACTTTACCTTGGTGTCAGCAGGACGATTCTCTACATTTGCCTTGTTGAGAATGTTCTAACAACCCATCCTCCTGCCTGGTACGGCCATTTTAACTGTTAGACCAAAAGCAAAACGTTCAAACATTGTACTGATGGGTAGCAAGATAGTTGGCAGACAAGAAAAGACCTTTGAACCAACTTTTCACTGAGAGACTGGGAGAACTCTCGTCCTCTCAGCAGCCAGTTTGAGCTCCTGAACTCTGGGAGACGCTACACAGTTCCTCTGGCGAAACAAAAATGTTTTCAAAAAGCCTCTTTATCCCATGTGCCCTCGACTTTCTTAACTCAACATAGCGATCGTCTGAATTTTAACCCTCAGTCTCTGTCCTACTTTTTAAGGTTTTGACTGTTTTTAAAGTGTCTCAGCTCTGAGGTTGTTGCACTTTTACCCTCAACACCAAACTGCACTTCTAACTGTTGTAACTGCTTTTTACACCAGTTGTACCTCAACCCACAGAAACAAATTTTGATGAGTTGTCCTTTCACCTGTTTGTCTGATTTTAAGTTGTACTGGTGAGCCGAAGGCAGTTTTCCACCCTTGGTAGATGATAAAGTTATTTGTAAGTGTAATGTGAGTGTGTATAGTATGTGTGTATGTGTCTCCAGGGTGTAGCACAGATCCTTAAGTGCTGTGGGGATGCCCTCAGACTCTACGGATCATCTAAATTGTTTTTGATAATCCTCATTGTACGGTTAACGAGAACCAGCAGCTCTGATCTGAACACGATCAGGATATGAACGACGAAAACCAAAAGCAAATATGCAGCTTTCCTCTTCTGGCCCCTTGTGTTGAGAACTACATGTGGGAAAAAGTCTTTAAAAACTGCTACTGTAAAACAAGTCAAATGTAGAACTGCACAAAGTAAATACCTTTTAATAATTTCACTTGAAAGAAGTTTTAAATAAACTCTGGGATCAGCTTTGCCGAACAAAGCCTTTTCTTCTTTTTCTACATGGATGAAGCCCAAACTCATTAAGGTTTAATGTGGAGGCCGCCGGCATCCGAGCAATTACAGCTGTTGGAACTTTATCAAAAAAAGTCGGTTATTTCATAAAGTCCCAGCAAAACTCATTTTGAAGAAAAGAAATGAAAATATTTAACGGATCTGTTTCCACTCAGCATCAGCTCAAGAGTAACAGCAGGGGCATCCTCCTGCAGAATATGATTAAACCAGTGGAATTAATCAATAAATATCTTCATGGTAAGTAACAATGATTGAATTCTCAAAATAATAATTACTTTAATAAACCAGGAGAGCATCTTGTACTTGATTTCACGTCTCAGTCGCAGTTTGGTCTGACTTGGTGAACTTTTGACTTTTCATTTCTTGCATCAGCCCCGTACCTCAAAATCAGTCACCAGGGGAAATAACTCATCAGAGGGAGAAGACAAATGATTAAATAAGTGGGACAGCTTAGGTGTGTGTGTGTGTGTGTGTTCACATTCACAGTGTGAGTCTCTGTGTGTGTGTGTGTGTGTCACGGAGTGTGATGGGGTGGCGGGCCAGGCGGGCGCGTAGAAAGAAGTTGTGTTCTCCGTTCTCTCGTGGCCACGCCGGCGTTTCTGCTGACACAGTGTGGAATAAATTCCCATCTAATTAGAGTGACTGAATTAATCAGGAAGCATTTAATTAGCTGAGTTTTCTTCTCAGTCAAGGGGAGGTTTTGATCTGAGCCACACGGTCGCTCCCTCTGATATGCGCCGGCTTTTAAATGTGAACCTTTGTTCAACGCGTCAATGAAAGTGAGCTTTATGGTGGCAGAGGGTGAATTGTGCAATGGACCCGGGTAGTGTGAGATAATTGTAATAGCATTACATAGGTGCACTATATCCTGCTGCACTGCCGGGAAAAGGCACATGTGCTGATATGTGGAAAACTGGAATAATTTATGTGTCTCCTTGTGTATTAGATATATTTTACAGTTATTCATGTAAACTGCAGGAGTTTAATCTATTTATTAGTTACGTAACTTTCTGATTCACCTACAGGTTTTCTAATATGAAGTTTAGAGTGGAAGAAATATCATCATCTGGGAACATCTGTATTTCTCAACCTCTCAAGCTGGAGAGCTGGTAAGAGCAGGTTGGTTGGAATCTCCGAGGGGACGTTCAGAGTCCTCTCTTCTGATCGGCCATTATCCAAACCCCCTGGACCATTTGGTACTGTTGCAGCATTCAGGTCCAATGCAAGGGTGCTGGAGCCAACTGGCACTGCCTCCAGTTCACCCCCCTCTGTTTTTCAATTCTCCAGCTCGTATGGTGCCAGTTTGTGTCGAGGTCATCCAGGGAAGCATACATGGCTGCACAACCCGAAACCGTCACGGACATCCTTCAGGTGGGCTACTGGGCAGCTGGGACAGCAGGGGTGGAACATGGCGAGTGGATTACCAGGAGAAGTACTTTAACTTTAACTTGTCCTTACTTTTACTTAACAACTAACTTTAGATAATATTTTTCAGAGCTCCAACTCCAGGCAGCGGATGTTATCCTGTGAGTAAGCTTTCAGTCCAAGAGTCACTCAGGAAACTTAGTAAAGCAGAATAAAAGTTATAAAAGAAGAACTGAAAAGAATATGATTGAAAGCTGAAAAAATTGTAAAGATGAACGTGTCTCCCCTTTCTCACGTTGCACAAAATTGAAGATATGAAGATACATTTTCAAACATCTAAAACCAACGGATCCCCTTTTGGTTTGGCCCACGTCTCATCCACTAACATGGAGGAGGCAGGGTTTATGACTGGTACTGCAGCCGGCCAGCCAGCCACCAGGAGGCGATCAAAATGATTTGGTCCATCTTTATATAGACTCTGCGGTGGTGACAGATGTGTCATCACAAAGTAACAAATGTCCCAACGGCGTCCATGCATACATATAGCACATGAATAATCAAACAAGACATCTTTAAAGGCTATATATGTATAAAGAGTTCTTCAGATTGAAGGATTTGAATATACTCACCAGTGTTCAGCTAAATAAACATAGAGGAGACGGCAGGCACATAATAAAATGACCTTCAGATCTGTGGAATTCATCAATCTGTCAAACAACAACAGTCTCTTAAAACAGCTCCATGTGAATCGTGCTGCAGGTTAATATTTACAGAAAAGTGTTTGTATCTCTCGTTTCCCTGCTCGTGATAGAATCGTTGTGTTTACTATGGATTTGATTGATGAGATGGTCAGAAACAATCTGCCCCTCGGTCCTCAGCACGTCGGTGACGAGTGGGACGAGGGAAATACAGATGGCAGACAGCGGGCGATTTACGAGTTTGCACTTAAGTGCTGTCGATGTAGATGCAGATGTTTCGACACAAGCTGCAGCAGCAGGCGTGTGTGAAATATTTCTCTTGTAAGCACAACTTATCATTTTCAGAAGATGAATAACATCCTGTGATGTCTCCGACACCACTGGGGCATGTTCTAATGGAGCCTGTAAAGTTGGAGCGATATAATGTTTCTTGATGTTAGACCATCTCTCCCTCAGCTGAGTTGGACTGACATCTAACCATCCTCCTCATGCTGGTCAGCTGCCAGTGGCTGCAGCATTTTAAGATTGCAGTTCAATGTAGTTCTTCTTCTTTCTTCACATCTCACAGGGACAATGCTGCAAACTACTGCATGAGGAAGGACATTTGATTGTCCTACGGGCTGCAACTTGAATCCAGGTTCGGCCGGGGTCTTCCTGTGTGGAGTTTGCATGTTGTCCCAGTGTTTGGTGGGTTTTCTCTGGGTATTCCAGCCTCTCCCACTGATTGGGTTTAGATTAATTGGAGACTCTGGCTTTAGGATACCTAGTCTACATGGATGACTTCCTGCAAAAAATAGTTATTATTGTTATTATTATATATATATACTATAAAATCCATGTGTTGCATTTCATCTGCGTTACCAATACACTCTCTGTTCTGTCCCTGTGATTTGTGCCTCCGTATGTTTTAGAGTTTGGCCTAAACAGAATATCTGCCACCAGCTTTGCATGGAGTTCAGAATAAGGATGCGAATTGTGTGCTCTGTGAATGACTCATAACATTTGATAAGCAGTTTGCAGCGACATATGGAATCTCAGCAGGACGACACCGAAAATAAAAGCCCACAGGTAAAAACTAGACCACTGGATTCATATGGAAAACACTTCCCTGCTGCGTGCACAGATTTATATCAGACACTACGGGGAAATGCGCTCGTCATAATCGGGTCATCATTTTTATATTGTTCTGATGTACGAGCAATGCATTTGAAGTTATACCTCCTAACGATTTCCCAGGATCGAGGGACAGAACATTTTCACAGCTGACCCCCTGACTTCGGTCGAGGGAGACAAAAGGTAAAACATTTCCCCCTGCAGGGATAAATAATCTGCCACGCTGCTAATATCGCTCTGGCATCCACGGATCACTTCAAAGTCGTAAACTGGTAATGTATGCCTGGGCTGTTACCTGTTTGCACAACAAGCTGTGAGAGGAGAATTATCGCAGCCGCTCAGCTTGCAGGGCAAACACGGTCGTGTTTGTTTGTTATTGGGATCTGTGTGTTTGCAGTGGTGGCTTGTCACCTCCCAAGTTCACGAATGTAACTGGGTGACCCTTTTACAAAGTTTCCAAAGCTGCGTGTGCTTCAAGGACAAAACTGCTTCAGTTATTCAAGGTGAAGCCAAATTGAGTCTTGAGGGTGAGTGAATCTCGAGTCTAGCACATTTACCAGATGATTACACATCTACTGTATTTGGAAGTTGATGATTACAGAGCCTGTTTGTTTTTATTTTAAATATTCAGAAGTGTACAGAAGAGATAGTGTCTGTCTACTAATTCCACATAACTCTGTCTGTCTGTGTGTGCTTGGAACACATCTCGAGAAATATTCATCTCAACGGCAGTCAAACCTGGGACAGTGTAGAAATATTTGCACGATAATAATTTGTTTCCTCGGTCAGAGGACTGCATTCCTCCTTTAGCTGGACATGCCACTGCTTTTTAAAAAGGCTAACAAAGCACAAACATCTCTCTTTGAGCTGCATCAGGATCAGGATCAAAAGATGGAGGCTGCCGTTTCCCCACATTACAACATGAGTCGCTGCAACTGGATACTGGGACCAGCTTTGATTCGTCACATCAGTATAACAGGTTGGTATCCAAACACAGGCTGTGTCTTCAATGAGCACCGGATGAATCAGAGATGCCACGAAGCCGCCCGTCCCGGACAAAACGGCCTGTTAACTCTGCTCTTTGTTATCGTGGATGAGCACAGGGAGCCGAGGTGCTGGCTCAACTGAACTGCCAGCGGATCTCTTTTGTTGCCTCGTGAAATGTGACACTGATGACTGAGCCCGGAAAGCAATATCGTCGTCTCGTCTTTTATTCCCGCTCTTCACTCCTTTCGCCATTCAGGAAGTGTCACGGGGGAAAGAGACCGGTGGGCACATGTCCCATCTCGCCATTGTGTTACACTAAAGTCGGTGGATTCACAGTCGTCCGCGATGTGCACAGATGCAAGGAATCAAACGAGGAATGATGGATTTGCATTGAAGCGTGTGAAGCCTGAAAAACGCCCTTCAAGCTTATAAATCAATGCAGGTAGGACAAGTAGCTCGTCGTCAAAATATTTATATGGAGAGTTTATGAATAAAAATACGCCAATTTTTCTCAATGCAGCCACTACTGAACATATTGATTCATGATCTAATCTCGTACAAGTTGGAATCTCATTTTTTATTTTATTTGCTGTTCTCTTTTATTGTTTAGAGGCCGGGCTCTAAAGTTGATTCTTTGTCAGACAGGGAGCAAGTGTAAATACCTTTTAAAGTGTGATGTGATCCACTTTCTAGGTGCTAAGTCCTTTTATGTGTGTTCTTGAGGTGGTAATGATGACTTTGTAATTGTGTTAATGTGGCTGTTAAAGTTAAGGTCAGAGTCTATGACTACAGCAGGATTTCTGGCTTGGTGTGAGGTTTTTAACTTTACAGATTCAAGCCGAGCACTGACTTTGAATCCGTCTCCAAAAGCACGCACTTCAGTTTTATCTTTGTTTAGCTGTAGAACATTCTGACTCATCCAATCATTCATTTGTTCATTGCACTAAATCAATATTTGTATGGGATTATAGTCCCCCTGGTGGTGTAGTTATGTAAATGTGTGTGTCATCTGCATGACTGTGGTGGTAACACATTTGGATATTTTCCATTATCTGAGCAAGTGGAAGCATGTAGGTGTTGAACAGAAGGGGCCCCAACATGGAGCCTTGAGGGATTCCACATGTTATTTGTGTCCGATCAATGTTTAATTACCAATAAACATAAAATGAATCCTTGTCCTTTGAGTAGGATTTAAACCAGTGATAGCGCTGTGACAGAAAGTCCGACCCGGTTTTCCACTGTGTCGAATGCTGCACTGAGATCCAGTAGAGATCAAAATCAATCCCTCATCTTGGTTCCTCACATCTAAGTGTCCCTTGTTTGTCTGTTAGTTTACGCAAATATTACAAATATGAAAATGAGATCCAGGAATATGTTTTTCATTTTCTTTAAGATGGTGGTTTTTTATTAAATATTTGTTGATTTCTCCCAGAAAAATCATGGATCTTTTAAAATGTATTGGGGACTGATATTAATGGACATGTGCATTTTTTTAAAGATCCAATTAAAATACAATTATTTAGTTTTTAAAAATCATTTAAATGTGGTGTATTCATTTCTCCGAGCTCTTCTAGTTAACACAATGATGTGTCACCCAAACCCAGGGGAGGGGGGGGTATTAAAGGTGCCATGGGGCGTCCGTATTGATCAGTATCAGCTCCTTGCAGCTGTCTTGTGGTATTTCTGTGTTATATACATGAGGCCGTTTCTTTATTGTCCTGTGAAGCCGTAGGTGGAAAATGCAAAGAACCCGTCCACGTCGATGGGCTTTCTCAGGAAATCCTCTCGTCTCCACTCGATGGGAAGAGCGAGCGAGAGAGATCAATTCAGCGACTGTAACTTGACTAAGGAGCTTCTGTCCTGGTCACACAAAGAGAAATGGTGAGCAGCGATGTAATCAAACAAGGTCGGTGAAGGGCCATATATTACTAGAACAGAATGGACTCTTGTCACAGGTTTACTAATGGGCTCTTGACTGGGAATGGAGGGAGTGGGGGGGGGGGGGGTGGCTCTGCACCGCAAGACTGATTTCATTGTAACCGGAGTCAGCAGCTCTGTGGACGTCAGTTTCCTCACATTGATCGTGTTGAATTTTGTATTTCAGGAGTAGTGACTTTTTCTGATTTCACTCACAACTCTGTGCGTAGTGTAGAATTATTACTTTAACAGTTTAATTAGAGAAAGTGTCAATTATCTCACGCTGTCTAATAATGATCAAGATAAAAAGTCAAAGAACATGTCAGAAAGATTGTTTCTGTCATTTTAGGTCGTTAATATCACACAGATGTTTGGCCAATAATGTTTTTTTTCTTAAACGTTTGGTTCTAAGTAGTTATTTAATGGTATTAAAGAGTCCTTAAGCTGTTTGGCCGTGGAAAGTTTGAAAAGAAATTGCAAGACAAATTACACTATGATTTGAATTAATATTAAAATGTACATATTCCGTGGTTAATATTAACATATTAATCAATTATTGACTCGATTCTACCAAGATTATGCTTTAAGCTTCAGAGGGAGATTTGCTTAATGCAAAATCCAATACGTTTGTAATTTTAAGGACTATTTCAATGACACTGTCCTCCACCAGTGTGTCTTTGAAGAATTTGCACACATGTAAATGAGTTGAGCAGCTTGAGTTCTGGATACCAGTTTCAACCTGAACACACCAGATCTATTTTCTCTTCTTTTCCCCTAAGAGAGAATTCAGAAACCAAAAAATTATTAAATATCTTTAAAGTAAGTAGATCATTTGTTTCATGAAATAAATTAAAAAGTAGGAGAGATTTGTTCGAGAATAGGAGCGGACCGGTACATCCAGCTCCACCGGGATACTGCAGCAACTTTATTATACTTTCCTCCTGTCTTTGAAAGTCCAAAGTAATTAACACATGTCCCTTTTTACGATTGTAGATCACAGGGTTCAGGATAAGAACAGATATTTTAGTAGATTTCCACAGACATTTTATGTTCTACACTCTTCACACTAAGTGGTTCTAACTATTTACAGAATAAAAAGCTCGCAGCGACTCAGTGATTTCATTAGCAGGATTGGTGATAAAATGAACCGTGATGGCTGCACTTTGTGATTTATAATCCCGTGTGAAAAGGAGCCAGGACACTGTGGTAGGTTGTCAATAAGCAGCTGCGGGGAGCCGTGCTAGTTAAGTAGCTTGTGAAATCACGCTTGATATCACACTGCATGTGTCCTGGCATTGTATTATACATGCAGCACCCAAACGAGAAACACCCATACTAGGCATATTTCCACGACACGAACTTGGCAGCGGCTCCAGATGTGGCTCCGGGCCCAATGCGGAGTTCTTGGAAAGGTTCCAGCCGAGCCAGAATCTATAATTTGCCAGCTGCAGCTGATCCACGGCCCACGAAATACAATGTTCGTGAAGCAAAAATTATCTGATCTGCTTTTTACATGCAGGGAAAACGACTTGAATCGACATCTAGAGGTCGGACGAAAGTAAATAGCTCCAAAACTTTCTTTTACCAGTTACCATCATAAAATAGATGTTAAACTACTGTATAACATTTGGATGAAGAACACGAGGATGAGTAGACACTTAATTTCCTCTTCATTTTCTTGGCCTTTAAAGAAACTCACATCAGTTTGAATATAACATCTATTTATGGTTAAGTGTCTATATGTTAATGTATAGCTAAACGCATGTATTAATTTCCCCACCGTGATGTGTGAATAATGAGGAGTTATATACCAACACTTCTTCCACTTTAACTTTTCAAAGACATTCAAAAAGTGAGTTTGGAGAGAAACCAAAGCTGTGAAGTTCAGCTGAGAAAAACCAGGTCACACAATGAGGTTCTGACCAGTGAAGCCAAAAATTAAAGCACATGGTGGAACAGTGTGGGAGCAGCTTATTTCATGGGCTAGCAGCAGACAGTCTCAGGACTTCCTGCCTACTGGGGAGCACAAGTGTGTGTGTGTGTGTGTGTGTGTGTGTGTGTGTGTGTGTGCGTGCGTGCGTGTGTGTGTGTGTGTGTGCGCGTGTGCGTGTGTGTGTGTGTGTGTGAGGATTAGGTTAGGTTAAGAGCAGTTTAAGTTAAATTTAAATTAGGAAAGGTAAGGTTTAGGTTAGATTAAATTAGGATTAGTTAGGGTTAGGTTGTGTTAGAATGGTTTCAGTTAAGATAGGTTAGGTTAAGTTAGGATAGGTAAGTACGGTTAGGGTTATGTATTTATGAGGTGGATGTCTCAAGTGTTGGTTAGGTTGGGTTAAGGTCAGATTAGTTAGAGTTAGGGTGGTTTAGGTTGGGTTAAATTAGGATAGGTTAGGTTAAGGTCAGGTTAATCTAAATTATGATGGGTTAGGCTAATTAATAAATCTGTAACCCTAACCTTAGAGACTAGAGATTAGAGATTAGATGTCCCAAGTGTTGGTTAGGTTTAGGTTCAGGGTTATGATGGTTAACGTTAAAGTAAGTTTCACGGTAATAAATCTAAGTAAATGTAATGTCCTCTGAATTCAGCGAGAGAAAATTGTGTGTGTGTGTAACAGCGGTTCCACTGGATGCAGGTTGTGACCATGGTCACTCCCTCGGTGTCCTGAAACTGGCCGTGGCCGTGTAGCAGTGATAAGCTCAGTAAATCTCTTTCATCGCTCTCTGATGCTGTTGTAAATTTCCACGGTGAGATCATCCACTTTGCATCATTGTACAAACGCTCTTTGCTTTTACCATGTACCATTTGCTCCGCTGCATTTATTAGGTGGGTTTACCACAGCTTCTGTAAGTTAATAACCCCCCCCCCCCCCTCGGATGTATTCCATAAACTCCTCTGTCCGCTGAAAGAATTGCTTTAGGTAGAATTACCCAGGAGAAAGCTGACGATGCAGCATTTCCAATCAAACGCTTTGAACGTTGAGCGATCGGCTCGCTCAGATTTGTCGACCTTGCAGTGCACGTGTCGCAGTCGTGTTCTACTTTTCACTTTCACTTTGCAATTTCATGTCGGGAGTTTTCATTATTACCTCCCACACTTTGCCTTTACCCGAAAAACCTTCAAAGAGGAAAGAGCAAAGAGTGAATTTGGTCTTTACTGTAAAACCGGAGTGAAGTAAAGAGAACTGTTGAAAAAACTTGTTAATGCATTACCTTAATTGGCAGCACTATTCATCGCCCACTACGTTCTGCAAAACTTCCCCCCCCCCCCCCCCCCCCCGCAGTAAATATAACAAAAAGGAACGAATAGCGAAAAGAAAAATGTAAAATCATGCACCTAATCCTTCGTGTTTTTTTGTGGTGTCACAATTTGAAATCACTTAACAATCAAAGAAGCTGTCGGTTGAGCTGTCGATCTATTATTATATCTGCTTTCCTCGGCCTCTCGAAAATAGAAACTCTGTTATTGGCAGCGGAGAAGAAGAGGAAGCGCGCGATAAAAGGAAGTAAAGGTAAAATGGCATCCAAGTAGTAATCATTCTTGGGAGGAAGTCGTGTGGCACTGGGTCGATTGCCGGGCAAACTGCAACAGGAGAGAAAATGCGGCAAGAAATCCCTTCGGAGTTTATCCTTTCTGGTCCGTTGGGAAATCACACTGGCCTCTTTCTTGAATCCACCGTTTCCCCGTGTGCTCCACGGATTCCACGTCGGAGGTGTGTGTAGGTTTACGCCGCGGTGAACGTTTATTACTCTGAGATGAGATATGAGTTTGTTCCTGTTTGAAAAACGATTTTTGAAACAATCGCATCTTCAATCGCAAAGAAGGCCCCTCGGAGCATTGAGACTTCCTGACGATGTGGTGTTCGCTGTCTGCTGCTGCCACAAGGGTTTTTATTTCACTTTTATTGGAGTGTTCAGAAACACTGACCCACTGTAAATGTCAAATGGCGATTAATTGTCTTTTCTATAAAATCTGGCTTTTGGAGCTGCAGCGCGACCTCCACTGAAGGTCCCGTTCGCTCCCACTAAAATGTGTGTCCTCTCGAGGGGTGCATCGATGCAGTCAGCACACTTTGATTCATAATCCAAGAGTCCATGGTTCAGTACCACCAAAATACACTTACACCCTGAAAAATTCAACTCTAAAAATATATATTTGATATTCCTCCTTCAAGCAGCTTCATTCTGGGCAGAAGTGTTTTTTCAGAGCAAAATGCAAAGACCAGAGACTTGTGGATCACAAATCTCTACAACCGCTCATTTGATCAGCTGCACACCTGTGTGTGAGTAGTAAGGGCCCAAGGAAGTGCAGTGTGGAATTGTGTGGAATTTGGACAAACAATACGTTCAATATTTTAATAAACTGTGAATAAACAGGCGAGCAGGGTTCTGTAGCAGCGTCGACCGGGACTCGTCAACGTGAAGTGGAACAAGGACGACTGATTCTCCAGTTCGGGGATGAGTCCATCTTCACTCGACTCGACTCCAGCAGCTGGTCTTTACTTTTTCAGTTTCCAGAGAGAAAACTGCAACCAGCATCACCACAGGCACAAAGCAACAGCCCGCTCCCAGTGTGCGATGGTTAAGACGCCAGTGGAGACCAACAGAGGAGCAGAAGACTTGTTCTGGACGCTGTTGTTGTCTGAGGTGAAGAAGTATCTGAGTGAAAGTTTGTAATTCTGGGATCAACAGACAGAGGAACTTGTCTGTGGAGGGATTGTGGAAAACCACTCCTGCAGCCAAACTAAATGCGACTTAGCCTCATTATTTCGCTGTTAGAACGATGCTCATTATGTCCACACATTTATCTTTTTTCGAATGAACACGAGCTTGGCTGCTGCTCACACACAAGATCTAATACACAGCATCAGCAGGCGTTTAATTAGAGGATTATTTTAGCAAGAACAAAGCAAAGCTGATGTAGAAGGAGTAATAAACAATACGATATATCAAACTACTCGATGGTGGTGCTCGACTGTAGCTTCCAAGTGCATTTCTCATTTGGCAAATGGGGTTTAATTATTGACCGGTAGGAATCCTCTCCTGCAGGCGAACAGCTCGGCCTTTTCCTCCAGTTTCCCTTCTCTCCATTATGCTCCTCTTATCTCGCCGCGCCGAGGTGGCAGAGAAATTAAATTACTTATCTCCAACTTCATTAACTCTCTTATCTTTGCAGAGGCACATATCAAACAGAATTTCTCTTAAACATCCTCCCCAGCATTAGATATTCCGGCGAGGCACAAGAGAACGGGGGTGTATTAGAAAGAATTGAATTCCATTTCATTTGCCTGACATGTTGAACATGTCCTGTTCCTTTTGAGGCCGGGGGATCAGCTGTGGCTGTAGTCTGTGTCCTGTCTGGATTTGCTATGCGAGGATGTACTACGATTAGCCGACTATTCTTTTTGTTTGATAGTCAGAGCCGGTGTTTACTGGTAATTACCTCGTCAGACTCCATCACTAAAAGATGTGCCACCACAGAGACTCATCTATAAAGAGAGACTTAAATGTGTACACGAAGCAGCGCACTGTACGTCAGTGTGTTATTATTCCCTCATGGAAATCCAGAGAGTTGTCTGGCAAAATCCTGCAACGCCCTCGGAATTAATTAAACTCAATATGAACTTCTCTGTATTGCATAACACGTCTTAGAGCAGTTTTCAAGAGCAAATCAAACCTGGATTGATGAGTCTAATGTACAGTTTAAACACTTAGGTGTATATGTGCAGGAAATTAAAATACTTTCTCAAGGAAATTATGGATTTAATCAAAAAATATTGAAAAATAAATCATCCTTCTGTTACTAAACATACACATATCAGTTCAGCTGCCGTTCATTAATTGTCTTTTTGTATAAACAGCTAAATACAAATTACATTTCTATGCAGATGATGCAGATTATTTTCTTCACAATCAAGATTTTTGTGCAGGTGATGAAATCAGTGCAATCATGTGCAATAAATGACATTGTTACGCAGATGATGCACAACTTTTCATCACGACCAAGAACTGCAGTTAATATTGATTGCTTCTGTCATTCAGCATTAATATATAATAATTATTAAAATGTTCTAGTTAAGGACAAGTACAATCAGCCGTGATACCCAATACCATTGCTGAGGTGTCAGTCCCACGTGTTTTTTGTTGACAAGCCATGGCTCATAAAGTTATAACAATAAAAGTATTCATATTTGTGACAATACATCCTTAATTAAATGATACTTTCTGGAAACTATTGTGCAGGCTGTCATTTTAATTAATTACTTTCACTTCTTCTAAAATTAATTTTATTTTTGTCAGATGACAAAAACTCAGACTCTATCAAAAAAACACCAGCTTCCATAAAAGAAAGGTTCAGAAAGACTGTTTCTATGGAAACGGCCCAACGTGCATTATGGTAATGCGGTTGCTGTCCAGAGGGAAAAGGAAACTTCAACAAAGTAACTCTTCTCTGAAATGAACACATATGGCAGATCTATTTCAATTTAATTTGATTCAACAAAAACATCCACATCTAAGTTGGAATCAAGGAGAGGGAGGAACAGAGGGACGCAGACGATTTGGACCGACACGAGTCGTTTGTTATTTCTTCTGCGCTGACGCCGAGACGGTCTCACTCTGAATCTCCTGATCTCTCATCACGGCTTCACGCCCATGGACGACGTGTTGAGGCCCCTCATGCTTCTCTGTTCGTCTCGCCTTCGTTACATCTTAGGCTGCCGCGGATGTTTGATTCAGTTCAGTCGCTGTTTCATGTATTTATTCATTTTTCTTTTAACTCGGCGTGTCTGAAAAAAACTTCTCTTGAGATAAATGATCTGCCGGCTCCCATCACAACATGTCGCTGGTTTGCGACTCGCCGTGGAAAACACGGAGACAGGAGCTGCAGGACCCACTCTGGGTTGTTTCATCCCATTACTGGTTTTATAAACCCTGAGCACATCCGAATTGACAATGGACACATTTTTATGTGTGAGCATGTTTGCACTTTAAATTGTTGGTTCGTGCGTATTATGAAATATGCATGATCGTAAATGGACTGCATTAAACTGGACTGCATTCATATCCCACTTTTCAAGTGTGTCGACCAAAAAGCCCCTTGAGATGAACGTCTCACGCTCGGGACTCAGCTCCACGAGGAGTGTGTGGTTCGGTGTCTTATTCAAGGACACAAGGACACAAGGAGCCAGGAATCAAACCAGCAAACTTCTGAAACCCCTGGTGGCCGCTCCACCCTCTGACACACATACCACCAGATAATGCGTTAACCAGTTCAGCTTCAATGGTAAGATTTCAGCCTGGTTTCTGCCCTGCTGAAGCAAAGTCACAAGTTTATTCCCCAAACTCACATTAAGAACTGTTTAGTTATTCTCTGTAAGAAATACAGTTGGAATAATGTGGAATTTTGCAAATCCATTACACTTATTATCAGACCATTCATCCATAAATATCAGAGCATAGAGTTTCCCCATTAACGTCCCAGTGTCCTCATCACATCAGCTATGCTTTCCTATAACCTTCTTCAACTTTGCAATGAGCCCAACGGACACGACAGCCAAACACAAACACGAGTAACACGTCCGCTTTACATTATTAGACAATCTCATCAATTTAAATGAAATCACATCCCATTTCCTGCTAACTGTATTAGCTTTGCCTGACGGACAGCATATTGCAACGCTGCATTAACCAGTAAATCAAGCAGCTCGCCTCCAAATGTGTTTCCTGCTTTTCCTTAATTGCTCTCATCTGCCTCTATATCGCCTCTATAATGTGCAGTGTGGTTTCCACTGGTTTGGTTTCAAATGATTTTCCTCTATAAGCTGCCGGCGAAGCTCCTGGTGCAGTGACACCGGGGGGGGGGGGGGGGGCACGTGATTCTAAAGGTTCCTCTGGTTCAGACGCTCAGATATTCATGTTTGTGAATTCAGCGTGTAATCCCACTTTGTGACCTTCACATGTGTGAGGGTGAAGCGGTTGGCGTTTGTGGAACGGAGAAGAAAACGTCTGCGGCCCCGGCGAAAAAGCCGATGGCTGGTTTCCGTGTAAGGTTACTGCGGCTGCTG